>CM053607.1:33558171-33578057 GCA_028646535.1 Procyon lotor | reverse complement strand
TGGGAACGAGCCCTGATGCATGGCAATGTGCCTAGTGTGGTGCCTGGCATACAGTAGGTTCTCAATAAATTTTGGCTGTTTACGTTACTCTTACATTTTATTTCATGTCACCCTCTGCTTTAGGCGATTTACTTGTACTATTTGCACACTTTAGTTCTTATGGCAAGGTGGGCTAGCCCCATTTTACAGGTGTGGGAACTCTGATTGCAGAGCAGGAAGAACAGGGAGGAGGAACTCTTTAGGGGTGCCCGCCCCAGCGGCCCCTCATGGCACTACTCCTGTTAGCTCTGGGTTAACTCCATGCCAAAGGCCTGCAGAATTCTCCCTTAATTTGTGCGTGCAGACATCTCTCCTTCCCCTGCCCACGGTCTCTTCCAAGTTGCTGCAAATCTACCTGTTGGGGGCCACGGCGACACCTCGCTTCCCCTGAATTCATGAGCACTCCTCTCGGAGCCCAAATGAAGGCCAAACAGTGAGCACAATGGCGGAGGGAACCACGCTGGTCAGACCAGCATTGTTGGTCACTAAAAGAAACACTTCCTGCCGTCCCACAGTGTTGGGGGAAGACCATAGTTCACGGGGCCTGGAAAAGAATGAAGGAGCAACACAGAAACCCAGCTGCAAAGCCAATCCCTTGGTGCTGACTGCTTTCCAAGAGTTAAATATAGCCCCTGAGTGAGGGAGGGCCGGGGAGGGTCACCTTGGAAGGCTTTTGTGCGTGTTCATTACAGCTGGAGCAGGAAACTCAATATCCTTTATGCTGAGGAGAATAGTGCAGGTTTGACTCCATAGGCCAGAAGCACAGGATCCTAAGGGAGGGAGGAGGTGGGAAGGAAAAGGGGGAGGATTTGGGGGCTTGGTCTGAGAGGACCGGTTTGGGGCCATGCCTCCTAGCTGCTAGGGTAGAATTTGGGGTAACGCACTCAACCCCTCTGGGCGTCCCCTTCTGCTTCTGTAAGGAGGGCTTGGGAGGTCCAGGTGTCGGTTCGTGTGAGGAGGGAAAGGGTTTGTAAACCGTGGGTCATTATTAGAGATGTTAGGGTAACACACTTCTCTGATCTGTTATTACAGGAAGACCGGGAGGCCAGAGGTCAGGGAGGTCACTGGTCAGTTCGGAAGCAGGTCATGGGGGCCTTGTATGGGACTCTCTTGGTAGAAGTGAGGCCAGGGTGACAAGCCCACATCTTAAATGGCCTTTCCAGCAGCAGCTCTGCCCAGACCCCGCCATCTACCAGCAGAGCCCTCACTCTGGGCACCTGGTGTCCCAGCCCTGGACCACCAGGGGAGCCATTTCCAGACAGGAGGGGGTGGGGGCAAGCCACTGACTTCCGAGGAAATAGTGACTGGCTGTGGGACTGGGCTCTCCCAGAATTGTTCCTTTGTCTGCAGATTCCTCCCTGTTTAGCTCACAAAGGAAATGGTTCCAGGAGGAAGTGGAAAACTGTGACCCACACACGCTCGCCGCCCGCACAAGATGGCAGCTGCTTCCGTCCGAGGCGGTCGGCACCCTCATCGGAGGGGGCAGAAGCAGTCCTGGGAATGGCCTGGGATACCCAATGATAAAAGCAGGTAGTATTTTTAAGTTCTTAAGTGACGTTCCAGATGTTGTGCTAAGCATTTTGTCTAGATGACCTCACTAAATTCTCATAATGATGCTGTGAGGTAGATACTGTTTTCACACATGAACCAAGGGAGGCTCCGAGATGCCCAGTCATTTACCTAAAGGCACACGGCCCGCAGAACCCAGATTCAAACCTAGACTTAACTCTACAGCCTAAGCTCCCAGTTGCTGCATTGTAAGAGCTTCTGGCCTTCTCCTAATGGGGTGCTCTACCCCCAAAGCTTGCTGGAACCAGCAGTGAGTGCCTCAGGACTTTCCCCCACTGGTGTCCATTCACAGGATGGGGTACCAGGCCTGAGGTCTAGATGGAACTGGGCTTTCTGCTTCTGAGAAGTTTGAATTTGAGGACCCATCCCACTAATAGCCTGGGGCAGACCTGAGGACATCTGGGTAGGAGTGTGCAGATAATGCAGATAATAATAAGGATATCCAAGAATGACACTGAGCATTTACTGAATGTTTACCACAAGCTGGGCACCGTGCCTGACACTTTGATTTCTTTTTAAATAGAACTTCAGGGGGCGCCTGGGTGGCTCAATCAGGCATCCGACACTTGGTTTCTGCTCAGGTCATGGTCTCATGAGTTGTGGGACCAAGCCCTGAATGGAGCCCGCCATCGGGCTCTGGGCTTCATGCTGGGTACGGAGTCTCTGCTTGACGATTCTCTCCCTCTCTCCCTTCCCCCATTCATGCATGCTTCCCTGCCTTCTAAAAGAAATAAATAAAATCTTTAAAAAAATAAATAAGCAGAACTTCGAGTGCATAAGAATTGAGTTAATCCTGACCCTTGCTTCATGAGACACTGTCTTCACTGGTTCAAGCATCCTCCACTTTTACTTACTTATTTATTTATAGAATCAGCTATTTTTGCTAGTGTAGTGAGGACCCACAAATCTACCATTCAAAACAAAAGGCGGGGTTCAGACGATATCTCACATCTAACTATGATCCCGTACTTCTTGCCTCCGATACCTAGCTTAACGACATCCTGACTGTTGTATTTATCACATCTTTGCTTTCCCTTATATATAGTGCTATTACCACAAAAACTTTTAAAAAATCTATAGTTGTTTCTAACTTTATTAAAAGGGTATAAATGTTGTATGTAATCCTTTGCGACTTTTTCTTTACTATTATCCTGCTAAGGTCTACCCACCTTGTTGTCTTTCATTGTGTTCATTCCCTGTGCTCTATGATATTCCATTACTGGAATATTCTCTGTGGCCACCACTCTGTGCCCACTACACTTCATTTAATCTTGGCGGTAGCCCTATAGGAGCTCTTCTTATCCCCATTCTACTGACAAGAAACTGAGGCCCAGGAAGGCTAACGAACTTTCTGAAGGTCTCAAGCTCCAGGTTTGAAATGTTCCAGCTTCTCATGGTGCACCGTGTTTAGGTGCAGAGGAAAAAACACAGACTCTAGAACCAAAAGATCAGGGCTCAAACCCCAGCTCCAGTGAAGTGTGATTACCATCTGCTCCCCCTCTCCCCAAACAAGCAACAGAACCTCTGCAGGACTCAAGAGATGAGAAGGAAGAACAGCACTCTCATTCAGAAGGCGAAGGACTAGGTTGACAATGAGCCCACAGAAACCTCAGTGTGATAAAGGAACCAGAAAATCATCAGTAAATGCCTCAGGCCGCACTCTTAGGAACATTGTCTGTACTTTTCTTTGTTATGTTCAATATATTTTTTTTTTTGGTCATTTTTTACTATTTCTTACCTATTTTCACTCTCTGAGACCCCACCCCAGGGCTCTTTGTTCATGGTATTTTCTCTCGGTGGCTTGTTCTCCTTCAACTGCTGCCAAACACTGACCGTGTGACCTTGGGCAAGGTACCTGACTTCTCTGTGTGTCATCACCAGCAAAATGGGGATAATGGTAATACCCACCCGTTACACGCTGTCCTGCGGACCCGGTGAGTACCGCACAGTCTTAGAGCAATTCCTGATGTGTCCCGAGTTGACTCACTGTTATTTAAAATCTCTCCTAGTCCCCAGATAGTGCCCACTCATCCTTCAAGGGTTGGTTGAGATGCCCCTTCCCCCAGGAGGGTGGTTCTGCTTTCCTGGACAGGTGAGATCCTCCTGTTACGGCCCTCCAGAGCAGATCGCTTGTTCAATATCCTTCTTCATTCAACTGTGAACCACGAGAGTAGAGATGGGGCTTTATTTATTGTCTGTCCTTGTTACCCAGTGCCCGGCCCGGTAATGACACAGCAGGTGCACTGGGGACAGAGTGACTGGCAACCCAGAACTCAGAGAAGGGCCACGGACTAGGGAGAAGACCAGGTAAATCCTACCTAGGACAACTGTCTCCAAGAGCAGAAGGGCTCATGGTGGGGATGGGGGGAGAGAAAGGAGGGGAGCAACCTTGTCCCTTGGGGTACTGGTGGGTGGTAGCTCAAGATCGCAACAACTTAAGGAAATCTCAACTAAGAAGAGACGCCGATGTCCCTTCCAAGAGGGGCTGAGCCTCAGGGGGACAGTCCTTTGGCAGGGAGGTAGGAAAAGAGTCAGTACAGTGGGGGGGGGGTGAGACACTGGGCAAGTGGCGTGAGAAACACGGAGTCAAACCTGGGATTTGCCTTCCCTAGCCTGGAGACCCGATGTAGGGGATGTCACCTTAGTTTTGTCATCTGTGACACGGAGACCATGAGAGTGCTCCCCTCAGAGGTTGTGGTAAGCGGAGAGACAGGTCAGCCTAACCATTCTAGGCGGGGGGCTAAAGGTCAGGCCCACAGTGCCCTCCCTGACTCTGCCCCCTCCTCTCTCCCTCCCCTTCCTTCCCTGCAGAAACCTCCCACTGCCAGCTCCGGGTTGGATGCCCACCAGGTGCCCAGGACTCCAGTCCGCAGGGAGCGCAGGCATCCTGGGGCGGGACCCCCGGGCTGATTCCTGCCCCCAGGGCTGAGGCGAGGCTCCAAGAAAGTGATGGCAGAAGGTCCTGGGGATGCGGGCCTTGAATTGCAGAGAGCCCCTGACAAACTGTCTCCTCTGCTTCCACGTCAGACCAAGGATTCTACACAATTCACTCTGTTTGAAAATGGTCGGACTCTGAAGTTTTAAGTTCTTAACTGAAACACGGAGGTGAGCTAACGTTGCCCAGTCTGCTGTTTGTGTGCCCCTCCTAACTGGTCACCTCCTTCTCCATCTCTGCCTTCCTACAGTCGTCGCCTCTAATGATTTCCCCCAATGGCAACACTTTCAAGAACCCCCTCCTGCTCACACAGCTCCCCAGGGCCCCCGACGCCAGTTTCGTCTGTGACACAGATGACCAAAGACCTTTGCATGTGCTCGCTCTGGCTTATCCCCGATTCCTCTGTCATTCCATCCTTTCCCAGCATGGGCAGGCTAGAAGCCAGAAGCCAGAGGGAAAGCGACTACATAGGGAACTTGGATCCCGTCTGAATTCATTAAGAGAAATGATCATTTACAAACCTGTATTTAAATATTAGGCATTATTTTTTTAAACTAAATGCTTCCTATGCGCTGAGTGCCTTCTTTGCACGAAGCCAGTGATCCCTGTAGGGAGTCAGGAGATTGTGATCTCCGTTTTTAGTTGAAGAAACTGAGACCCTGGGGGATCAAGTGGATGAGTGGAGCTCGGATTCAAACCCTGGGCAACCTGACACCACAGCAAGTGCCTGGAGCTCTCACATTATGCTGCCTCTGTCATTAGTTACAAATCCCAGCAACCCGGCCTCTCAGGGACTGGCACACGCCCAGCTGGGGACCTGGAGGGTAGAGCCCTGCGCTATCGAAGAAAGACCTCTACCTGCTCCTCTGGGCTGTAGGCACGCCCACCCCGTTGCACACTGAGCGCAGGTCTAGGGCTTTCTTCTTTTCACTCTGGCTTTTTCTCTACCTAGATGCTGCCTCCCCAGTGTTTCTGAGGTTCCTGGCTAGAAAATGTCCCTTGAGCCCTCTGGTCCTTTTAATGTCTCCTCTGATGGACACGGAGAGATAGGACCTCATGTCACAGGCATGGGGGCCTTGCTGGGAGACTCGGGTGCAAGGACTCTGAGCTTCCCCTCCGTCACCCCTCAGAGCTGCACCTGCTTGCAGGCCACTTGGAAACGCAATCGGTCTCCCCGGCTCCCCAGCACACTCCTAGATCAGTTTTCTTCTGCGTTCAAGTGGAGCTAAAAAAAAAATCCCCCTCGGTTTCATATCAGCTGCATCTGCTCTCAGCAAACCCTTCAACAAGAATGGGCAGGAAGAATAAATATTTATTCTACAAATGAATAAATCTGATTCCATCTTCAAAAGAAAGCTGTGGTATAAATTATCATAATTTCTCCATTCTAAGATGGCATAGATTTAAAGATGTTTCATCTGCCTAATAACAGCTTTTGGGGGGAAAAACAGAAAAATGAACTAACAGATCTATCAGTTGCGAGATGTTCTATTTTTTAAAAAATGTGTATCGGTACCAATTAAATTTTTTTTTAATATGGTCCAATTCAATTTTCATTTTATTTTTTTGGCTCTGGTATTCTCAGAAAAAATAGCTCCCAAGGCTTGCTTAAGTACTGTGAAGCGTGGTATATCACCAGCAACCCGTCTCGGCCCCCTTGCAGCGCTGTTTAGCGCAGTGGGCTGCTGGGTCAGTGCGGGCTCGGCTTCGCCACCCCTGCGCTAATGGCAGCTGAAGCCTCCAAAGCCAGTGGACATGTTTTCTCCCCAGCAGAGATTACGTCTGAGCTCTGCAGATACCGCACCACCATGTTGGCGGTCCCATGGAAAGCCAACTGGGAGTCCATCAGAGGACCTGAGGAAGACCTTGAACCTCAGTTTCCCCAGGTGTAAAACAAGAGTCATGGGATTAGATAGGTGGTTTCCAAATGCTCTTCTAATGAGGTTACGGGAATCGTGGAGCTTCCACCGGGGCTGCCTTGGGTGTGTGTGTGTGGGGGGGGTGTGTAATGGACGCACCATGTTCTTACAACTTCACTCTGAGCAGCTCTGTTGCTTAAGATTTTGTTTGCAGAAGGATTCTGGGACTGAAAGTAGTTTGAAAAACATGAGGAAATGGCATTCTGGGGTCCTTCCGACGCTATGCTTGAATACACACTCTCGTATGGTCTAAAAGATAGAGCTTCCTTTTTTCGTCTGGACACCCTCAGAATCCTTCTTAGCACAGTGTTCTAGGTAGATACTCCCAAACCCTCTATAGTCTAATCCAAGGGTTGGTAAACTTTCTCTATAAAGGACCAAATAGTACGTATTTTAGGCTTTGCCGACCACATATGGCCTCTGGTAAAATTACTCTACTCTGCTCTTGTAGTGGGAAAGCCATAGACAATGCATAAGGAATAGGTGTGTCTATGTTCCAATAAAACTTTATTTACAAAAGCTGGTGGCAGGCTCGATTTGGTCCGCAGGCCGAGGTGTGCAGACCCCTGCCTTAGCACACTTGGACCAGACAGATGAAGAACCTGAAGCCTACAGAGGGGGTTGGGGGAACTGGGTTTGCTCGGGATTCCTGTCTCCCAGACAGCGGACCTGCTTCCGCGGCCCCACACGGCTGGCTTAGCCGTGACTCTTAGCCTGATTTCAACGGCGGGCATCTGGGACTACACGTTTGAGGGAATGGTGCCTGGAAAAGACACGTGCCCCACTTCTCTCTCTCAAGAGATCAGTTTTCCCCGAGGCTCTAAGAGGGCTATAAAAAGCCACGGAGCTTGCCTCCTGCTGGACGGGTTGACAAATTCCCCGGAGCTGGAATGACTGCAATGTGGTGCCACATTCTGTCCCCGCCATGGCCTGACAGCTGCGTCAGGGAGGAGAATGGCGCCCAGCCGGCTCTGTACCCCCACCCTCACTTGGGGCGAGGCTGGGATTCCCCAAGTGGAATTTTAGATGGAGGACAAGCCCTGCCTGGGGCCTCTTTCTTCGTTCCAGGAGGATGAGAGCTTTTTGAATCCGAAACACCAGAACTCTGAGGGCCACAGTGGGAGGAGGGAAAGGGGTAAGAGATAAAATCTCCTGCCAGCTGCCTGGCCGTATCACTCTCGACAGGTGTCCCCTTTCCCTCCCCCGCTTCTCAGCACCCTCTCTGCCCCTGCCTTGAAATCCGGACCCCATAAATCCTTGTAGCTTATCTAGCAAGTCCTTCCTGACTTGGGGATGAGCCTCCAGCATTCGGTGAAAAACTAAGATTTGGAGGTGGGCAGGGCTGTGTAAATAGAAGGACCTTTCTAAGCCTCAGTTTCTTCATCTGTAAAATGGGGATACTTCAAAAATATGTAAAACAAATTTTTAGTTATCTAGTGAAAGTAAATTACAGGAAATAACTTTAAAATCCAACAGAGGGCAAAGTTAAGATAAACATTCTTATTGAATTCCCTCGGGACGGCAGTGCTCATAAAAGATAGGTATCACAAATATATCAAAAACTATCCATGCATTCGCACATGGACACGAGCCACATTCCTTCACGGGGAACACATTTAATGGCCTACTGCAGACCTAGATTTTGCCATAAACTTTATTTTTTTAAAGATTTTATTTATTTGTTTGACAGAGAGAGTGAGAGACCACAAGCAGGGGGAGCAGCAGAAGGAGAGAGAGAGAGAAGCAGGCTCCCTATTGAGCAAGGAGCCCGATGCGGGGTTTGATCCCAGGACCCTGGGATCATGACCTGAGCCGAAGGCAGATGCTCAACTGACTGAGCCACCCAGGCGCCCCTGTCAAAACTTCTAATACAAAATCATATTCATATTTTTATAATTCACATACGTACCCTAGCTACACACGGTACAGACATCTTAACTCATAGCTGTGGGCAGCAGTTTTGGATGGAATTTTCCATCCAAACGAAACAATGAAACAAACGGCATGTTTTATGTACAGAAAGGCTAAAATGCATCAAGATCGTGGGAGTATGAGAGGACCCCAGGTACAAGTGTAGACTCCCCAAATCCTGGTGAGCGCTGAGTGAGCTCTTCTATTAGACATAATAGAAGAAACACTAGGCATGAGAAGACAAGACTGTCTCAGACCATGGGACTCATAGATAAACTAGAAGGGGCACTTCAGTTAGTGCAATAAAATCTTCTAAAAGCCAAGACTGAGAAGGGTGGCGGTCACCCCAAGGCAGAGACGAGGTGGAAGGGGGATGTGGCAGGGATATTTGCACAGCTGGGTGATGCTGAGCTGGTCTCTTTCTGGGAGGGGGGACAGCAGAGACATCTTTCTGAGACTCGGTTTTTGCATCCGTCCAATGGGGAGACGTCTCAGGTGACCACTCCACAGGGCTTCTGCCAGAGTGGAGAAAAACCACAGAAGAGAAACTCGGGCTGCAAGGGTTCGCAGAGAGAGGAGTTTAGTGGTCATTTCTGACTGAATATCCCTATAACACAGGTTCCTTTTTGCCCACAGCAACCCCCAAATGTTTGACCATGGAGAGAGAGTGGGTGTGGTTCCGAGGGGCTGCATGGGCTCCGAGTGAAGCCTTCGCAGCTCTCACCGTCCTGACACCATGCTGCAATGGACACAACCGGTAAATGCAGAAATGCTTCTGAAAGTTAGAAGTGTTATAAAAATGTATGTTCTCGTGCTGCCGAGCGCGTGGCCGAACCAAGGCGAGGCTGTGGGGTCCTGCTTCCATGGCCAGACCCAGGTCCACTCTGACACTGTGTGCTGGGACATTTATTGGAGAGAGGTCTTCTCGAGCTAGGGTTCACACACCCTGAGAGCCCACAGCAGAGGGCAGGGTGGGGTAGGGAAGGAGAACCCCTAAGGTGAACACTGGCTTCTCTAGAGGTCCACTGGGCACAGATTTTATTGTTGTTGTTGGGTGCGTGGGGGGGATGTGTTTAGATATATTATGAACTACAATAGAAACATTGCTTAGCTTTTTAAAGATAAAATGAGGCATTTCAGAAGACTACTTGGGGTAAAAGATCCAGAGCCTAGAGTCAGTGGGACTCTACTGAAAAGGACACAAGATGGTGCTTGAGACAGGAACAGGGAATCCTGGCAGGTGTTTGGCAGGGTCAAGGGTCATGATAAAAGCAGGTCACTGCTTACAACAGCGAGCTCATCAGACTCAGCTGGGAGCTGTGCAAAGGCCACACACACATACCCAAACCACAGTCTTGTTCACTCCAGACCCACCAATCAGATCTCCAGGGGCGTATTTTCCATGGGCCCCATGGGAGGGGATTCTGATCCCGGCTGGAGTCAGACAAACCGAGAGCGGTCCTCGGGACAGGCTGGAGAAGGTGAGAGCAGAAACAGGAAGCTCCCATCGGGCGGAGGAGAAGGAGTCATCCAAGAGACATTTTTCAATAATAGTCAACAGGATTTAAGGTCTTATTGGATGAAGGATGAAAGCAAAGGAAACAATGAATAACAATGACGTCTCCGATGCTGTGTCCCTAAAGTGAGATTCACTGAAACGGAGAATTCTGGAGTGGAAAGTGGCCATATCCAACTTCTACTTTCTGAATTTGGTATCTTTTCGTTCATTTACTCACCATCTCAACAGAGGTCTTTCGAGCATTTACTACGTGCCAAGCATGAACTCTGGGTGCTAGGGAAAGAGCTGTGAACAGACGTAAGAAGGGCCTTGGCGCCAGAGTGCTCACGTTCATGGCCAATTCAATCCCAAGACTGATTATAATTATGAAGATAGCAGCCAAGGAAGAAGAAGGGTAGGGTGCCAGGGGCTGCTGCTTGGGAGGACAGGGCAGGACCTTGAGGACCGTCATGTAGACTGTAGTTTATATCTTAAGAACACTGAGAATCCACTGAAGGGTTTAAGTGTGATCAGATCTATAGTTTAAATGACCACCTTTAATGGCATCAGATCCTCTTCTTTCCAAATTCCACCCTTACGGGTCATTTATAAAACCCATTAAAAGTTATGACAGAGTGTAGTTTAAATAAAAGATGGGACACTTCAGGTGGAAGTCCTGTTCTCTACCGTTCGCAAAAGGGCAAGCCTAGGAGAAGCCACTTGAATATTCTGTGATGGTTGGTCTTAGCCTATCTATTACTGTGGTCCCCAGAGGAGGCATTCCGTGGTTCCCTGATCTGTGGCCATTCAGCCTCCGCTTCCTTAAGTCCCTGGGCAATTCCAGTTCTCATAGTGGATAATTCTTTTTCATTTGTGTGCTTCTCCTCGATCAAGCCCAAAGTGACCTCTGTTTGATCTTCTGGAGAGTCGTTCTATTGTCTTCTACGGGACTGATCCCGTGTCCCCCTTTCAAATCCAGTACTGTTCACAAACAGCCCCACTTCCTGCAATAGCTCCTCACGTGGTTGTGTTGTTAACAGAAAAAGAGAAACCGGAAAGGTGATCTGATTCGGTGGTGAATAGGACGAGTTCAAAACTGGGTCACTTGGAGGCTGCGATGACTTCTGGATGGAAATGCGCCTCAGGCAGGAGGTGAATAATGCAGGATTGGACCCCGCTCATGGCTGAAGATGGTCACTGAGGGCCACCCTCATGGGGGCGTGGCTCCCTACCCTGGGGAGTATAGAGAGAGGGCGGAGAGGGTGGGGAGATGGGCAAGAGTCCTTCACAAAGACTTCACAAAGTCCTTCACAAAGTGAGCCAGAGAGGAGGATGGAGAATAACAATTCTTGAGCGCCTGCTGCGGGCCAGGCGCTGGGCACTGGGCAAATATTACCACGGTCCAGTGTCCCAGTTCTGGGTGTCGCTCCTCCTGCTTTGCAGACTGGGGTGACAACGCTTAGCTGCATAACTTGCCTGAGGGCGGGGGGAGCCCAGAGGCTGTGAGCACTGATAACAGTGGGATCGGGCCACAGGAGGAGAGGCGGGAAAGACTTCTGGAAGGGTTGGAGCAGTGGCTATTTAATGGAGACTTAATTGATTCCCAAATCCATGCTCTCTTCATCTCCATCAAGTAGCAGAGTACATTTAGAGGAGTCAATAGCGGGTCAATAACGCCTCAGAGAAGTCCAGGAGATGGGACTCAGACGAGGTGAAAGATGAGACAACATGGGACCATTTGTGACCCAGAAGAGGGGACTTTATGCAGAAGGTGTGATTGGAAGGGAGAATGCAGGCAGCACAAGGGGTGTGGGGGACGGAGCTGGAGGCTGACATGCTGACTGCGAACCTGAGAAGTCTGGCCCGGAAAGGAAGGAGGAAAATACTTAGGCATAGAGAGTGTGTGCGCATGCGCGTATGTGTGAGCAGGGACTTTACTTTTTTGTTCGGTTGCATGTTTTTTTTAGAAGGGTAAGAAAAGTATGAGAAGCTGATGGTATCCAAACACAGGATTGTTTTTCCCAAGCAAAGATCAGAATGGAGTAATGATAGGCTTCTGGCAGGGGTTAGGGAGGGAGGAACTTATTTGGCAGGGTTCTCACCCATGTGAGAAGAGGGGTTTGAAACTGATATTTGAGGGATAGGCAGAAAAAGCCTTGACTACAATGGAGAAGCCAAACACCACGGAGGCTGAGTGGGATAAGGATGTGGAAGCAGTGCCCAGTGATAGCAGAAGCCTCTAGAGGGATGAGAGTAAGTTCAAATCTCATGGCCCCATGTGACCACATACACCCATTGCAGAGAGTGGCTGAAATCCAAGCAACCGTATTTGATAAATATAATAGCTATCACTCCTGAATGTTTTGTAAGAGCTAGCCTACATGGATTACCTTTCCCTATGATATTGCAAATGAAATGAAACTGAAGTTCTGAGAAATTAATTTATCCAATTCATACGATCATACAGCTAGAAATTTGCAGCCCAAACTCAAACCCTTGGGCATCTGGTTGGTTCAGTTGGTAGAGCATGCAACTCTTGATCCCAAGGTCATAAGTTCAAGCCCCACGTTGGGTGTGGAGCCTACTTAACAAACCAAAATGCCTTAAACCCACATTTATCCATTCTCTGAACCATTTCAGCTTCACTGAGTCTCTAGGCTGACAAAGATGATGTCACAAAACATATTTGGATGGAAAAGAGGAATATGGTTGAGTATTCCTTTCAGAAGGTCAGTAATGGATAGGAGTAGAGAATGAACTTGCATGTCAGGGAAGAGGTATGTCTGAATGGGAATTCATGGCCTTGGTGGTGGAAGTTGGGTGGTGAGTGACTGTAGAGAGCTCACGCTGGGAGCAGCTACAGCCCATGCAGCTGGATAAGGAAGGTGTGGCTTTCCTAACAGATCTCAACACTGGTCCAACAGAGAAACAATAGTTAGAATGGGTTCTTCTAGCATCTCTTGAACAATGAAAATCTCATTTAATGACAAGTGGAGTTTCAGATTATTTCTTGCGTTGCCCAGCAGACAATATGCTCTCCCAAAGAATACAGCCTGCAGAAGAAATTCCCATCTTGGGTTGCATTCAACTCGTTGAAGAAGAACTAGTTGTGAAGAGGAAAGGAGAGGAACCTTGGAGAAATCAGTGACTTCACATGAGGCAGGAAGATCAGACATCACCTTGGACGTTAAGAAGGGATACGACAAAATCAGGAAAACATTAGACAAAGGTTTCAAAGAGAGGATGGCTTGAGAAGACTGGAAAGTTTGCAGAGGCAAAATTATGAAGACACAGCCAGGCAGTAGGCATGAATAATTAGGATAAATAAGAGAAAATGGACACATTGGCATACGTATTAATATTTTATCAGTCGCTCAGAGATGTCAGTTGGACGGTGGTCCAATTACTGAAGGTCAGAGATGGATTTTCAAGAGATAAGCAGCACAAAGGAGCTCCAGGACACAGAGAGGATTATGACACAGATCAGGTCCTTGAGTTGTGCACAAAACTGTTCTTATAACAGAGTAGCGACTCAAAAATCTGTCACTAGAGTCAGACCAGCTTGTGGAAGGACCAAGTGAAGCTTTATAAAGCTTTTTATTATGTGGAGTCTAATGAAAAAAGACTATAATTACAATAGCATTTACTGAGTGGGTCCCACATGCTAGGCATTGGTTAAAGTATCTTCCACGCATTTAATATTTACAACAACCCCAAGAAATAGGTACTATCAGTATCCATATTTTTTTTAGCCTCCTATGAGGACAGAGAGTTAGTTAATTTGTCCTGTGGAAGGTGGTGTCTGTGGACATCAGTCTATGATTCTCTTTGAATGATATTCATGAATTGGGAATTCCTACTGGAAGGGATTTCATTGTAAGTGGTTTCTCTGTCTGTTCTTGTGTCCTACAAATCTTGCTTTACTCATGGGAAGACACACATCATGTTAGAGGAGAAATCCTAATTCCCAGGTTTGTTTTCATTCTCAAGTCAGTTGACTTTGGGGCTGAGCTCTTATGTTGTCATTGCTGCCGAAGATCTGAGCCTTGCAGCTGAGGTCTGAGGAGGCACCTGGAGCTGGAGCAGGAAGACAGGGCGTCCAAGCCTTGCTCTGGGGCTCAGGCAGGTCACCCGCCACCGCGGAGGAAGTCAGCAGTAAGCTTAAGATCAGGACTTTGGTTCAAACCTAGCTCTGCCCCTTACACAGCAAGGGACTGGGCAAGTTCATGTCAGTGACCCAACCCTGCTGCTCTGGAGAGGGGTGTACTCCCCCTCCCCCAAATTCATATGTTGAAACCCCAACCTTCCAATATGACTATATTTGGAGACAGGGCCTTTAGGGAGGTAATTAAGGTGAAATGAGATCATAAGGGGGTGGGCCCTAACCTGATAGGACTGATGTCCTTACAAGAACAGGACGAGGGGCGCCTGGGTGGTTCAGTGGGTTAAAGCCTCTGCCTTTGGCTCAGGTCATGATCTCAGGGTCCTGGGATCAAGCCCCACATCGGGCTCTCTGCTCAGCGGGGAGCCTGCGTCCCCCTCTCTGTCTGCCTCTCTGCCTCCTTGTGATCTCTCTCTGTCAAATAAATAAATAAAATCTTAAAAAAAAAAAAAAAAAAAGAACAGGATGAGACACCAGAGAGCTCTCCCTCTTCACATGTGCACAGAGGGGTCAGGTGAGGACACAGCAAGAAGGCAGATGTCTACAAGCCTGTAACAAAGGCCACACCAGGAACCAACCTGGACAGCACCTTGATCTTAGACTTCTAGTCTCCCCAACAGTGAGAAAATAAATTTGTTGTTTAAGCCACCTGGTCTGTGGTATTTTGTTATGGCAGCTCTACCAAACTAATACATGTGCCAAGCCCGCTTTCCTATGATGATTTCAGTTGTTACTGTTGCTAATACTGCAATGTAGTTTCCTCCCCAGTATCCGGGGTGCAACAATCCACTTCCCACGTGGTAGCATGGGGTTGAAATGAGACCTCTGCTTCCTAAACCTTCCCTGACAGCAGAAGTGAGCGCACACCCTCACCTGGGGACAGGGGCAGGAACAAAGAAGTTCTGCTGGAATACATTTGGAGGCCTCATGTTTTATTTTGAAAATGCATGCAGGTTTCACATTCCAATTCATATACAGTTTGCTTTAATTCATAAGATGTTTGCAGGGATTTATCAGGGTAGACAACTTAGGATCTAGACAGGTAGGCTGGTCTTGTGTGCCCCGGCCACATGACCACTTTACTCACATTTTGAGAAGGCCTTTGCAAGTCACAAAGAACTGTGCTGATGCATATTCTCTTTTAAAAATCAATAGTACAATTAATCAACTTGGGGTGCCCTACCAAGTACATTTCATATGACAAGCTAACGAACTGAACTACTCTCAGTGAGTTCCCACTGTGTGCCAGGCACTGTGTCAGCAGAGTGACCACACAGACCCACTCCCTGCCTTCCAGAAACTTCCATTTGGGTAGGGAAGGTAGGCACGAAGCATTCAGTGCGATAACTAACTCTTAGAGTAAGAACACACTGAGACAAGAGCTGCGAAGGAGAAGGAGAGTAGGCTGGGAGAGCCTGCAGCATGGGAGAGAGCTCTAGAATGTTCTGAGTACTAACATCGCCCCAGGAAGTCTGGCTTCCTAGGAGGAGTGCTCTGGAGACCGCCTTCTTAAGTGAAGTGTCAGTTACTAAGCATTTTAAGCTAACTGAATTATTGTCACCTTCAGTCTAAGGAGGGCACTGTCCCCCCACAATTCTGAGTAGGCTAGATAAGGATTTTTGTACTAGGGACCAGACAGGGTGACATTGACAACTTTTTCTATCCCCCGGGTGGGGGTGGGGAGGTGCTCTTTGGTTTAGATGTACCACGTGGGAGGTGGGAACCAAGGACCGAGGGACATTAGGGGTGCCTCTTCTCTCTTGTTTTTCCTCCCTGGTGAGTGTGTATGCTCTTTGTAAACCAGCCCAGGAGTTAACAGGTGAGAGCACTGCTGTACGGATCCCACCCTCGGTCTCCAAAGATCCCAACAGGAGCCCCGCCCATTTCCTGCCAGCCCTGCCAAGCCTGAAGGGAGAAGGTGTAAGCGGTACTTTGTGCCGGGAGCGGGTGCGTGGAGAGGTTTTCCCCAGCATCTTGAACTGGAAGCTGGGGTCCCCTAGAGCCCTGAGAAGTCCTCAATCCTGGCTGTCCCGTACTGGGAGTGCTGGCCAGCTTATCCTGAAACCTCACGCACTTATCCTTGACCCCAGTGCCCTCCTAACCGCTTCCACACCCCTGGTCACTGCTCCCGCCCCCCACACCCCGCCTGTGGGGGCCTCACCACAGCAAACAAGCAGATGGAGGAAAGATGCGAGATTATTAGGAAGGTAAGGAATTTTCCATTAATAATAATAACAAGAATAATAATGCTTCTCGTGTCGGCACAGCACCGACCGGTTTACCAAGTGCATTCACACCTGTGATCTCTCGGCCTGGCAGTGGTTGGAACCCTGGCGTTCCGACTTCCAGCCTTAGACACTTGCCCCCACGTCCAAGCAGGGCACTTCTTCGCAGACACATGCCTTTAAGGTGTCTGGGCCTTTTCTTAAGCAGGGCCTCCCTCAAGGGCTGCTATGTTTTCTCACGTCAAGGTACACATGCCCTCTCCAATCTCTGAAACTTTTATCAAACATACTCAACTCCTGGAAAAGCATGGGAGCAAGAAGGGGCCTCGCAGAGACCATCAACGCAACTTGGTCCCTAGTCCAGAGGTAGAGGGTGAAGGTCACACAGCCTGGCAAAGGCAGAGCCCGGGCTCAGACACCCAGGCGCACACGGGCACGCACGCCTGTCCCTCCTTTCAATGCCCTAGGCAGCCACAAACTCGGGTCCCCAGGGGCGTCCTGCGGGGCGCACGGTGGGGGCTTCACACATCCTGATGTTTGGGAGTGTACCTGCCAACCCCACCTTTCCCTTCCGGAGGGGATCGGGGTGGGAGGAGCTCGCTATCCTCAGGAATCCCGTGGGGCATTCTTTCATGAAGTTGACTCCAAGTGCATGAAACTGGTCTTATACACAAGAGGCCACTCGGCCCCAGGACGCGAGGGACTAATCTCCACCCGGGGCTGCCCCGGCGGCCCGAGGCACCTGTCCACCCTGCCCCGGGCCTCCCACCCCCGACCCCGCGCCGGCTCTGACCCATTCTCAGCCCCCCACCCCTCTCCCTCCGCCTCCTCCTCCTCCTCCTCCTCTCGAGCCCCTGGATCGCCGTTCTCTCCCTCCCCGCCCCGCGCAGCAGCCAGTGCGGGCGCCGCGGCTCCTCTTACCCCGGCCTCGGTCCATGGCGCCGGCGGCGGCCCCGGGACGCGCGGAACAAGGCGCAGCGGCTCCGGCGGGGCTGGCGGCGGCCGGCGCTGCGCTGTTCGGCTCGGCCCCGCGGGAGCGCCCTCCGCGCGCGTCCCCTCCCCCAGACAGGATGCCCGCCCGGCGCTCCCCCCACCCCCGCCCGCGCGCGCCCGGAATAGACCCGGAGCACGCCTCGCCCCCTGGACGGCCGGACGGCCGGTGTCCCCGGTCCCGCACACGCCCGCGCCACGCCCTGCCTCCCGCACGCCCCCGCGCCCCTCCCGCGGCGGCCCCGGGACCCACTGCCAGGTTCAAGCGCTCTCGCTCCCGCGCGGACCACCCTCGCTCGGCTCCACTTGGCCCAGCTGCGGATGGGGGGCTAATTGTCGCACCTTCCAGCCCATTCCCTCTGCACACTGCCCAAACCTTTAGAACATGTCCCCCGCTCCCCCCAACCCCCATCCCCAGTGGAATCAAAACCTCTCCCTGCAGCTGCCCCTCATTTCCTGACTTTGGGTTTATGGTCTCTATCCGACAGGTCTTGCTTGAGCACTTTAGTGCAGAGAGCGGACAGGGCGCTACGCTGGTACACCGTCAATAATGGTGGGAGAGAAGAGTGGAATAATAGATCTTCAAAAAGAAGATCGTCAAAGACAAGGACAGAGACGGTTAAAAGGTGGGCAGAGCTTGGGATACTTCCAACTTTTGAGAGCCTTTGTTTATTAACAGGTGAAGAAATATCAAAACGGAGGGGTATAACGGAGTGAAGTGAGTACTTTCAGCATACTTCTGTATGCTAGTGCAACGTAAGTGTGCTCTTTCCAAAAATAATTGCAGCATGTAGAAAAAATACTCCCGTGACCAGTGTGGCTGGCCCAGGAATGGAATTTAAGTTTAAACGTGTATGAAGAATGTCAACTTATTTCATCTTATTAGTGTATCTCTGTGAAAACAGGTAGAACTCATTTACAGACAATATCAAATGTCTAAATTTAAGACCTTTTATAATGTGAAGTCCAAGCCCAGTTGTCCCCCTAGACAACCTTCCTCCTGGAGATGGGCCAAGTCTTCTGTTTTCAGTTTTGACTAGGGAACTCCTTTGACTTAGAACATCCTGGCATTGGGAACGCCTTATGCAAAGGCGGAGAGAGGAGGAACAGCTTGGGAAAGGGAATCCTGCTTCTTCCTGGACTGGGAGTCTTTTCTCCATTGTTTTTATGGGCAAGTTGTAATTTATACTGTCTTCAAAAATTGCGTGTGTTGTTTGTAGTGTGTATGTGTGAACATGCAGAGGAAATGCAGTGTACTGAAGAAAACAATAGGATTTGAGTCTGAAAACTTGTGTGTGAAGTCTTGCTCTACAAAGTGCGTAAGACTTGCTTGCTCATTTGTGCTTGCGGAGACCTCTTATTGACCTCATAGGGCTGTTGAGAGGGCAAATGAAATGATGATACAAACCCACTTTATAAACCATAAATAGCTATAAAAATGTGAGCCATTATTATTTTCCAAGTTCTTCTTTGTTCCTGCCTACTTTTCCAATTTGAAAAGGTCAATTTAAATTCTAAAGCAGACAACCAACAATTTACAAGTGGATTAAGTTCCCCAAGTTCACTGTTGGAACTCTGAAACCCTTGAAAACAGGCTGTAAATGGAAGTTCAGTTCCCAGGCCAGCCCATTAATACTTTTAAAAACATAATATTTCACTTAAAAGAATGAAATAATATAAAATGTAACAATTGCAAAGACAGATGGAGGCTTTGGTAGATTTTTAAAAGAAATTTCAGATACTTTCAAGGACTTTGGAGGTTCCTTAGAGAATTGGAACGGAAAAGTCAAAAGGGATAAGGAGAATTTATATAGATATGTGAAATAATTTATGCAGTAGGATTAACTGAGCTGTGGACCGGGGAAAATGTATAAATGGGGGAACATAGTCTGCGCAGTTCTGCTAGGGATCAACCAAAAGAAGTGGCTGTGGAGGCTGGTGGTTCTGGTTTAGATAATTACTCATAATGCCCACTGGGTGGCACTGTTGACTAAATTGACTACAGCTTGGTTGCTTGGGTTCCCGGGCAAGGAATAACTATCTATTTATTTTTCTGTCCTTTTTATTTAATGGGGCCCATTGAAATGACACACATTTCATCGGTTCACTTAGGAATATGTGTTGCATTCTGTGCAAATTCCTGTAGGGAGAACTAACGCGAAGTAGGAATGGGCTCTGTCCTGAAGGAATCTACAGTCTAGTAGAGAAGATAAATATGTACAAAACGAATGAGTTACAAACTATTATGTGAAAAGGACTAGAGAAGAGATACAGTGCTCTTTGAGTTCATCAAGACAAGGCGAGGACTTCCTGCCAATCGCGGAGACAGTACCGAATGACGGACATTTGGGGGCACCCACGATGGGGACATTACACGACATTTTTTTTTTTTTTTTTTACATTACATTACATTTTTTACATTACATTACATTTTTTTTTTTTAGAGGAAGGAAAGGCAATATTAGTTTATTAGAATTATATCAGAGCAATGATGGTTTCTCAGGATAACACATCAGTAACAGTGACACTGACTTGAATAAAGGCAGTCCTTCATGAATCCTTGGGTCCTGGGGTCTTGCACCCGACGACCCCAGCCAGATTCTGGGAGTGTGAATTGAGGAGGAAGATTATTGATCTG
>CM053607.1:33530868-33557671 GCA_028646535.1 Procyon lotor | reverse complement strand
TGGTAAGGAGAGGCTGGCCCTGGTCTTCATAGCTTCAGGATTTTATTTATTGAGAGTCTCAGCCCAGGGCTCTTGAATGGCTGGGCAGCAGCTCATTTAAGTAGGTGTTTATCATTGTGGAGGCAAGATTTTGAGCACCTTGAGGTCTGATGTGAAATGAAACATTAAATACATGGGGTATTTGTGGAGTTGGCATAGGTCTGTGAAGTTCATTACTATGGCTTTTAGTGGTGCTTTCCCCTTCCTGAATTTCAAGCCCTTCTTCTCCATGTGTGGCTCTGTTCAGCGGCCAGCGGCAGCTGCTGACCCCCTCCACAGCTAGCCCCATGTTTCTGCTCCAGGGGCCTGGTGAGGATGACAGGCCCCAGTGCAGGTGAGCCGCTGCTTGTCCACCTCTGCTTAGATGCTTGGGAGGGGGGAGCCCTGCTTCCGTGGCTGCGGCCACTGTATTGACTTTAAGCTCTCACGTTCTGTGATATCTGCACCCTCTCCCTTATGTTCCGCTTTATTAATGTGAGGTTGCCCCCCAGTGGTTCAGTAAGGTCATGTGCAGGGAGAAAAGATTCCTTTCTCCCACTTCAGAAAGACTGGCACCAAGGTATTGGCCTTGGTCCATAAAAGGAAGATGGTTTAGAGCAGCACTTCTCTAACCTCACTGTGTGTGTGAATCACCCAGCAGGCTTAGTGAAATGCAGATGTGGATTGAGTAGGTCAGGGGCGTGGCCTGAGGTTCGGCATTTCTCACAAACTCCCAAGGGGACTCCATGGCAGCTGGTTCGGGACCGCATTCCAAGGAACAAGGCTCAGAGCCATTTTCCCTGCATCTGGTGGGTTAGCAACCACAGTGCCATCCAGACAGTGTCCACAAAGCCTGGACAGTCTCCGGACAGTCTCCAGACATTCAGTCTCCCTGCATGTTTTGGACCCTGCTTGCCTTCCCACTACTTTTCCTCCTCCTCTCCTCCCTCCTCCTCCACTTAACTGAGCCACCCAGGCCCCCTCCCCTCTTCCAATCTCATTCTCCCCCTAGATCACTCCTTTCTGTCTTCTCTGGAGCATTCAATTCCTCAAACACACTCTCACCAACCACAGTGCCTTTGCACATGCTGTCTCTGTGCTTAGAGTGCTCCCACCTCTACTTTTCCCTTGTGTACTTCGTTTTCATCCTTCAGTGAGTGTGTGAAGCCACGTCCTTTCTGCTCCTCTCTCTGGTACTCCATTTGTTGTCTGTGCAGCTGTTATCTTTGTGTGTCATCTCCTTTTCTGTTACTTACCTACAGTCTGTTCCCTCCTCTAGACCAGAGCTACATGAGAGCTCACACTGCCTTACACCCTGATGAATCTTCAGTGCTCCTGTCTCCTGCCAGATGCTCAGTAAGTATTTGGTGGGTGTGTGTGTGTGTGGGCAGGGAGCAAAGGAGCATTCTTTAGTGTCCTTTGGTACATTTAAGCCACCTGCCTGTTGGGGCCATGGTGGGGATAATTCTTAGAAGAATCATGTGATGAGGGGTCAGGAAAGGAGATAGTCTTAAGCCACATCTCATCTTCAGAGATGTCAGAAGTGAGATAAGTGTTTATCTTAGGATAGAAGTAGGACGTACAGTAGAAATAGAGTAAGTCTTACATTTCTTAGAGTTATGTCCAATTAGTTTATGAAACTTTGGGTTAAACAAAGGTACTGTAGATCTTTGTGGGACGTTTTGGCCATGTACATTGTGGGTCTCTAAGGGCGGGGACAATGACTGTAGCAGGGACACTGTGATTCACTTATCCAGAGGCCCTTCCTTGTCTTCTTGTCTCTTTTCTTTCTCAGCACAGCACTTGCCACCCACTATCGAGGTTCAAAATGCCAAATACTCAACTTCCCAGCCTTCTGTGCAAGCAAGGGCATGAATCTGTTCCCTAGCTCTGCTGATGGGACCTGAGAAGTCTACTGAGGACTTCTGGGATAGTTTTCTGATCAACTATCAGATCAGAAACCTTTACGTGTCTTTTATAGGGACATTTCTTTCCTGCATTTTGATGTGGTGGTGTGAAGACATGATGCCTGGAGCCACAGCAACCTCTTTGTAAACATGAGGGGTTCCATCTCGGGACAAAAGCCACTGTACCAAGGATGGTGGAGTGGAGAGATGTGGAGAATCTGGGCTCTCGATGGCATCATCGAACCGCTGAATTGATTAGCCCTGCACTTGGATTTCTAGTTGTGCAGGACAATATGGACTCTCATTGTCTAAGTCACTTTTAAGAAGGTGCTCCTTACTTGTAGCTGAAAGCATCCTGACTGCTAAGAGAGGCTAAGCTGGTCTCTCTAAGCCCAAACAGGCAGGAGTTGGCTTCTGGCTCCATCACAGTAATTATAAGTCCTCTTGAAAGCTGTTTTCTCATCTGTGAGATATAAATAATTATTCTTATTTCCTCCCTCTTGGGTTGTTACTGAGGCTGACATGACACGATGCGTGCAGTCTTCAGTGTAGACCTCGGCACACTGTTAGTACTTACCAAGGAACTACTGTTATTATTGTTACTTTCTGGATCACAGAACCATATTTGTTGGCATATCCTCCACCATCTTGCAGAAACCCACGTTCTGCAGGACATACTCTGGGTGATGCTTACCTTGTCAAATTTCCTTAATTTACAGAAGGAGAAACTGAGGCCAAGAGAGAGCTGCTCTCTAGATTCTTTTATTTTGGAAAATGTGCATGGTTTCAGCCTCTTCCCATGTCACGCATTTCCACTCACACCAGAAACAACAGAAGGACACAGGTCTGGGTTGAAATTATGTGCTTTTATGGGAAACAAAAATACCCAACAACAATAACAAAAGCCCTTCATCTTGCCAAGTTCTCAACTGGTGATAATGAGGCAGTTTCAGTGATGGCGTCTGGCTGGGGACATTTCTAAAGGGTCAGGACAGTTGAAAGACACTGGCCAAAAAGAGAGTTGCAGAGAGGGTTGATGTTTTAAATGAGAGTATATTAGACCTCCTTCTGGCCCCTCACCCCATCACCCTTTCAAGTTACAGTCTCCTCTCAGTTTATAAAGATCCTTCCTAACTCTGCTCAAATGCGATCTTTTCCAGAAAGTTCCTTGGTCTGCACCAACTTGCATCTGCTCTCTCGGTACTTCCACGAACACGTTCTCACGCCATCTCCATCACTTCCTGCCTTACATCCATCGTGTGTGAGGCCCTGCCCGACACCCAGTGTCAGCAGGCTCCGCCCCCAGTCCAGATCCTGGGTCGATCATCTGTGTCCCCACCTCCCTCCCCCATTCAGTGCTCAAGATACAATAGGTGCTCAGCATCAGCAGGGACCGAGTGAGGGTTCGCTGGATTGGAGTCGGTTCTCTATTTGCCAGGTCATGTCACCAGCCTCTTGAGAGTCATCATGGGTATCTCCACTTCTTCGTCTTCCCTCCGTGACCTCAAAACGATCTACATCAAGGCATCTCCAGGAAGGAAAAGACCCCACCATACATCACCAACAGGGGGGGTGGGGGTCAAAGGCTCGGGGAAGGGAGGAGAGAAGTTAACATCAAGCTTTCATCCCTGTTCAAGAAGGCAAGAGGGCAGGAGAGGCAGCCACTGGGGAAATCCAGGGTGATCGTGAGCACTGTTGGCAAATGCTTCATTTTGGAATTCCATAAGCAGCCATTCTTCCAGAGGTTTCCCCTGTGAAACACGGCCAACTTTGCAGTGGGAGCCCGTGACCAGTGAGGGACTGGTTCGGTTGCCCTTCTAACCCAGGGACCCGCAGGCGGAGACCGGGAAGCTTTCTTTGGGACACGGCCTGTATTATGTTTGGAGCAGTGTCAGACGTCGTCTGGGTGTTCGGTCGGAGCTGTGATGGGAAAGTTAGCCCTGTGGTGTGTTGAGTTGTCAGGCACATAGATCGTAGTAAGGCTGAAGAATGGACCTCTCCTCCGAAGGGGGAAGGGTCAGGAGGTGCTGGGAGCAGTGAGGGGGAGAGGAGGGTTGCACGAGGTCCAGCAGCTCCAGTTCTAACAGGTGCCCGGCTCTGGCTCCTGCGGCCAGCTCCCGCGCCTTGCCCTCGTCTCCCCGTCGGGGCCAGGCAAAGGGGCCAGTTGGAAGTGGTGGAGGGAAGGGAAGTGTCTTTCCTTCTCCTACCGTGAGACTTGGACAAGGGAGAGGTTAGGACCAAGAGCAGGAGGAGGAGGAGGACCGAGGAGCTGCAGAGAGGCCAAGGCCCGAGCCCGTTCTGTTCCTGCTCCAGTGAGTAGATCTGAGGCCCACACCGCTAAGGGCATCACCCCCAGAGAGCACTGAACTCCTAACTGGGGGAGATGGGAAAATTCTTCACGGGCTCTCCAAGGTGCTCGGTGACTTTGGGAGATCGCTGTGGATCCTCCCGTGGGAGGGCCCCTCTGGGGCCAGTAAGGTGTGGAAACTGCCTGGTCAGCATCCACCCTGGAGCCTGGGGAAAAAGCCGAAAAGCAGAGAGAAGAGAGACTTCTTCAGGCACCTCCCTTAGGAAAGAGAGTTGGACCTTGGGGGACTCAGGTCAGGACAGATGTTTCAGTATAAAAAGGATCCCCAGTAAAAGGATGGGAGTCTCCTCAAATCCCTTCCCGAACCCCAGAGCACTTAGAAAAGAGAAAGTAGGGAGCATAAAAATATCTCGATGACGTGGGCTTGCCTGACAGTACAGAAAACCAAGTCTCATGGCTGGCAGTGTGTCCTGTTACACAAAAGAGGATTATACGGAGCTTCAGTATAGAGATTTTACATATATCTTTATATAAATGCATATATATTTATAGAGCCTCTGCCTAGAACAGCCGGGCTTGCTTCTTCAGTTCATTCCTCTTCCAGAGGGCCAGCCGGTCAAACTCGGAGATGGTCATGCCGAAGACCTGGTAGAACTCCTCCTGGGACAGGTGGCGCTGAAAGGAGGCGGGAGGGGAAGAGAGGGAATAGCTTGAGGACGACAGGTAGAGACTGGGGGCAGGTGCAGGCAGAAGCGGACCCTGTGAGTTTCCTCGGGGTGTGCTGTGCTTGGCACAGACCTGCAGACGTGTGGGATGAGTAGTTGCTGAATGCAAGACTGTGTGCGCGAATGTTTCCCGGGAGGGGCCTCTGCAGCTGGTCTGCAGGGGCTTCCCCTGCCCAAGACTCAGGTGGGAATTCGGCTTCACCTAAGTGCCTCTCGATGCGCCTTGGCTGACCTCAACGTGTCTGCGTCCTGCTTTTTGCATTCCGTGCCTCAGAGTGTGTATGAATTAATAGGATTCTTCCTAACTTTGGGAGTAAAAGGGGGGCGTGGCCAAGATTTTAGGGTGTACTTCCTCTTACTATTTTTTACAAAGGAGCTGGGAGGCTATTCCTCAGGCCAGTCAATGAAAAAAAAAAAAACTGCTGTTCCTATTTTCCACCCACTGAAATGTCCTTTCATATCTATCTTACGGGGAAAACAAATATGCCATATAATGAAACATTGTTCTGCGTTCCTTGGCAGGTTTCCCTCCTTTCTGCCTGCCCTCCCTCTTGCCTTTCCAAACAGCCTTGAAGGTTGATACATTGTCAAAAGCTTTGGGAGTTAGAAATATATGGCACCTGAAATGTGGCAAAATGTTAACAATTCCTGCATTTAGGCCAGGGTAGAATGATATTCATTTCACTCTTCTTGCAACTTTTCTGGAGATCTGAAATTTTTCAAAATAAAAATTTAACTTCCGTTTGAAGAGAGGGTATATAACCTCCCTGAAAATCTACTGGAATCCCTGAGATGACCTGTTAGTAACAATCATGTTAGCTAATTGAATATTGAAGGAGATTCCCTGAGGATTATGTATATGACCACAGCATAAAAAGCCACTTCTCTGGCCTTTGTGAACTAATATTTTGGCCACGTTTCTGGATCTTGAAGCAAAAGTAACTTAGATACTTTTGATAGATATCATTGGTTGCTGGTGGCTTTGAGCTGCTTTTTCAATACCTACCAACGTTCAGTAGCCCCAGCAATTCCTTGCACTGCATTTCTGCCATGCCCACGACTGTACGGTTGCCCCCATTTTCTCACTTAGTCTTTCCAAGCCCTCTGAAAACCAGACATTATTTCTATCTAATTAAAAGATGAGATATACCAAAAGTCAAAGAGTTAAAATGACTAACTAGACCAAGAGGGAGGGAGGGAGCCTGGGTAAGCAGCAGAGCTAAGCCCAAAGGCCAGGCCTTCTGCTTGCAAACACAGTGCCCTCTGGCTGCCCCCTTGGCCAATGCCATTAAAAATTCATAAACAAGTCTTTCTATTAAGAAAAATTTCCAAAATACTCAAAAGGGGATAAAATAGCACAAGGTACACCTGTGCCCATTACCCAGGTTCAATAGTTATCAAGAGTCTGTCACATTTCTTTCACCTACTGTATTTTGCTGAAGTATTTCAAAGCACACTTCAGACATTGTATCAATTCCTGCCTCTCTGGGGCCACGTGTGTTTCCCCCAGAGATAGCAAAACATACCTGGATATTTTCCTAGGTAACCATGAGGGCATGAGCAAACCTAAAAACAACTGACAGTGAGTCCTCACAATTACCTAATACCTCCCCATAATAAAATGTCCCTAATTGTCTCAAAAATGTCTTTTTACAATTCGGCTGTTTGAATAAGGCCTCAAACAGCATCCACATATCACATTTGGTTGTTGGACCCCTTCAGCCTCTGCCAAGCCAGACGGTGCCTTCCTTCCTTTGTCTATGCTGTCGCCTTGTCTACATTTGTCTCACATGCACTCAAGCGAGGGCTGAGAAATGCTGTGGATACAGGGGAGTTCTCTTCTCAGCTCCTTCCATGGTAAAGACTGAGGGGGACTGTCAGTTAGTCTCATCTGTTCTTTTTTTGTTAGAGGGAGATGGTTACTATTGATTCTCTAGCTCATTTTCTCTGCTATGCCCAAAAATCTTTTCCATGAGTTCTGATGCCAAGGAATGGCCAACTCAACTGGAGTACAGTATCCACTGTAGAACATCCTGGAGGAGACTGAGGCTCCTTAGGAAGGGCCAGCTGGAACCTCCTTTCTCTTGGGAGTTCAAAGCACCCAATGCCAGAGCTTTAAAGCCAGGCAGATATGGGTGTGTGACTTTGGACAAGTTACTTTTTACCCCACTGAGCCTCGATTTCTTCTTCTAGAAAGTGGGAACATCCTAGCACCTGCCTCCTGGATACCGTGAGGGTGAGTGAGATAGTGTGGGTCGTGGACCATGGCTCACACTCAGGAAGCACTCAGCTGCTGTTCACTGTCACTCCTGCAGCCGTCTCTTCGCGTGTCTGTCACATGGTGGAGTCTGGTCCTCATTTCCTTTGATTTCATCTCCTCCTTATCCTCTTCCCTGTGCTCATGTGACCCAGCCACGCTCACCACTTGCTGTCCTCACCTGTGTTAGGGCCTTCGCAGTGGCTGTTCCCTCTGCCTGGGATGCTCTTCCTCTTTATACAAGCATGGCTAACTCCCTTTCTTGTTTTGAGTCTTTGTTCGGTCAGGTATGCATCGAGATCGGCTCTGATCACTTGATTTAACACTGCCACTTACCTCTCCCTCTAACCTCTAATTCTCTGCTCTCCTTTTACTTCTCCCCTTAGCCCTATTAGTCTTCATGTTCTAGATTACTTATTTATTATTTGTGTCATTTAGGGGTCTGTCTCCTCAAGTGAGAATGCAGCTCACTTTGTTCACGGATACACCGCAAGCTCCTACAACAGGACCTGGTCTCTATAATAGACTTCCAATACATATCTTTTGGGTGAATGACCATCTACACTCTGAGCTCCTTGAGGAGGTCTTCAGTCCCCCCCTTGAACTGACGCAGGGGGCTAGGGCAGTGTTTGTAGCCCTGCGGTCTCAACTCAGGCTCCTTGTTAGACATCCCTGGGAACCTCTGAAAAATACCAGTCAGTGTCCGAGCTCCTTTCCCAGATTGCAATTTCATTGGTCTAGGCTGAGGTGCAGTACTGGTGTTTTTAAGAGGCTTCTGATTCTTAGGGCAGGTTATGCTTCCCTGGCCAGAGATTCTGGGAGCCCTGGAGGATATAAGAGGGCAGTTGGTCCTCCAGGACGAACCTGGTCTTCCAGGTTTCCATCCTTCCATGCTGGCTCCACTGAGCTGCCCTGGGAGCTGTCCCTTCAGCACCGGCAGCTACTCACTGCTAGACAGTAAGGGAGGCCCTTGTTATAAATGTGGGGATAATCACCCACTTGCTAGGCTGCTAGCCCAGCCTGCTCGAGCTGGAAGGACTCACAGAGCTTCCTGGCTTGCTCACATTCCCTTCCCTCTACCCAACCCTTTATTCTGGACAAATTCTCAGCAGCCAGGTGGACGGTCGTTGATATGCTCATCCCAAGGGATATGCTCATGCCTTAGAAACCTGCATTCGATTCCACGAACATTTTCCAATACTTCCCCTGGCTCGGGCCTCATGGTAGAGAACTAACCATCTTTGTCAGACAGAGGAAATGGATAGCTCGGTGCTCTGATACAAAGGAAGGGGGAGAGGTGCTTGATCTCCACTCCCAAGACAGGGCTGGGGGAGACTGGAGGAAGAGTGAGGGACGCATCCTGGGAAGAAGGTCTGGGGGGCTCTGGGACACAGGCATCACTATGGGGGGCCCTGAGGAATGAGGAGGCTGGCAAGATGGAAAGGGCATTCCAAGAGAGGGAGAGGCAGGGAGAGGCATGGTAGAGAAGGCAGAGTGTGTTCTAGGATCAGGGGCCCAGGGATTGGAACTCCAAGTCAAGTGGAACAGACCTCTAAAAAGCCCGAGGCCATGCTCAGCCCTGCCTCTGTGCTTGATTGATGCTGTCCTGCTCATTGTGATGCTCTCCTTCCCCTCTCCACCCATCCAAACCTGCTCCTTTCAAGTCTATGCACCTAGGACACTGCCAGACTCTGTGCCAAGGGCTCTGTGGGCAGTGTCTCATTTATTTCCATTGGCAACTTGAAGGAACACAACTGCCCCTCTCCACAGTGGGAAAAACTAAGGTTTGTAGAGGTTTTTACTTGGCTAAGCTGGCTGCCTAGGGATGGCAGGACCAGGGCTGGACCTGGAGTCTGATGTGAGACTACCTTATGCTTTTATCTTCTACACAGAGCTGACCATGCTCCCCGTGAGAGCACCGGGTTTCTGTCCCATTTTGTAGAAAACCAGTGCTGTGTTTCTTATGAACCAGACTGCAGGCCCCCGCGGGCAGGGACTAAATCTAGCTCTTGTCTGAAGTCTGCAGACGCATCGGGTGGGGACAGACGGTAGCTGTGCACCACAGACGCTAATTGAATTGAGAAGGCAGCACAGCGATGTTTAGTCTTAAGCTAAAGACACCAGGTTGGCGTCTCTGCTTTCTTCCACAAGCTACGTGGAAAGCTCTTCATTCTGCCAGGCCTCCCGAGGTGGGTTTTATCAGGCAACTTCTGAATCCCCTCAAACCCAGAGGCTCCTGCTCAGTTTTCTAGACTCACCTCTAAACGTGTCCGGTCCACATCCTTGGGCAGCCGATTTCTTCCTCTTGTGGTCACCAGCAGCAGCTCATAAGGGTAGATCTGAGGAGAGAGGACGGGGTCAGGGTGGGGCTCCAGGCTGGCAGACAGCGGTGGGCTTGTCCCTCCGGCCACATTTTGTGCCTGGGCGCCCTCCTCTCCCTAGACAGGGCCAGAAATGAAAGTCTGAAGGAAGGGCTGTGTCTGTTCTCCTTGGGGTTGCCTGGTGGCCTCAAGGCACCTTCTCCCCAAAGGCAAAACCCAAGTTCCCTAATACTGCTAGGAAGGAGCTTGGTGGCATTTGACGTTAATGTGGCATAAGGCCTCGTAATTGTAAATGTCTAATGTCTGGTGATTGGCAAGCCTCCAGAGAGTCTCTGAGGCCCAAGGGGAACTGTCTGATTTCAGTGGGCAAGAGAGATAGGGCAGAATTCAGGGAAAGGAGGCAAAAGAGGGGCTGGAAATGCTGGTCTGAAGAGGACCCTTAAGGTTATTTATTTTTAGTCCCTTCCCTGAGTAGACAGTGCTGTCATCTTCCTGCTGGGTCCCAATGTAGCAGCATCCAGGGTCTCAGAGGCCCCCAGAGTCTCTGTATCTCCTTTACCTTGTACTCTGCAGGGAGAAAAGAGAGACACACAAAATGGAATTACACTGGTTTTTGCTTTGCATCACGATGCTAGCCTCGGTCCTAGAGACTCTGTCCTTGTCGAATTCACCCTGAATCGAGAGCACACTGGATGGCTGGACATAGGGGTCGGGCTGATCCAGAGATAGGGTTTTAGAACAAAAATGACTTTTGAGATAACTAGAATAGAAATAAGAAGAATCTGAGGTTGTGAAGCACTTGGGCAAGGTCCTCTATCCTCCAGAGGAATCCTCCAGTGTTTTGATGCGGGCTTGTCCTCCTGCCTGAGCCGGCTTGTAGGAGCTGGTGGGGAGGCCGGCAGGGGAGCGTCACTGGCAGGGAGCTTGAAGCTCATGGAACATTTGCCGGGAACAATGTGCATTTGGCTCTGAGTGTTTCCCTCCCCCCAGGGCTGGCAGGCAACTCTAGCTCAGCAGTATGACTCTGCAGTGGCTCTGGGAACCTAGATGGGACAGATGGCCTGGAGATCACCCAAGGCCACGGACTCGAGAGGATGAGGGAGGAGGAGGGGAAAAGGGAGGGAATGGGAAGTGAAAGGGAGTGTGGGAACTCAGGGTTTGGACAGAGCCCAGTGTGGGGCCAGAGTCTGGAGTGACCATTGGTGGAAGGTTGAGCCCAGTTATGAGCAGTGCACCCAATGCAGCCGGGAGTCCCAGGAGAGGCCGGCACTCACCTCGCATGCCCCAGTTGACGGCGTTCATGCTGTCATAGTGGAAGAGGTCTGCGCTGGGTGTCTGCAGGGGAGACAGAGCCAGGGCCAGACTAAGCAAGCTCACGGCTGCCTCCCGGAAGCACTCCCCCACCTCCCAAAAATGGCCCCGGAGAGGGCGGGACACGGCCCTTCTCAGAGCAGCCTCGGTCTCAAGTCAGGGTGACCTAACTCATGGCCACATCCCCGGCGCCTAGGGCTGGCATGCAGTAGGCACTCAATAAATATTCATTTCTTGGTGAACTACATTTCATGCTTTGTTTTGTTGCTCTAATGCCACTTTTCCTATGAAAACTGCCCTGGCATCTCTATTTAAAATTGCCAGGGGCGCCTGGGTGGCTCAGTTGGTTAAGCGTCTGCCTTTGCCTCAGGTCATGATCCCGGAGTCCCAGAATGGAGCCCCACATCAGGCTCCCTGCTTCTCCCTCTCCCTCTGCCCTGCCTCCCTGCTCGTGCTCTTTCTCACTCCAATAAATAAATAAAATCTTTAAAAACAAATAAAATTGCAAGTTGCCCCCTCCCCAAACTGCCAGTCCCTCTTATCCTGCTCAACGTTTTCCTTTTCTCCCCCTAGCAGGTTATTACCTTCCACAGTCTCTCTAGTGTGACTCGCATACTCTTTACTACCTGCTTTATGTTTCTCTCTACAAGAATAGAAGCTTCAAGGGGCAGGAGTCACTGATGGATTCCAAGCACCGGCGTATATGAAAGCTTCCAATAAGCATCTGTTGCATGAGCCAAAGTCATGTCTAGGCTCTGAGTGTGTGGAGCTAATGCTGGCATCGCCAACATCTTGGGAGTGATGTCCCAGCACAGCCTCTTACCCTGTGCAGCCCGTTCCTTCGGTAGGCAGGCAGGGAGGCGGATTTGGAGATGAGGGGGTCTGAAAAGAAACAGCCAAACAATTCCCAGAAGCCCCAAGCCAGGGGTCCCTGTTCCAGAGGCCATCTGGCTGCACATGGCCAGTATTGTTCCCTGACCCATGGGAAGTGAGAAGGGACAGAGGCCACTGGCTTCCCCCCACCCCGCTCTACAGACACGCAACTGACCATCTCAGGGATGGCCCCCCCTGCCCTGGGGTGAACTCCAGGCCCGCCGGAAGCCCATGCGTGCAGGCTTCTGGCCTCACCCTGCACACATCTATGCTCTTGTGATGAACCTCTGTGTCCCGGCCACAGGTGGCTCTGGACAAAGGCCCTGGATTTGGAGTCGAGCTCAGAGCCCAGGCAGGCAGGCTCCCAGGTGTGTGGAAGAGACATAGGTTCTCTCGCTCTGGGATCTATTGGGTATGGCAACCCTAGTTCCAGGACCAAAGATGGGGGCCTAGATCTGACAAACACAATGGGGCGGATCATTTGAGATCAGGAGTGTGTTGGGACATCTCAGTCACAGGGGACCTTTGACCAGCTTGGCTCTGGCTGTCACAGGACGTGACAGGCTGAAGGTAGGGCAGATGGTACGTACCGCTGTCAGCCAGATAATGGGACCGAGGGGCTGCAAGAGAGAAAACCCAGAGATCAGCATTAGGGGGGATGGGGGGACATGGTGGAAAGTTCATGGGGACAAAGGGACATGGCTCCCATTCCTGGGCTACCCTAGCTTGTGGAGAGGAGGGGCCTCCTTCACTACCTCCTTTCTCTCTGGTCAGTTTCCAGCTGCTGCACCTGCACCGAATCCTTCCCCCTCCCCGCCCCCCCGCACCTGGTGCAAAGCAAAGCAGGTGCTCTGTGATATTTGCTGCACAGATGCCATCGAACAGAGCTGGACTTTGAGCCGCCTCCGTGCACCACACAGAGCCCAGAGCCAGGGGCTGAAAACAGTGCCCCTCGGTGGTCAAACAGGGAAACAGGCTCACCCATTTAGCCTGGCTCCGCCATTAGTAGATACCTAACTTCTACACGTTACTTAATCATGATTTAGTTTTCTCAGAGTAAAATGGGGAGGGCTGGGGTCTCCTTTACAGGGTTATCGTGAAGAGTATATGAGACATAATACCATAAGGTATTATGGCTCAGTGCCTGACAACGTACAAAACCCTCAATAAAACTGGCTTTATCATCTTCACCATCACCATCATCTTCTGTCTCACCTAAAGTCAAGCTGTGCTACGGTAAAGAGGGAAATGCTTATGGCCTTGGAGTCCCTCTGACTTGGGCCTCATCCTGGCTCTGTCATTTACCAGCTTATTGACCTTGGGCAAGTAGTAAGCTCAGGTCTCTCATCTATAAAGTAGGTGATAATAATCCCTCTACATTGCCAGTCTTTGTGAGGACCAAGAATGATAAGGATTATCCATCAAGTACTGAGTTGAGATAGGATTTCCCAGCAGAACTGACTCCCACAGGGGTAAGAAAAGGAGCAAAGCATGTGTTTGTCCAGAAACAGGGAGAAGTTTACAAATAAAAGGATCTCTGGGCAGAGTGCTTGCACCAAGCTTCTGCTTGTTTACCTCCTGTGATGGGGGGCTCACTACCTCAAGAGCCAGTCCCTTATATCTTTGAGCCATTTAGGCTATCAGAAGACATTTTTCTTTGCACTGAACCCGACTACAAGCCCCAGCTTTCAGATACCCCAAAGAAACAAGGGCCTGCTCATGGCACAATATGGTCTTACTTAGTGCCTGATACAGCACCTCACCAAAGTCCATATGCTAGACCCGGGCAAGGCCGTAGGAATTCAGATTCTTTGAGGGAGTTGAGAGGAAGTGCCCCTAGCCGGGCAGACTTCCAGGTGGTGCTTACAGCCATTGAGGGACATCTCATAGCCAGCTGTGTGCAGGGCCTCCCGGCTGCTGGTGGAGCTCCGGGGTGGGGTCCAGGGATCCGCGTAGGAGCTGGACCGGGCCTTCATCTCCTCCTTCAGAATCAGGCGGCCGATTCCGCTCTGGAGCTGGGCGTGGGGGAGGAGCGAGATGAAGTGGGAAGGAAGCAGAAGAACATGAAACGGAACAGGCTGGGGGCAAAGGCCGTGTGGCCAGATTCCCGGGAACCTCTGTCACGTTCGCCTTCCCAGCGTCCCTCCCTCCCCGCCGCCTCACAGCCTCCCTCAGGTCTTTGTCTCTCTTCCACAAGTGGTCCTGTGGGCTGGGGAGGGGGAGGTGGGTCTGGTGGAGGGCACCAAAGCCGGTGGGGCCCACGGCAGGTGGGGGGAGGGCTCCAGCCGCGCCAGGGGGGGCCTTCCTTGGGGTTCCAGCTGTTGTTGCTGGCACCCACCTTTCTTAAAACATTTTTTATTGAGGTGAGATCCACATCAGATGTAATTAACACTTTAAACACTTCAGCGGCATTTAGTACAACCACCACTTCTGTCTCGTTCCAAACAGTTTAACTGCCCCCCACCCCCAAGACCCTGGACCCAGTAAGCAGTCTTTCTCTCTCTCTCTCCTCTCCCTCTCTCTCCCCTCCCAGGCCCTAATAGTCACCAGTCTGTGTCTGGCTCTGTAGATTTATCTATTCTACACATCTCATATAAATGGAATCATCTGATGTATGGGCTTTTGTGTCTGGCTTCTTTCCCTCAACATAAAGTCTTTGAGGCCCATCCACACTGTGGCCTGTATCAGTCCTTCATTCCTTTTTATGTCTGGGTAACAGTCCATTGTACGGATGCACTGCATTTTGCTTCTCCATTTGTGAGTGGATGGACATTTGGGTGCTTCCCCCTTTTGGCCCTTGTGACTACTGCTGCTGGGAAGATCAGGGACACGTGCTTGTTTGAGGCCTGGTTTTCAATTCTTCTGGGTAAATCCCCAGGAGTGCGATTGCTGGGGCATGGGGCAGTTCTGTGTTTAACTTTTTGAGGACCCTCCAAACCGTTCTCCCAGGTGCTGCACCACTTTCCACGCCTACCAGCGGTGCATGAGAGCTGCTGGCAGCCACTTTTCAGCACAGGAAAACCTGCATGTGCAGGTGCCAACGTGGCAGTGAGCCAGCCCAGGAGAAGAGAGAGACAGCTTTCCTACGGCAGTTTGCTGAGCAGCTGGATCCAGCCATACCTGAAACTCCTCCTACTGTTTGACTTTTTGGTTATGCAAAGCTACGTGTTTCTTTTTTCTACCATAAGTGGGTTTGAATTTGGTTTCTGTCACAAGCAAACGATCATCAGACCCTCAGTAACTCACTGTTTAGGCATCTTGTCCAGGACGAAGCTTGCTCACCTTGTGCATGCTGCGGTCAAAGTCCTCCTCCTCTCCTCCAGACGAGAACCTTCTGGCTCGGGGCGCTGCCAAAAGACAGCTAGGATCAGCTCCTGCGTGTGCTCCCCCCACTCAGCCTGCCCCCGGCAGAGGGCATGGAGGGATGCTGAACCTCTGCAGGCGGGCGTTTCCTTTCTAGCTGAGTGGCCCCGAGTGAGTGTACTTTGGGGAACTGCCCCTCTGCCAGGGCCGCCTGTATGGAGAGGCCCAGCAGCCCTTCCCATTCTTGGGTGTGAGGAGCAGGTGAAACTGCCCAAACACAGCTCAGGAGCCTCGATGTTGGGACTTCTGCTGCCGCTGATGGGAGAGAGAAGTCCTCCTTCTGTCCCGGGTAAGACAGAAGCCTAGATGGGCTGGAGCTCATCTTGCCATGAGCGGGGCAGGGCCAGCCTGAAAATGGAGCCACCCCAGTGACACCGCGTCTACTTTGGGGTGTAGATGTGATTGTGTCTTAGTTCCTTCTCCAAATGCAGAGTTTTTTGAGGGCAAGGAAGGGACCATCTCTGAGCTCCTGTGAAGCTTTGCTCAGAATGGACATTCAATTAGGAAAGATTGTGCACTGAACCAAAAAGGAGCTTGATGGAATTGCACCCCCATGCTTGAAAGAAACAGCTCGAGATGCCCGACTGGGTGGGATGGGCCCCAAGGGCCATGAAGACCTCATCAGACTGCCTACGAGAGTCTTCTGTCTTGCACAAACTGCCTTTTCTATTTTCCAAACTGCTTTCCACCCCACAGCCAAAGTGATGTCTTAAACCCCCACACCTGATCCTGTCACCTTCAGTGGCTTCCTACTGTTTAGGAGAGAGACCCAAATCCCTGCTTCAGTGCACAAGGCCTCGTGGGATCCGGCCCCTCACCCCCCACCTGCTTCCCTCCCTCTCTGGCTCCCGGTCAAGCTGACAGCCTTTCCTTTCCTCCAAGAGAACTTGCTCTCCCATCTGGGGTCTTTGCAGGTGGATTCTATACTCTGCTAGCCCACCTCTGCCCCACTCTTCCTGGGACAGCTGAGTCTCCGCTTTGAGAAGGTTTTGGCACGTTCCAGGCTGGATGGCATGCCTCTGCCATCGTCTCCCACCTCCTGCGTGTCACCTCCTTCCTGAACATCACCTTCCTCTCCAGCCGGAACCTCGGTCTCCTCCATTTTGCTTCCTAGTGACTCACTTGAGCCCAAGGCTGGCCCTCAGTACATGTTTGCTGAATAAATAAATCAGCAATCATGGACGGAGGGCGCTGTCGTCCTAACCCTGTGTCCCCAGCACGGGTGACAAGGCTCTGGTCCAGGCTCCTCTGTGGGGCATATTACCTTTGGGGGACCCATGGTAGGTCCAGTACTCGGACTCTGCAGCATAGTAGGGGTCTGGTGAGTAGGCTGGACTGTACTTGGAGGCCTGGCTGATGTCTTCACTTGTTTTGCTCTTGGTCGCTGTTGACAGATCACCTGCAAAGTAAACAAGGAAAGAGCTTCAGGGAAGCAAAGTGTCCTAGAAGAGCATGCTGAACCCTTTTACCCACCTCGGCCAGGCTCCAGCCTGGGGAGTGAGGACACTTTGGGGCCAAAGTCTGGGACACGGAACATCAGAGCTGGAAAAGCCCTGAGGCCCAGCCCCCTATGTTACAGCTGGGACTCTGGATGCCAGAGAGGGGAAGGGGCTTGTTGAAGACCACACAGCAAGTGGACCAGACATGGACAAGATGCCAGCTCAGGGTTCCTGCTACTTTATTCCGGGGACTCCAGGTCTGCTTCTATCTGAATGCTAAGGTCATGGCTCCTCCTAGTAAGATTAGATGGGTCCCAGGTGATCCTGCCCTTACCTTCCTCAGCCTCTAAAGGCCTGCCTCATCCAGGATTTGAGCCATACCTAGGGTGGGAATCGCCAAGGAGAGCCGTGCGGCCTCTCAGCTTTCCCTCACACTGAAATGCCAAACCTTGCCTGGGGAGATGGTATGGCCCAAGGAAGGGAGCACTGGACAGGGAATCAACAGCTCTGTAACACTGTACCACTGGGCACATCCTGCCCCTCTCTGCCTCAGTTTCCTTATCTGCAAGCACCTGAACTGGTCTGGTGCCACCCAGCTTCACACTTTCACGACACGGACCATTAGACCTACTGCAGACATGAAACCTTCCAGGGCAGCAACTCTAGCCCCCCCCCCCCCAAGCCTGGCAAGAAGCTGACTAGGGCCGAGAGAGGGTTGGGGACACAAGTGGGCACCTGACATTTCTCAGAAGGGACAGTCCCACACCCCGTGCAGTCAGAGCAGCAGAGGGGCCCAGCATCGGCCCTTGGCCAGCTGCAGCCTGTGCGCTCTCCCCCAGCAGCACCGGCTTCCAAAGCTTCCAGAGCCTGCAGATTCTCTTAGACCTGGGTCTTGGGCGGTCCCTCCCACCCTGATGGGTGCCATTCAGCCTTTTCATGGGCCCGCTTATCCATGCAATCTACCTCCCCTCAAACTCCTCCTGAGCCTGCTCTGGTGCTGCCCCTCGGAGCCCGTCTGGAAAATTCCCACACAGTCCTGAGGCGTAGGAGACCTGGGGGGCTTCTCCCGGACAAACTGGCTTTGTCAGGGTCAGTGCCTTTCTGTGGCCCCTCGGGGCGTATGGCTTGTTCCCCACACACACGGAGATATGCACGTGCTCACAGACTTCACCTAGAGCCCAGCCCGGGCCCCTCTGAAACCGAGGACATTTGTCTAAATTGTCAGGTCTTAAGCCAGAGCCATCACTCATATTGGTAGGGCCCTCCCACCAGCTCAGTGAGCTCAGATCCCAGTACCGGGCTGTTTCCACCCATGTTTCTGCGCTTCTCTGATTGTGTCCTCCCCTCGGTTACCCAGGTAGCCTGCAGGTGTGGGAGGGCGACACAGGGTAGCAGCCGCCCTTCTGCGTCCTCCAAAGGGTGTGCTTTGTCAGTTGAGGCTGGGTAAGTGCATTTGCAGAAAGGCGCAGGTGTTCTCGGTGCTGCCTGACTTAGTGCTTCTCATTTGAGGTGCAGGTAGGAATCATGAATGAGGCCAGTAGATTCCTAGCTCGCACTCCCAGTATTTTTAATAAGAAAGTCTAGGGCAGGAGAGGGGCAAGGGCACCTGCTTTTTAAATAAGTCTTGCAGGTACAGGGGAGTCTATAGACCATTCTCGAAGAAGCACTGAATGAGTGTAAGAAGGATGAAGGTCCTCTTATCGAAGCCCGGCTCCTTTCTCATCCACCTGTCCTCCCCCAGCCTTCATTTACTCTCAGGACACCGTGACTGAGAATCGCTTAGAGCAGTGGTTTCAAAGCCGGGTCGGGCTTTGGAATCACCCAGAGAAACTGTTATGAACACAGAATTGAGATTCAGTAGGTCTGGGGTGGGGCGCAGGGATCTGTACACATCCCACATGATTCTAACGACCGTCAAAGTTGGAGCAGTCATGCCTGGGAGTGCTCCCAGTGGTCCGAGCATTTGACAAGCGTTGCTCTGCCCGTGGAATTTAGGACACCAGACAGCAGGGACGGGGGGTTGGAAAGGAGGTGGGGGAACATTTAGGGGATACGAGGCCTTCCTTGCTCCCCTGAAGTGACACCAAACGCCTCCCCAGCGTCACCTCAAGTGATTGAGGCATAGCCACCAAGAAAGTCAGAATTGCAGCCTTGTGCCGTGTCCCTCCCGGTGACCCCTGGACACGGACGGCTGCCGGCCCCGCCCCCTGCCTGGCCACGCCCTCTCTGCCCAGACCGTACCATGCCGTTTGTAGATCGGGGGTTTCCGGTAGATGTTACTTTCTCCAGCTGCCAGGCAGATAAGGAAGGGACGGACCATGGGGAGGAGAGAGAGAGGAACAGAGAGAGAGGAGGAAGGAGACAGTAGTTGGTCAGCTGATCTCAGGAAGAGAGGCAGTCAGCATCTTTCCCGAGGGTCCACCATCTTTCCCTGGGGGGAAATGGTAGACACGCTCTTCCAAAACTCAACTTCCCACCTCAACCCATAATGTTCTAAGAAACGTGAGGGGAGAGGAATGGATGGCTCCTAACGGTGCTGAGGAAGGGACTCGGGCTTGAATGGCGGGCATGCAGGCACGAGGTGGCGCGCGCTCAGCAGGACCCCATGCACGAAGGTGCCCCCTGCCTCCACCCAGCAGCCACGCCTCATTCCACATGGAAGTCCCCAGAATGCTGCAGCCGCCCCTTCAGCATGATTCGCCTCCCTCTCCCTCAAAAACAGACAGGATGGGACCTTTCTGGGGCAGTTGAGAAAGATATAGATGAAACAGCAGGATAAGCTCCTGGGGAAAAGCGAGTGGGGAGTAAACTTCTGAGCTCAGAGTTGGGAGACCAGGTTCCAGGCCCGGCTCTGCTGAACTCAGGGTGAGACCCTGTCATCTACAGTGTCACCTAGCCCCTGCCTTCCTCTCCTCTTCTCTCCTATCACTCCCCCTCCAGCTCACCACTTCCGGCTACACTGGACTGCTACCAGTCCTTTGTCCTTGCTATGCCCTCTGCCCAGGATGTTTCCCCAGGATCTTCACATGGATGGCTCTTTCTCATCTTTCTGCCTCAGTGTCGCCTCCTCCAAGAAGCCCTTCCTGACCACCCTATCTCGCCTAGCCTCCCCCACCCCAGTCACTGTATCACATGCCCTGTTTTATTATGTTTACTGCCCATATCATTTACCTGAAATTACCCTTTTACTTGTTTGTGTACTCATTTGTTAACTTTCTCCCCATATATAAACACCATGAAGGCAGGGATCCGGGCTACTTTGAGCACCTTTGCAGCCTCAGGGCCCAGGACAGTGCCCGAGTGTATAGCGAGAACAGAAAGGCTCAGGGAATTTAAGGAACTGGCCCAAGGTCGCAGGCTTCCAAACGGTGGAATGGGGATTCGGTTCCAAGAGTTTGGATGCAAAAGCGCGTGACTTTCAGCTCGCGGTTACCGCCGCATCCCATCAAGGCCCTCAGACATTCGAGGCCCTTCTCTGGCTGCTCCCTGGCAGGCTTGATCAGGGCTGGCTGTGTCAAGTGGCTGGACTAAAGCCCATGGGTGTGTCGGGGCTGCGAGGTGGGTTAGTGTGGGGGACTGGTCGGGGAGGGCCCCAGGGACCGGCTTCTCCTCCCTGCCGGGGCCAGCGCCCGGCGACCCACTTAGCATGCCCCCATGCTGGAAATTGCGGGCTGGCAGCCTACCTGGGATGTGAAAGTGCTTGGGAGCCTGGTAAGAGGTCGGAGTGGAGGACCTCACATCTAACTGGCTATGGTATGGAGAGCTCCGGCCACTCTCGGGCCCTGGAGCGCGCAGGCAGTGGTCCCCAGAGAGAACAGAAGCACAGAGAAAACAGGCATTACCGCGGTGACAGTTAAGGCAGCAGTGACGTGATGACAGCAGGGATGGTAGGGAGGGGCTGTGCTTTCATGCACTGTGTCTGCAGATACAAGCTCGACCTTCTTTTCTGGCCTCACCCCAAAGTCAGAGTTCAGAGGTGGTAAGCGTCCAGTCCACTGGGCTTCAGGAAGGTGTCTTTGGACCTCTTGGCTCCCCTCCACCCCCCCTCAACTGCTTCTTTCCTCCACCCAAGCGCCTGCTTCCTCCCTGACCTCAAAGCAGCTGTGTGGTCCTCTGGCCCTCTGGATGGGGCAGGCCAAAGGACAAGGACAGAGGAGTCTTCTTCCTGCCAGGGCTGCTGGGGTGCCTGCCACTCTCCTCTCCGGGCCGCTTACCGCCCACCTTCCTGTCGCTCCTCAACCCCACGTGCCCCTTCTCTCCCCCGGCCCGGGGCACAGCAGTTAGGCCTGGCCGGTCATCTGGGTGGTGGAGGGCCATGCTGTGATGGGGATCCTGGGGGAGGCCCAGGGCTGTCTCTGCAGCGAGTGACAGCCAGCCACTGCGTGGCCCCCCGGGGTTCTTCCTGTGCCTTTGGGGCCTTCCCCCTTCCTTACCGGAGCGGTAGTAGTGGTGAGGCGAGCGGGAAAATGTGGGGGACATGCCCTGCCGGCTGTAGGTGGGAGAGTCGATGTATCCGGGGCTGGAGGCCCTTCTCTGTCGGAGGTCCAGGTTCTCGTAGATGTCCTGGGGGAGGAAGTGAGCCATGAGCCAGGCTGGCACTTAAGCAGGCCTGTGGCCCAAGTGTGTAGCAGGCAGGTGGGGGAGCGATGTGGAATCCAGGATTCTGGGGGGCTGAGGATCCAGAATTCATAGTGCTGCCCTTCTGAATACCGAAGCCCCCTCCCTCGGTTACACACATAGCCCGAGGAAAGCTGCAGACAAGTTTTGGGGCCTTTGCCCATCACTCACAGTCTCTTGAATAGAACCCGGGGGTCAAGGATCCCAGGAGCATCAGGGAGGCTCCCTTTGGGTAGAAGAGGCACTTCCTCTACTGTTTATGCCACAGCTACTTCCTCCAGGTCATGCTCCCAAGTCTCCCATCTGTGCCTTGGTTGGGGAGCACCCTGGGGTGCTGGGTGGGAGGAATGAAACCGGGGGTGTGTTCGGTCAGCCTAAAGGGACACAATTATATAAAAGGTCTCCCCAAACTAACTCAATTACCTGGGAGTAGGGAGATAATGTTCCCAGCGACTTAGGAGCGAAGAGTTGGAAGGCCATCGTGGAAGGAGCAGAGGAGAGAGAGGAGAGAGAGAGGAAGAGGGGTTAGGTAGCGGAGCGCACAGTGGGCCAGCAGCCGCTCCCGGGCCTCCCTCCCCAGGCAGCAGTCATGCCAAGCGTGCTGGAACACCAGCAGTGCCGACTTGTAGTAGGGAACCCTGAGATCACACCCTTCCTCTACCAATGGGAAACTGAGGCCCAGAGAGGGAACCAGGTGGCGTGGGGCCTCTCGGGTACAATGTGGTAGGGTCTTCATTTGGACCCACGCTTCTCCACCACAAGCTCAGAGCCCTTTCATGATCCTGCCCTGTCTCTATCAGTTCGTGACTGCTCTGTGGTTCATGAGGACAATGTGCAGGGCTGGGCACCCAAAGGTTAGGCCAACCAAGGGCCGGGCTGCTGCCATCAGTGTGGGAGCTGGGCCAGTGGGCGGTGTGGCGGGCTGGGGATGGAACATTCCATCTGCAGAGGGCAGTGGCTGCTCAGCCCCGGGGACCCCTGCTCCATGTCACCACCACTCCTTAGGTTTCCAAGACAAATCAGAAATGCAGGTTCTTATGTGAAACTCTGCATGTTTTAATGTTGGCAACCGATTTACATTTTTGAAAAGATAGTGAAACAAAACAGATCTGGGAGTTGGCTTTGGGCTGTGAGCCCAGTGTGCCATTTCTGGCTTCAGGAGCATCAGTCTCTCCCTGGTCCCCCCTTCTTGGTCTATTTCAGGGGCCAGAGCCTGAGACTCTCAGCACTGGACTCTCCAACCAAATGAACCCAAATCCCTTTAGAAAGGAAGGGGACAGTGGTGGAATGGGAACAAGAGCCCGAGTCCCTGCTCCCCAGGCCAGGGCTCCTTCTTTCAACAATCCCTGCTCCGGGGCCCTGAACGGGGTTAGGACTCACCTGCGGTACAGCCTGCCAGGCCCTTCAGGGTAATGGTCACCTGCCAGAGGTGACCAGAGAGTTCTCCAGAGAACACTTTCTCTTGTCCAGCAACCATTTAGTCCTTTCAAATGCCATCTGCTGCTGAGTCCTTAAAAATTATCTCTTGCTTTGAGCATAGGGGCTTAAGGCCAGGTGCGAAACCCAGAAAACCCATCTATCAGGGATTACAAACCTAAGTGGCCGCGGAGGCTGTCAGGGACGAAAGTTGTGGGGCGCGTATAAAATTACTCCACTAGGAGAAAAACAGTAATTCAAGTGATAAGCGGTCACAGGTTTGCGGTTTCAATGCCGGGGTTCCCAGACGGTGGTGGAAACTGGGGAGAACTGGGGAGCCCATGCCCTGCCTATAGGAGGCGCTGCTCACCCCGCTCCAAATAGTGGAAATACGCCTGCTCCGATTTTCCAAGAAAAGCCAGATTTTTGGATGAAATTACTCGATTTCTAAATGTCGACTTTAAATTCCTGTTTAAAAGAGTGCAGGGGCCGACACCGTGGAGGCCACAGTGTGGGTGATGGAGTGGCTGGGGACCGTGCGGGCCTCCTCTCCTCCGCCAGCCCCGGAAAGAGGGGTGAGACGCCGTACCTCTCCATAGCCACACCTCTCCAGCATCTCGTCAGACGTGTATCTGGAATGAGGCTCGTAGGAAATGAGGTCGGGGCGTTGTACCTCGTAGATGGACTTAACCTTGGGGAGAGCTGCCAGGTCTTTGTAATTAAGGATCTCATTATCCACTTTAGCCTGGGGAAGAGGAGAGGTACAGGAAAGAGGCAGAGAGATAAGAGGGAAGAGAGAGGAAACAAAAACCAGGCACAGGGGGAACAAGCTTCTCCAGTTTCCACTAGGCACAGAATATGAGGATGGAAGATGCACAGAATGTTAGAATCAAGCAGGTCTTAGAGGCCCTCCCTTCCAAGAGGATTCACACTGGTTGAGCTCATTTTATGTGTGAGGCCTTGCGCTTTGCAGGAATTGTCTCCTCCAAGTGTCCTGGTGGCTCCGTGAAGTCAGTGTCAACGTTACTACTGTTTTCCAGGCGAGGCTCAGACGGTTCTGCACTCGGTGGCCCTTAGCCAGTAGGTCTGAATCTGTCTGAACTACCCAGACTTGGTGGGGACTGCCTTCCGACCCCGCGGACACCCTCACTCACAGCTCCTTGGAGGTGACGGTAAAGCCAGAATTAGTCACAGAGAGCGAAGCCCAAGCTCACATTTAGTGAGCACTTACGATGAGCCAGACTCTGAAGTCCCTGGCGGGGATTAACTCCCTCAGCGCGGACACCTCACAGTGCTACGAGTAGGCTCTGATACCATCTTCTTGTCTGAATAAGGAAACGGGCACGGAGAAGTCGATGAACTTGCCCAAGGTCACACAACAAAGAAGTGGCAAAATCAGAATTCAAGCCCAGCCCGTCGAGCGTGAGGATGTTCCTTCCCAGCGGCCTCTGCCGGCTTCGCAGGGTGGGGGGCTCACCGGCTCACAGCTGGCAGAGGGCTGCCCTCAGAAAGCAGGCCCTGCACTGAACCGAGACAAGCCCCTGGCTGCTGCGTGACCTTGGCTGAGTCCGGCCCTCTACAACAGCATGGACCGAGAGACAGCTTCCCCTTGCGTGGGCCAGAGCACTTCTCGAGGCTCCCGAAGCCCCCTGGCCTTTCCACGTCGCACCCTCCAGCCGCTCCCTCTGTGCCTGACTTCTGCTGTGGTCAACCGAGATCTGTCCCCCATAACTACGGTGACTTGCGAGGTGCTGACGTGAGAGAGACTGAGAGGCCACATGACAGAGACTCCAAGGAAACTGTATTATCCAAATAACATTCCTCCAGTGCCTGGGGACCCAGGTGAGTCTCAAGGCCAAAACTACCATACAATGAGCATCTTTCAGAAAGCCCTTATGAGCATTGCTATTCAAAACATACTCCAAGGCCCTTCCACCATTCTGTCTCCGTCCCAGCCCACCACTGTTTGGGTGCTGTGATGCTCATTCTCCATTGCCCCTAGATCCACCATCTGTTACTCCTCACAGGAGGAATGATTTGGGCTCCGAGTCCCCATAGACTGCGTCAGAGGCTCCCTGGCTTTCAGCTGGGCTGGGCCAGTGGGGGGCAGACTAGGGGTGGTAGAGAGAGATGCCTTCCCCTAGTGCTGCCCTGGTGTCAGTGGCCGTGGTGGGCACGGCTCCCATCCGGAGCTGCCTTTCACAGCTCTAACTCTTGCCGGACATTTTCTTCAGGCCTAGGGTGGTGACAGCTCCTGCTGTTGTAGACCCTGGATGCCACACGATGTCCTGTGGGTCCCCTAAGCCTTCCTACACTTCTGTAAACGGTCCCTTCACAAAATCGTCCTCAGTAAAACCCTTAGAAGGGTGCCATCTCATTTCTGCCAGAGCCTGCCCGGGTTGGACATCACTGTACCAATTTGAGGGGGTGTGGGTCCAGGGAACCTTATTAGGATGGTCCCCTTGCTGAAGTGACTGCTGCCTTTTGTCGTGGGATGTCCGGTGTTGACCTTGAGAGCCCTCGGCATCTCACAAACTTGTCTTGACCCGTCAATATTTACCTCAGCGCTTCAGTCCAAGCCTCAACAATACTCTATTTATATTTCCTCCTCTAGCCACTGTGTTCATGGGGTTAGAAATGAGCCTCGGGTTCGGAGGCACCGTGACTGAACAGAGGCTTCCCGACATAATTAGCCAGGAAGGAAGGAAGAGAACACCGGAGCTGGTGGAAGTCAAACCTCCCGAAGGTGATTCAAGCAGTCGGGCGGTGGGGGAGGTGGAGGTGGAGGGGCAAAGTTTGAAAGGTTCATTGAGAATTCTGTTTTAACACCAAACCTCAGCGTTTATGAAAATCAGACTAACACACTCTCTCTGCCTGTTATAGCGGGTCCCGAACGTGCTCGGATGGCTTCTTCCCTGAGTGTGGAAGCCACGTGTGGAAGGTCTGATCTACAACACGGCCCGCGTGCCACGCGTGGTCATTCTCCAGAGCGACTGGAGGTGAGACATTGGAGCAGGCAAGAAAGGAGACCAGAGAGGGAGACACAGGCCTCTGCCAGCAGGCTCGGGCAGCTGAACTCGGTGGGCGAGCCCCAGGTGGACGGCCCAATGGCAGGTGTTCCCAGCTGCTCTTGGTTGTCTCTACGGGGCTGACCCTCAGAGGGGCAACTCTGTGATCTTTCCCCAGGACTCCGGGGAGAACAGCATTCATCACTGGGGCTGACTCTTTTCACAAAGGTTAGTGAGGCTCCTCAGTAGCAGGGAAGACCAGCCAGGGATTAAAGGCATTAGAGAACTGCCTCTATCTATCTGTCTATCTATCATCCATCATCTATCTATACCTCCCAAGTTTGCATATCCTGGTAACTCTTCTGGAGACACGCTCACTTTGTTAATAACCTTCTCACGGTCTAGGCCCTGAAATGTAGCTCATTAATCCCGCTGTGTCTGGCCCCACTCAGAGCACTGGGGCGGGGGGTGGGGGGAGCTAATCGTCTGTCTGCTTTTGGACAGGAATCTTCAATGAGGACGGCCTGGGATCAAAGAGCTTGTCTTCTGTGGGAGCCGCAAGGCGGTATTGACCACATGGAAGTTGCTGTCAGTGATAACTCATGTCTGATTTTCATTTGAACGGAGGAAGAAAGGAAAGGAAACAGCCCCATTAGTGGGCATTATCCAGGGATCAAGAGGAAACTGGACGTGGATTGAGGGTAAAATAAGAATGAGCGATGGTGGCCAGGGCCCGCCCAGGGCTGGCTGGCTTGGAGACTGTATCTAGAACTTCTAATCAGGAGCCGTCTTCCTGCTCTAGACCATGCCCCTCCCCCCGACTTTGGTCTTCTTGGCCTTTCTGACTTGGGGGCTTGGGGAAGGCTGCAACCGTCCACGGTCAGATGGCTCGTCTCCTTGGCTCGTCTCTGTCCTCTGGCTCTGCCTCCCTCACCTGCTTTAACCTACTTCTGCTTCTCAGGTCTGAGCTTAAATGCTTCTTCCTCAGAACTCTTCTTCCAGGTGGCCCTCGACGGCCTGTCCCTCTCTCCCTCTGTAGCATCATTAGAGCACCCTGCACTTCTTCCTAGCACTCACCGGAACTGTGACTGCTTCTCTTGGGGGCTGTGTAGTCAAGATCATGAGGACAGGCAGCAGGCTGGCGAGGTTCACCCCCGTTTCCCAGCACAGAAGTCAGAACTTAGCCCAGAGGAGACACTTCGCACACATTTGTTGAATGAATGAATGAATGAATGAATGA
>CM053607.1:33513555-33530368 GCA_028646535.1 Procyon lotor | reverse complement strand
GTGGCCGTGGACTGGGCACCTGTCGCTTCAACAGCACCTGGGAGTCTGTAGACCTACTGAAGATCCCCAAGGAGAGTCAGGTCCGAGCAGCACTGCTCCAGGGGCTTAGCTTAATGTCTAATTTTTCCTACTCTTGGGCCGTATGCTTCATAAGGACCCTGGCTGTGTTTTGTGCTTAAATCCATTCCTCTTGCCTAGTGCTGTGCTCAACACATAGTAGCAACTCAGATTGCATTTGCTGGATGAGCATGAAGGAGAGGCCCTCACAGTACCCAGAAGAAGGACAGAGCTCCCGGTGCCTGCCCCCATCCCAACTGCTTACAGTATGCAGAACTTTCTCCTCCCCCAGGATTAGAGAGTCTGGTAAGACTGTCCCCAAGCAGAGGGGTGTTCTCACTCCCCATTCTCATCACCCTGGACTGTGCACCAGGGCCCGAGAACATGAGGGCCAGGCCTCTGTCTGTTGCTCAACCCCAGCCTGGGGAGGGTTAGGAAAGGGAGCCAGCGTCCAAGGTACTTGGGAGATGCTGGGAATTCAGGCCTACCCGACCGGAAGGCCCACTCTGGAGGAGGAAAGGGTCACGGGACAAAGTTCACCAGAGGACAAGCCTCTCTCTCTATTGGCACCACCAGACAGATGTGTACTTCGGAGCAGTGGGGAGGAGAGAAACTGCAGACCACGTAGGGAGAGGCTGGCTGGAAGCCCTCGGGTCCAGCTGGGAGCCGGGCCTGGGAGAGAAGACGGTGCGCCCTGTCGAGAAAGGGGGTGTGCCCAGCCGACTGCGGGGAGGGTCTGGGCCCTGATGAGGTGCCTGGAGGAGGCAGCCCCCACAGCTCCCGCCTCTTGGCTCCCTAGTGCCTTCCTAACATCTCTTAGCACAGGCTGGGGGCCAGAGGGGCTCTGATTGCAAAATGCTTCAAGCCCCAGGCCTTCAGATGGGGGCTGGGAGAACAGCTTTGGGATTTCTTTTCCTTCCTCTGGTGGAAAAAGTCTACCCACCTGCACCCCAATAATCGCAGGCCTTATATTGTAATTGCTTAGAGATGTCAGGTACCCCCTTCCTTCTATAGGCACGACTCGCTCATGCTCAGCATAGAAGAACTTCAGGGCTCGGGGTCAAATACTGAACCACACATACCGGACTTGAGTCTGCTGGCCTCCTTGATAGAGTTAAATAATTCCACAGGGGCTCAGAGTTCACAGAACCCTTGGTCACAGTCCCGCCCAATGCAGGAATCTAAGCATTCTTGGTAGGCAGGCACGGGCCTCCGCTTAATTGCCTCCAGGAGTAGGAAGTTCACCCCCTTTGGAGGAAGCCCACTTTGCCTCTGGACAGGCAAAATTGTCCCGAGTGCTTTACTTACATTCATTTTAATTTTTAAAAATTAGTATCATATAAAGGTTTATTCTTTTTTGTTTTGTTTTGTAACTCCGTCTTTAATTTCTTTTCTGATTTTTTTAATTGAAGTATAATTGACACACAACGTTACATCATTCTCGGGTGGACAACACAGTGATTCAACAACTCTACACCTTATGCTGTGTCAGCACGAGTGCAGCTCCCATCTGTCCCCACACACCTCTATTACCGTATCACTGACCATGGTCCCTGTGCTGCGCCTTTCGTCCCCATCACCTACCCATTGCACAACTGGAAACCTGTGCGCACCCACTCTGCTCATCCCCTGAGCCCCCTCCTCTCTGGGAACCACCTGTATATTCTCCGTATCTATGGGACTGTTTCTGCTTTTTTTCAATGTTTGTTTTTGTTTTTTGGATTCCACATATATATGAGACCATATGGCATTTATCTTTCTCTGTCTGACTTATTTCACTGAGCATAATACCCTCTAGGTCCAACCATGTTGTTGCAAATGGTAAGATTTCATTCTTTTAGTGACTGAGCACTATTCCAGGGTATATACCTGCCACATCTTTATCCATCAATCGATGGATACTTGGGTCACTTCTATATCTTGGTTATTGTAAATAATACTGCAACCAGCATAAGGGTTCATATACCTTTTTAAATCAGTGTTTTTGTTTTCTTTGGGAAAATACCCAACAGTGGAATTACTGGATTATATGGTATTTCTATTTTTAGTTTTTTGAGGAACCTTCATACTATTTCCCACACGGGCTGCACCAATCCACATCCTCATCAACACTTGTCATTTCTTGTCCTGATCGCTGTTTTTTTTTTTTTTTCGGAGAGAGAGAGAGAGAGGGTGAGAAAGTGTGTGTGAGTTGGGGGGTTGAGGGGTAGAGGGAGACGGAGAAAGAATCCCAAGCAAGCTCCATGCTGGGTGTGGGATTTGATCTCACAATCCTGAGATCATGGCCTGAGCTGAAATGAAGAGTCAGACCTTAACCGACAGAGCCACCCAGGCGCCCCATGACTGCCTTCTTTATATGGAGTTGAGGTCTGACTCCTTGTGATGCCTCTAATTTTGTGCCATAAAACTAACCTACCTCCTTTGCCTCTTGACATTTCCTTCAAATATTTAAAGACTGCAGTTTCTCTCTTTTCCCTCCTTCCTTACCCTTCACTTTTCCTCGCTTGATGTGGTCATCCACTGACGACTTCCCTTGTCCGCTCGGGGGGCTTGGTATGTTAGGGCCGACAACACAATTCCCTACCTCTCCAATACATCTCATGTGAACATCCGCATCCCTTTGTGGCCACATCTAGTCATGAGTCCCATCTCCTTAAGTTGCGGTGATGCATCTGGGACAGACGTGGCACCTTGCGTTAAAATTCAGGAGGCCGTACAGGGTTGCGGTTAGAGGCTGGGCTGGGAGGACAGAGTGAACGGTGAGAGGCGGCTGAGGGCACAGTCCCAGCTCCCTCGCTTCCTAGTTGCGTGACTGCGAAGCCCCTGCTTCCCCGTCTGAATGTCTTCTTTACAGCACTGGTGTGAAGGTGCACTTCATCAGGCCTGTAAGGACTCAACACACCAGCTCAATGAATGATGGCTGTCCTTATTTCACGGTCTTGTGTTTTTGATCCATATTCTGTGTGCTGTCCCGTCTCTGATCTGAGGCCAGGAGAGTATTCCTGTTGCCGGAAGGCCCGAGGATTCCTCCTGAGGATCCTGGGATGCCTCCTCCACATGGTTTTTCTTTTCATGTTACACCGCGGGTCCTCCACTGTGCTGGCCTCAGATTGATGGAGACCTTTCCCCTCCTTCCTCCTCCTCCTCTCGGCCCTGACCCCTGGTGGAGCTTCAGGCACCACTCAGGAGCCTGGGAGTCTGGCGTCACAAATAGGCACAGTCAGGAGAGCGACCCCCTGGCCCGGGCTTGCCGTGCAGCCAGCTGTCTGCGCCGCGTGTGCTCCACTCTCTTCCGAAATTACAACCGTCAGCTGGCAGAAAGTATGAAGCCTCCACCTGCTCCCCCAAATTCCTCAGTTTACTGAGGTCTCTAGAGACTGCAGGCAGCCATTTTTAGCTTTTCTTGACTGTGTCACACATTCCGTCTAGATCAATGAAAATGAGTGGATTTTGTGAGTCATAGCAGGCACCCTTCCTTGATTTAGATAACGAATCCAGGAAGACAGGATGCTTCCCCATTAGCCAGTCAGGTCTGTGGTGTAGGGTGTGAAGGGAAGAGGCCCCACGGCTGCATTGCCTGGGTCCACATTCCAGTTCCATTCCTTACTATTTGTGTGACTCTGGGCACGTCATTTATACTCTTTGGGTCCCAGTTTTCTCATCTATAAAACAATTACTTTTCTCTCCCTCATAGAACTATAATGAGATATTATGTAGAGAAAACTTAGTGCATTGCCTGACAATAGTAACAGTCGATCGATGTTAGCAGTGGTGATGGTGGTGATGGTGGTATTGGTAGTGGTGGTGGTGATGGTGACAGTTGTGATGGTGATGGTGGTGGTGGTGATGGTGACAGTTGTGATGGTTTGGTGGTGGTGATGGTGGTGACAGTTGTGATGGTGATGGTGGTGGTGATGGTGGTGACAGTTGTGGTGGTGGTGGTGACAGTTGTGATGGTGATGGTGATGATGGTGACAGTTGTGATGGTGATGGTGGTGGTGGTGATGGTGACAGTTGTGATGGTGATGGTGGTGGTAGTGATAGTGACAGTTGTGATGGTGATGGTGGTGGTGGTGATGGTGATGGTGACAGTTGTGATAGTGGTGGTGGTAGTGATGGTGACAGTTGTGATGGTGATGGTGGTGGTGGTGATGGTGACAGTTGTGATGGTTTGGTGGTAGTGGTGGTGGTGGTGACAGTTGTGATGGTGATGGTAGTGGTGTTGGTAGTGATGGTGACAGTAGTGATGGTGATGGTAGTGGTAGTGGTGGTGACAGTTGTGACGGTGATGGTGGTGTAGGTAGTGATGGTGGTGACAGTAGTGATGATGGTGGTAGTGATGGTGGTGATAGTTGTGATGATGATAGTGTTGGTAGTGATGCTGGTGACAGTTGTGATGGTGGTGGTGGTGGTGATGGTGACAGTTGTGATGGTGATGGTGGTGATGGTAATGGTGACAATTGTGATGGTGATAGTAGTAGTGGTGGGGGTGGTGACAGTTGTGATGGTGATGGTGGTGATGGTGACAGTTGTGATGTGATGGTGGTGGTGGTGAAGGTGACAGTTGTGATGGTGATGATGGTGACAGTTGTGATGGTGATGGTGGTGATGGTGACAATTGTGATGGTGATGGTAGTGGTGATGGGTGGTGACAGTTGTGATGGTGATGGTGGTGGTGGTGGTGGTGACAGTTGTGATGGTGATGGTGATGGTGGTGATGGTGACAGATGTGATGGAGATGGTAGTGGTGGTGGTGGTGACAGTTGTGATGGTGATGGTGGTGGTGGTGACAGTGACAGTTGTGATGTGATGCTGATGTTGCTACCGCTAACTCTTAGTGAGAATGGTGAGGAAACACTTCTTATTTTTGTAAAAAGTAACACAATTCTCCTGAGAATTCTTCTTGATCTCTTTAAAGCAGATAACTGCTCCTGTTATTCCAGGATGTCTTTATTCACCCTCCAGGGATGAAAGGTCACACCCCTGGAGATCAAAAATACATCAGGTTTCTCCTCCTTTTTTTGATATGTTCTTTATCTCAGTCCTCTTTCGAATCTGGGTTTGCTTCTATCTTTGGGGCTCAGCAGACCTCCCGCACCCCCTCTAGTTCCCTACAGCATGGACAGTGACCACCTTGGGGAGAAAACACTTCTGTGAAACGTGTTCCCTGTAGATCCACAACTCGTGGTTTTGCTTTGTGAGTGACAAGATGAGCCGCCATCCTGGGTCCTCCCCCCTGAGGCTTAGGTGCTCACTTGCTTCTCATTATTCACTCTTCTTCACCTTCCTCTGCTTTTGGACTCCCAGAATTATGGTGGAGATGTTTAGCTCCTCCCCTCAAGGACACGCTTGCATCCAGGATTCCCACACTCTGCCCAGGAACTCTCCCAGCTCTCCGAGGTCCCTGATGCGTGTAGTCACGCAGTGCGAGCCAAGAGAAGTAACAGATTCAGGAATCGTATTCTCTCTTTGGTGTGTTTTCCAGATTAAATCTCCAAGTCTGCAGCATCCTCACTTTATATTTAGAGAGCATTTTACACACCAGGACGTACGCTAGTCTGACTCCTGGATACAAATACATTTGCTTTCCATAGAGATGGGTAAACGGAGCCCCAGCAAGGCTCACGCTCCTGGTCCCAGCCTGCCTCTCTCTATGGTCTCACACGCCGTCCTGCTGGTCTCTGGGCACCTTCGCGGCATCAATCACAGGGCCGCAGTCCGGCATCCCAGCCCTCCAGCCCTGCTGTCATTCTGCACGAGGCTTTCAAGGAATCATGAAAAAGAACAGTGTGTGCACTCAGCCACCTTGAGATGGGAACCTGCTCAGACCAGCAAACTCTTCTTGAATGTCACCAAGGACACTGAAGGAAGTGCTCTGCGCGTTCTGTGAGCAGATCTGATTAGATCAGGAGGAAGGAAGGGCGAGGAAGGAGGCCCTCCCGTCATCTTTCTCCCCAGCTCACCACGCCAGGTGGGCTCCGCTGGAGCCCCTCGGGGCCCAGCCCTGCCGACTCGGGGTGTCTGTGCTCACCCTCTCGGCAGGATCGGCCCCGGCCTGCTGACTCTGTCTGCTAATGGGTTTTCATTGATCCTGCTGTGGAGGCCAGAGGCGGTGTCCTGTAATGGGAAAGAACCCCACAGCCTGGCGTGGCTTGCGGCAGCCCCGGGGCCGAGGCCTTGTGTGTGTCGGCACCCGCCATCAGCAGCCGGACAAGGGCATCTGGGAACAATGATTTAGGCATCGTACCACTAGACACACTTGAGTGGAATGGATGTTCCACGAATTCGAATGACTGTTTCGAGGTACACTCCTGAGCTTCAGTTTCCCCCCAAACCCATAGTTTGGTGGTGAAACATAACATTTACTCTGGTAGATGTTCCCCTCATCTCTAAATGCTGGTTCTCAGTCTTAGGAGCAGCAAATGCATCACCCAGAAAGCTTATTAAGAATGCAGACTTCTGGGTTCCTTTCTTAGAAGTCCAAAGTGGGGGGGTGGTGCCTGGGTGGCTCAATGGGTTAAGTGTCTGCCTTCGGCTCAGGTCATGATCTTGGTCAGGAGTCTGGGGTCGAGGCCTGTGTCGGGCTCCCTGCTCAGCAGGGAGTCTGCTTCTCAGCTTCTCCCTCTGCCCCTCCCTGTCCCCCGCTCATTCTCTCTCTCTCTTGCTCTCTGTCAAGTAAATAAATAAAATCTTTTTTAAAAAAAGATTAAAAAATTTTTTTAAAAAAGAAGTCCAGAGTGGGCCTAAATTCTGTTTCACAGTTACACAGTGAAGCTGAGCCAAGGTTCCCCGGGCCACTAGCCCATCCCTTGTGGTTTGCTCCCATATTTCTCCTTTTTAAGATGTGTCTGTGTGTACTTTTTAGCGGCATTTGTAAAAATCGAGAACTCCTGGTGGGTGCCCTGGGGAACACGGATCCAGAGGGGAGATAAGATGTGGACCCTGGCTCATCCCGGAGGAGCCCCACCCAAGTGGCCAAACATGGTATAGGCTGTCACCGTTTAGAGTCAGCAGCCTGCTTTCCCTGCATTTCTGCTTAAGGAAGCTGGTGAGTCTGGGCCGAATGCCAACTGGGTCAGGCTTCAGGAGTCCTCCAGGGTGGAAGCCTCCCCCACTTCCCTCCGGGCCTGCAGGAAAGGATGACGGAGCTGGGACAGGGAGCCTTAGGACACATGGCCCGCAGACAGGGAGGTGCGGGGGGTGTGGGAGGCACTCACGGCTCGGTCCGCGGATCTTGATGGGCTTACTGCTGGTCATGGACTGGGAGCATGTCTGACACACGCATTCCTTCCCGCTGAAGGTCACCTTGTCTCCAATGGGGAAAGGCTTCCTGCAAGGGAGATGAAAGAGAAATTCCACACCTCTTCTCTCGAGGGATTCCGTGTCTTTTGGTGAGCTGACAGAAGATGGGCTCAGAGCTCGTTGGTACCACACACAGCCTGCCTTTCTAGTAGACGGGGTAAATTCAAGGGCTATTCGCGGTGCCAGATTGGCTGAACCATTCAGTTGGGACCACGGCTGGAACTGGAGGCCCACTTGGACCGTTGATACCATTTTAACACCAGGCCAATCATGACAGTGAGTGAAGCTTACATTTCTCATCTGTGAACGAACTGCTTAATAATTCCTCCCAGAGTTGCCCCTTCTTCCTGGAAAGACTTTTTCCATCCCAACCTCCCCTATCCCCAAGAAGAACTCATTCAACTCCTAAATTCACCAAAATGTTGTCCTCTCACTATCCAGGACGTTCAGAAATCCACAAATAACCTCTTTCTCTGTTCTGCGTTTGTGCAGTTTGGGTTTCAGAGTTCAGAGGTCTCAAACCTGTCCATTACCTGCCTCCCTAAACAAAGATAAACTGTACGTTGAATCCCTGGCAGTGTTGAGCCCATTGTTCGGCTGCTCGCATGCATGATGTCTGGGAGAGCCTGCTACACAGATGCTCAGCGCGGCCCCTGACATGAAAGGGGCTCTGCTGCCCTTGTGTTTGCAATGTGGCCCATGACAGGGGGTGCTGGGGTGAGTTGGGGGAGCTGGGTTCTCATCGAGGCCCAGGCACTGACTTGTAAAGGGCACAGCATGATGCAGGGGAGGCACTGCCTCTGTATGGGGCTGGACAGAAACTTCAGTTTAAACCATATGGACCCGAGGTGCCTCGGTGGCTCAGTTGGTTAAGCAACTGCATTTGGCTCAGGTCATGATCTCGTGGTCCTGGGATCAAGTCCCGCATCGGGTTCCCTGCTCAGCAAGGAGCCCGTTTCTCCTTTTTCCACCCTCCCTGCTTGTGCTTTCTCTCTCTCTCTCTCAAATAAATACTTAAAGAAAAATAAACCATATGGACCCCACTGTGCTAACCTCCAGTGGGTCTGGGATTCTGGGACCCAGGGTCCAGGTTTTAAGAGATGGATGAATGAATGAATGCCATTGGGTGACTTTATTTTCTCGTACACCGTGTCATTAGTCTTGGCAGGGACCCTAACCTGTAACTAACAGGTACTTATTTTATGGGGAGAATAATTAATCTATAAATTCCTCTCCTAATTAAAAAAGACATATATTTATTCCAAACCATGTTTCTACATATGATTTAACAAAGCAGTCCATTAAATTTTAATGTATTTGTGGGCAAAGCTGAGGTCTCCTTTATTTTTTGTGTCTCCTTAATGTGGTGATTGGCACAGTGGACCCTTCATATACGCCTACTAATAAGGTAACACGGAACCGGGGTGCAGGGCATGAGGGGGAGGGAAGGGTGAGCTTCCCATTGCCTACCAGCCTGCCTGAGAGAGGCTGTCATATGATAATGACAAGAACAGCAAAAGCAGACACGATCACGTCTGGCTCACTGAGCTACGGTCTTTGCGGATGCCATCTCATTCTTCATGAAAACCCAGTAACGCTGGGATGGTTCTGATGCCCATTTTACTGATGAAGAAGCCGAGGCTTACAGAGAGGGGATCCCTTGTCAGGGTCATGGAGGAAGGCTACAAACAGATATCCCTACACTCCATGTGGCTGAGGGGTGGGAGCTGGCCCAGATGCCCGGTTTGCAAAATGGGTTCAGGGTACTTGGTAGTTCCTCTGAGGACTTCTGATGGGAAATGGGAGGCTGAGGGTGGGGGCTCGGGTCCTCGCTCCGTCTGGATCTCCAGGCAAACTAGTGTTTCGCATGAGATCATCTCTGACAGACAGGACTCGGCTGCAGTCAGATCATTCCACCCAGGAGAGCCTAGAAATCCAAGCGTCTAGCCCAGTGAGCCCCCAGACTGCCAGGGGGCTCAGGTGGAGGGGCCCAGCCTCCCCCACCCGCTCACCTGCACAAGCTGCACACGAAGCACTTGGGGTGGTAGGTGCGGCCCAGGGCGGAGATGACCTCGCCGGTGATGAAGTCCCTACAGCTGTCGCAGCGGGTGCCGTAGAGCTGCTGGTAGTCCTGGGTGCAGATGTACTCCTGGTTCTTGAAGAAGAAGCCCGACTGGGCCAGGCCGCAGCCACACACTGCGGGGCACAAGGAGATGATCAGGGACAGGGCGAGTCCTGGGAGGGTCGGCCACACGAGGTTCTCGCAGGCGACAAGGCAGGCATCTTACCTGGTCATGAGTGGCCCGAAAATGGTGGCACATCGGACCTCGTGGGGCTAGTGTTCCTTAAAGTGTGTCCTGAAGACCACTTGCATTGGAATCAATTGTTGGCTCCTTAAGGGGCAGATTCCCAGGCCTGAATCAGACTCCCACCCGCCCCCAGGGGGCCAAGGCCCAGGCATTTGCATTTTCGCACACTCCCCAGCTAATTCAGACGAGACCACTGAGGTTGTACCCTCCTCTCAGGGCATGGATGGAGGTTTAGGGCTGCATGGCTCACGCAAGGCCATACTGGTGGTGTCATGAATTGGATAAGATCAGTTAAAATGTCTGTGGGCACTTTCGCTGTGTATGATTCTGTGCTCGGTGAAGACAATTTAGGATGGCAATGGGATGAGTGGTTTGAAGTTTATAATCATAAAAGTTTGGTCTGTTCCCAGGCAAGAATGATAAAATGTGATTCCTGAACTGTGAAGAGCTAATAGTATATGCCAGAAGACAACCTTATAGAACATACATCGTGGGCGACAGGTGGGCCGCTGTGGGCAGCAAGTGCTGGGAGTGGGGAGGAAAAGGGAGCAATGTCAGTGAGGGAGGGATCCTGGCAGGCTTCTTGGAGGAGGTGGCACTTAAGTTGAACCCTGAAGGCGGAAAATGAGCTAAAGCACACAAGCAGGAAGTTGCAAGTGCTATCTGTATGGAGGCGGGGTATTTTTAGCAAGTGGCAGGCAGTAATACAAGAAGATATTGACAGGCCAGTTGGAGGAGGGCCTGAGTCCAGCTTAAGAAGTTTAGGCTTTGTGGGATATTGAGAAGCCAGGATGGTTTTTCTCCCATTTTTTTCAAAACTTAAAAAATTATTTTGAAACTCTCTGACATAAACAAAAGAAAAGAGAAGGTTATAATAATGTCCCATCAGCCAGTTGCAAAAATGAACATTTGCGTCGATAGCTTTTGCATAAACAGGCAATGTATGTCATAAGGTCTTATGGGATATCCTTGCGGACAACATGAAGAGCTTTAGGACCAATAATAGAGGAGTAGGTGGAGGTAATTATAGGTGCTTGAATGACTGAATCATGTGGGACTCCCACCTCCAAAGGTCTTAGAAATGTGGGAGGTGAGATTTCCCTCTGAGGGTTAAGTTATGAAATCAACACCTAATGAGAAGAGCAGAAAGAGGCAAAGTTTCTTCCAAGAGATCGAATGGCTCTCAGGGCCATCAGAACTGCCGAGCATATTGATCTGGCTAAAGCAGGGGTGGTCAGCCAAGAAGGGGCTGGAAAGGAAGGGCATTGGGGAGCCCATTCCAACCCTGTGACCAGCCCCCTTGTTCTGAGTCTCTGTTCACTAAGTGACTTATAGTTTGACTTATTATGTAGACCTCTGGGAGAGAAGCAGCTGGTCAGGGCAATGTGAACTTAGTACGGAGAAAGACAGCTCTTGTTTCCATTAATAAAAGGGCACTCTGATTTTATACATTGGTTTCCTGAGGTCTTGGTTAGCACGGATCAGCTTTCTGAAGTGCGATCAATGGTGTGGAAACCAATAAGATAGAATTCCAAGCCTGTAATTGTGGGGACCTGGCCTGGACTGGGTGATGCTACCCCAGCAAATACTACCTCCTTGTTCATAGGGAAAGTTGTAATGCAAAAGCAGCCAGGTTAAAGAGAGGACGGACTTCTAGACGCGGGGCAGAAGTATTTCACAAGTGTGTGTTCACCTTGCTGGCCAGAGGCAGGCTTACGGGGCCAGGATGAGTGAGGTGGAGGGCAGCCCCAGCGGTCACAGCCTTAGGGGGACCGTGCAACACAGTGGGAGACGTAACAGTCTGCAAGTTGGACCTCCAGGGCTCTGGGTTTGTCACTACCGCTAGCTCTCTGGGTGACAACGAACTTGATCTCTGTTCACATGCACGCACAATGAAGAAGGTGGATTAAAAAGTGACCTGAGCTTTTCTTCTGACACTGACATGCCATGAGTCTAGGAGAAGCAGAGCTTCCTTCGGGGCTTAGCGGGTGCCTAAACATTTTAGACTCAGTGCGAGGTGGGGCTGGAGGGCCCCGGAGCCCCCCCCTGCCTGCAGAGAGGCAGGGCCTATTCGCACAGGGGGTGGTGGTGGTTGATGGCGGCGGGTTGATCTTCTACTAGGCTTCGTGAAAATTCATCCCAGCAAACAATGCCTCAAGGGCAGGCCAGGCCAGAGTACAGGGCGTTCTGGGGCGTGCAGGTGGCAGATCGATTGACTTCATAGCTGTGGAATCAGTGAGGTCATGGCCTACGACCTCATTGGAAACAGCTCCTGTTTTTTTCCTTCTTTTCTCCTCTTTGTTTCCCTGGCCGGCTCCACCCCCACAGCCTTCTCTCCCAGTGGACAAACCCAGGAGGCCATAAGAAAGGGAAAACCTGGAACAATTGGTTCCTCCATTTCCCCCAAGGAGCTGAAGGAGGAAGTTTTTGGTAGAAAGGATGTAAAGGTTGATAAGAATCTCAGGGGGTTCCTGGAAATACAGTGGGGATCACGGGGATAGAAGGCAAGTTGGACAGCAAGACAGATGTGTTTAAGGCTGAGCAGAGCCTGACATCCAAATAACAGGAAAGGCCTTGGAGAGGGTCTACAGTATGGAACTGATGTGGAATTTAACACACCCAGGGCAGATCCTGTGAATCAAAAAAGTAAAGTCTATTAATGAAAAAAAAAAAAAAAAAAAGCAGATCATTTGGTTTGACAGTGGGACAGGATATGAGAAGTTAGAACGGCTTTGAGAAAATCCAGAATGAATTTTCACTGTTAATATAATGCCCAGAAAGAGACCTGGCCCAGTCATAGTGTGTTTTAGGGGAAAATGGACCGTGTTGTGGGTCACTGGACCATGGTCCATGTTTCTATTCTACCACTCAGGTGCTGTGTGGCTTTGAAAAAGTTATCCCACCTCTCTTGAGCTGAATCCCACCTCTCTCGAGCTCAGCTGCCTCGATTGTGAAATGAAGGAGCTACCGGGTAACTGAGAACACACCCAGACCCGCCAGTCCACAGGTCTGTCAGAGGGTTCTGTTGATTTTCAACTCCGCAAACGAGACAGAATTTTCAAAACCAAAGCTTTAGAAGGGTTCCTGAGGGTGATCTATTTAACATTTCAATGTTAAACTGCGAACTATATTATACATACAGAAAAGGTATAAATATACAAACTCACACAAACTCTTAGCTCTTAGATGATTTTGAGCTCACTATTATGATTTGAGCTCATTTTTATGTATGGTGTGAGGAAGGGGTCCAACTTCATTTTTTGTTGTTGTTTTTGCATATGTCTGTCCAGTTTTCCTAGCACCATTTGTTGAAGACTCTTCTTTCCCTATAGAATTATCTTGGTAGCTTTGTTGACAATCACCTTACCATAAACCTAAGGGTTTATTTCTGCTCTCTCAATACTATTCATCTATATGTCTATCCGTGTACTAGTACAACATTGTGTTATCTACTGTAGCTTTGTAGTAAATTTTGAAAGTGGGAAGTTTGAGTCCTCCAGCTTTGTTCCTCTTTTTTGGGAATGCTTTGGCTACTCGATATCCCCTGCAATTCCATATTAATCTCACAATCAGCTTGTCAATATCTTCCAGCTTGGATTTTTACAGGGATTGTATTTGTTATGAACAGAATAGTGTCCTGCCCCAGATTTGTATTTTGAAGCCCTAACCCCCAGTGTGATGATAGCTGGGTAGGGGGCCTTGAGGAGATACTTAGGTTTAGATGAGGTTATAAGAGTGGGACCCTCCTTACGAGATTAATGCCCTTTTTAGAAGAGACACCAGCCAACTTGCTATCTCTCTTTCTCTCCCCCTGCCCCCCTTTCTCTCTCTGACACCTAAGAACACAGTGAGAATATGGTTATCTGCAAGCCAACAAGGGAGCTCTCACCAGAACCTGACCACGTTGGCACCTTGATCTTGGACTTTTGGCCTCTGGAACTGTGACAAAATAAATTTCTGTTGTTTAAGCCCCTCAACGTACAGTATTTTATTATGGAAACATGAGCTGAGTAAGATAGCATAAAATCTGTAGATTAGTCTGAAGAATACTGCCATCTTAACAATATTAACACTTCTGATCCACGAACACAAGATTTCATTTATTTAGATCTTCTTCAATATTTTGTAATTTTCAGAGTATAAATTTTACACTTCTGTTAAATTTATTCCTATGTATTTTATTTTTGATGCTATCGCAAATGGAATCATTTCTTAATTTTATTTTCAGATTATTCATTGTAAATGTATAGAAATTCAACTGATTTGAATTTGGTATATTGATCTTTTACCCAGAAACCCTGATGAACTTATTTGTTATTTCTAATAGTTTTTTAGTGCATTCCTTAGGATTTGCTGTATGTAAGATCATGTCATGTGCTTATAGAAATAACTATACGTTTACGTTTTCAATCTGGATGTCTTTTATTTCATTCCCTTGCCTAATTGATCCAATAGGAACCTGCGGTATAGTGTTGAATGTTGTTACTTGTGACTTTACAGTCAGGAGGCAGTCTCTCACCATTAAGTATGATGTTAGCTATAGGTTTGCCTCTGTTATTGAAAAATACTTTTGTTGAATGCATAATCTGAAATTTACAGTTATTTCTTTCAGTACATATGGGTGTTACCCCACTGGTCTCTCTGGCTTCCTTGCTGCTACTAACATGTCAGCTGTCTGTCTATTTACCATTCATAGGCAGGTGATCTATTTCTTCTCTCTGGCTGTTCTTAAAATTGTCTTTTGGCTTTGGTGAGCTGCAATTTCATTCTGATGATGTATGTAAGTGGATTTCTTTTATATTTTTCTACTAGGATTTAATAGGTTCTTCGATCCAAGGATTTGTGTCTTTGAACAGTTCTAGAACATTCACAGCTGTCATGTCTAAATATAGTCCTCCCACTCATTTATTCAATTACATACCTCTAGAACTCTGATTGAATGTATGTCAAACATTTCCACTATTTTCTCCATTCATAAACTTCTAGTTTATTTTTACCTCCTTCTTATATTTCTGAACTAGATGTATATATTTTTTCTTGGCTAAATCCTACAGTTCATTAATTCTCTCTTCAGTAATATTTAATCTGCTTTATAATCCATATACTGACTTTTAAATTCAAATATTATATATTTGTATTTCTAGAGTTTTCTTTTTCAAATCTGCTGTGTTATTTGCTATAATGTGTTGGTTCTTGTTCTTTTTATACTTGATCTTAGCCAAAAGGCGGAGAAGCGATAAGTTCTTGTTCTTTTTAAATGGCTCTTCTTACCTATTTAAATGTGTTGTACGTAGTCATTATACAATGTCAGAAAATACCAATTTATGAAGTCTTTGAGGTTGTCATTCTTCTCTTCATTGTTTCTGTGGCTCTCCCTCCATTATGATTTGCGTGTTTTTGACTGTGAGTTACTCATTTTGCTAATAATGTTACTTGTGGGAGTTCTCTGAGGTCTGGTAAAGCTGAGTTCCTCCAAAGAGCAATATCCCTTGTTTCTGCCATTTGCTAAGTGTAGGATGACTTTTTTTTTATTTTTTATTTTAGAACAACTTTTTTTTTTTTTAAATTCTCTATCACCTTTTTAAAAATTTATGCCAAATATCTAGCATGAATATAGAACATGAATACATATTAAGGGTGGATTATAGGTAGACATTTTGATACAAGTTTTATTCTCCTCCACCCAGGGCCAAAGTTGGGCAGATACCGTTCATTGCTGCCTCCTCCTCCAGTTTATTTCTTATCCATCCATACATTGAAAGTAAGATTTTCATAGGGGGAAAATCTCAGCTTCACTCAGAGGTCTCCTATTAGATTCCTACCTAGACCGGGCTCTAGCCTGTACTTCCTACGTCTCCACGATCTATACAGCCATCAAGGCAAAAGCTCAAGGTTGTCAAGGTTTAGCATAAACCATCAGGCTTAATCTGACATTGGAAGTCACATGAGGATTTCTGCTCTTCTTTTTGTTTTTCACCTCTGCAAATTCTTTCATTTCATGTCAGCACAGTAGTGCATGGTAAAAGAACTATAAGAAATATTCATAGAGATTTTGGCTTTTTCAAAAGAGACTATTTAGGGTAGCTATAACTGGTTACTGCTGGAAACAAAGATTCTTTCATTTGTTTCACTTCTAAGCAAGTTGACATTGAAAACAGTCAGAAAAACACATCTATTTTTTTTCCCATAAAATCTCCATGAAAAGATATTCTCCAACCTCCTTGTAGTTGATTGTCAAAATGTCTGAATTCTCTTTAAAAAAAAAAAAAAAAGTCCGAATTCTTCCTTTCTCTGTATTCACACCCTTGAAACCTGCAAATCCTCCTACCAAAGGCAAAGTTTATTTTTCCATGATCTTGAACCTGGGTTGGCCACTTGACTCGTTTTGGCCAATGGGACATCGGCAAGTATGATATAAGCTGAGGCTTAAAAAGGTCTTGCTTTCTGAAGCTTGCTCCCTTGCTGTACTTGGAAGTCTGAGACCACCATGCAAATGAATCCAAGCCAGGCTACAGGAGGATGAGGAGCCATAGGCAGGCACTCCATTCAACAGTCGGCCAACCACTGCCAGCTGACCCCCCGATAGCATCATGATGAGGCAAGTGGAGACAAGGAGAGCCAGCTCAGCCTGGGAGAACTGCCCCGCCAACCCAGAGAATCATGAGCTAAATAAAAAATTTCCTTAAACTATTAAATTTTGGTCTAAGCAAAGGGTAACTAATATACATTCTTAAGAATATGATCGCACGGGACACCTGGGTGGCTCAGTTGGTTAAGCAACTGCCTTCAGCCCAGGTCATGATCCTGGAGTCCCAGGATCGAGTCCCACATCGGGCTCCTAGCTCCACAGGGAGTCTGCTTCTCCCTCTGACCTTCACTCCTCTCATGCTCTCGCTAAAAAAAAAAAAAAAAAAAGAATATGATCGCACAAGTCCTAGCTCAAAGCTCCTTAGAACAATCTTACTGTTTTTACCCTTTGTCCTGCCCCAACTTCTAGGGATGTAAAAATGGTCACTCGCCAGGACACATTTGCAGGTCAGCTTGCACTCAAGGGGTTTGCCAAGCCTCAATATGGAATTTAAATCACGTTAATTAAAATATATTCCATATATACTTCCATTAAAAACATTAGGACATATGAATAT
>CM053607.1:33486465-33513055 GCA_028646535.1 Procyon lotor | reverse complement strand
GAGGTATCTCAACCGCCTGTGTTTTTTCTGCCTGCCCCTGTGGCATATCCTGGGGGTGACACCAGGGCCTGCCATCTGACAAGGGAGTTGGGAGCCTGGGCCTCCTACCTTGACAGGTGAAGCATCTGATGTGGAAGTGGTTGTTGTGGACGCGGACCACTTCTCCTTTGCAGGTGTCCCCGCAGCGATAGCACTGGATGACATTGGAGCCGCCTCGGGGACTGTAAGGGTTCTGCTGATAAGGAACTGGAGACAGAAACAAAGAGATCACTGTCCGGAAGGCCTGTCTTCTTTACAAACTCTGCTACAAGACATTATCATAATCCTATGATACGATAGGATTTTTCTCTTATGAGAAAAAGCAGAACTCGTGCAGGTGATTAGCCAAGTACCTTCAATACGTCACCAGGGCTCATATGCCAAGCTAAGGCATCACCGAGATGTGAGGCCATAAATCTCCTTCAGCAGGCAGAGACTTATGAGTGGGCATAACCCCTCCTGTCCATAATAGAGGCCAAATTCAGAGAGGAAAAGTAAAAGAAGTAGAGTATTTCAAGGTAAATGATCCAGAAATACCGGTTCCTGGGTGATTTCTGGATCAAAACTAGGTCCCGAATTTCTCAAGAGAATTTGGTTCTTTGCAATTGACATATATGGGTCTCAAAGAAATGGGTGGCTGATCCTGCTTCCAGCTGGCTTTGAACGAAGGAAGTGACATCCCCTCTCTGGGACTCTAGTTTTGACATCTATAAAATGAGGGTGGCCAATGGTAGCACAGGTTTTGTACAAAAGAGGCATAAAGGGGTGGCACTCTAGTTGGAAGGAGGTTGGTGAGGGGACCCATCTGAAAGCTTTTTTTAAAAAAATTTTTTATCAACATATAATGTATTATTTGCCCCAGGGTACGTGTCTGTGAGTCATCAGGCTTACACATTTCACAGCACTTACCATAGCACACACCCTCCCCAATGTCCATCACCTAGCGACCCTATCCCTACCTCCCCACTCCCCCACCTCCCAGCCACCCTTAGTTCGTTTTTGTGAGTTTAGGAGTCTCTTATGGTTTGTCTCCTTCCCCGATCCCACCTTGTTTCATTTTCCTCCCCCACCCTCACGACCCCCAGCCCTGCCTCTCAAATTCTTCATATCAGAGAGATCATATGATAATTGTCCTTCTCTGACTTATTTCCCTTAGCATAATACCCTCTAGTTCCATCCACATCCTTGCAAATTGCAAGATTTCGTGGAAGCTGCTTTTGAGTGGCACTTTCCATAACACTGAGAAAATGTCAAAAGTATATAATCTGGTAGAGATTATGAAGGGCTTAAGGTCAATGGAGGTTGGGCCTTTGATGATACTGTGTAGTGCCACTTACCCTATGGGTCTATTCTCTTGCCCAGACTCTCTCATGGCTACTTTTCCAGATCTCCTATCCCTGAGATATACTTTGCTTGACCACTCTAAAATCTGGTCATCTGGTATTTAATATTAGCAGGCACCTGCTTAGAATAAAAAAATTCAGGATTGGGAGGGATATTGACAACTCTCAGGTCCAACTTCATTATGTCACTGAGATAACTTTGCCAATGAGGAAATGATCTTCTCTCTTGTAGGAAGCCCCTGGGGGGATCGGGAGAGAACTCCTCAATTCCTCAATTCTCAAAGTTGAAGCAACAGTCCAAAATCTTTTGCTCATACCCTATTAGGAGAAAGCTCACTCTTGTCCTGGCTGTAAAGATGACCACCTGATTGGAGGGGAATTGATATTTACCATTTAGACATGCAGGCTTACTGCCTAAATTTTGAATAAGCATATTATAAATTAATCTGGACTCACATGAACCTTCAACTGCAAAAGAATTTAGAGAATACTCACTTCAGGGCTTCTTGACTTGGTGTGGTCACAGTTAATGGCTGTTCACTGAAATTGGAATCTCTCATTCTAGACACAAGGAAGGATGGCACATCGTGTCTTGCTTGGCAATGAAATGTGAGTGGAAATCGTGTGTCTCACTTTCAACTGCAGCTGGCCAGTCTGTGATCTGCCATATTGCCTTTTCCATAACCCAGTAGGCAGGGATACCCCAGATGGTGTGCCGGCTGCATCAGCTTGGACCCCTCATTGAGGCCTGGAGCGCAGCTCCAGGGCTAACCCAGATGAACATCTATGGTGAGCAGGGAGTAATTTTTTGTTGTCATGGCCTTGTTAACTGCAGCATATCCGAATGGATATGCCTGGGATCTAATATTTCTAATTAAATATAAAATTTGGTGTTAGGTACATTATGCTTCAGTTCTCTTCTGATTCTCAAAGATGGCCTCCATAACTGACCTGAGCTGCTTTCCTCCTTTTAAAGACAAGTAACAGGAAAGTAGGACTTCCTTTTACTTTTCTTTTTTTTTTTTTTTTTAGATTTTATTTATTTGAGAGAGAGAGAGAGAAATTGAGAGAACGAGTGGGAGGAGGAGCAGAGAGCCCAATGCGGAACTTGATCCCAGGACCCTGAGATCATGACCCGAGCTGAAGGCAGATGCTTAACTGACTGGGGCACCCAGGTGCCCATGGACTTTCAATTATCTTCCATTTGCAGGTCTCCTGAATCCCCAGGGTGCTATAGGGCAAAAAGCTGGTTACTGAGCCCTTCAAGCGTTGTGTCTGACAACTTTGCTATCCGAGGTGGGTAATATTCTTCCCAGAATCTTTGTCTCAAGCAGTCCCTGCCCCTTATTCAACTTCTCTGCTGTCTTAAATTTAAGACAAAATTTAGTGAGTTAGCTAGTTAACGAAATCATTAATTAACTCACTAAATGGGTTAATACACGTAAAGCATTTAAAAAAGTGCATGAAGTGTTCCAGAAATGCTCACTGGTACCAGGACCATCACACCCGCCCACAGCTCAAAGCAACCCTTCCCACCCCCAGAACGTCCTTAACCATTCATCCTGTCTCTTCTTTCTCTGCTTTGTGCTCACCACCCCTGAAAAATATTTCACTCTCCTCTCTCCCACCAATTCGTGAGAAACATGTAGATCCTGTTTATCTGAGCGGTGTAGTGATCCACGACTGCTGAGGGAAACAAAGCTGTGAGTCGGAAAATCAAGTAAGAACTAACATGATGATCATCACCGACAGTGTTGCAAAGTCTCAGGAGTATCCAAAAGCCTCCCCAGAATCACCGCCCGAATTCTCATTTACCTCTTCTAATTTAACCTGCCTTATCGCTTGAGAACCAACTTCGAAGATCAGTTAGATTTTTCTCTGATTTGATTTTCTGAGGAAATTAACCTGGGATCGTGGTCTTCAGTCAAGACTCACAGTCTTTGACCCACTCAGATAAAAAGGTGTAAAATCCAGGTGAGGGGACAGATCAGGAAAAGGGGTTTTCTGGGGGCAAAGTTAGCGATGGGCACCCCGGCCCTAACTGTTGCTTTCCTCAGGATGAGGGTGCTGCCTTGGTGCTGCTGACGGGGCTGGAAACCCACAAGCGTCTGACGTTTGTAAATCGTCCCATAAATAGAAATGCAGGCATCATTTGTGTGAGTTCTTCCAGATTGCTGATGTAAACTGGGATTATAAAAGGGCAGCAGTGTAGCAAGATTCGAGCTTACAGACGTGTGAAGACCTTTCCTTATCTAGACGGTGCCAACAGGAACTCTAGGGGTCCAGGGAAGTTAAGCTGAGATACACCATATCAGCTCCTGCCCTGAAAGCTACCTCGTTTCCAACAAGACTTTGTATCCTTGGGTAATTAAACCAACGACATAATTAAACCACACTCTGCATGTGTGGAAGGTGCCATTTCTTCCCAGCCATCTCTAACCACCCTCCCCCCAAACACTCAAATTTTATCTTTGATTTTCTGCTGGTTACTTTTTCCATGAATTTTGATCTCAGAAAGTACCAGAGGCCAGTCACATGATTTACAACATTTGTCTTACGTACAAATGTCTCTTTAGTTCCAGACTGACTTGTACTTGAATTTTGAACTACCTATCCTTGACAGCAACATTTTAGAGAAGCCATGAACCTCAAAGGATATTACCTCAGCTAACTTGTGAAATAATCCATGAAGTGACGAAGTTTAGAGTCCTGGATCATGGGATATGTTTCTAAAACACGGCCCGTAAAGGGTGCCTGGGAGACACACTGGCAGTTTCTAGTCTGTAAGGAGTGCCGTCCAACAGATTTCTGAGTATAGAAGTGTTCAATATTTACACTGTCCACTATAATAATTACTAGACCCATGTGGCTGCTGGGCATTTGAAACGTGGCTAGCGTGACCGAAGTACTGCATTTTTAATTTTATCTCATTTTAATTAATACAAATTTACATTTAAGTAGCCACATATGGCTAGTGGTACCGTTATTGGACATTTCAACTTTATAGATCCACAAACGGAACACCAGGCACTGAGACTGGGTGGAACAAGAAATGAAGTCTGGTTGAGTCATATTTGTATAGAAATAATATGTACAAATTAATTCGGGCATACCATCTCAGACTTAAATTATTCCTTTTCATCCTTGAAGAGTTTTAAAGTTGTACCCAAGAGCAGTTTGCAATCCGAACCAATTACACACACATTCGCCCATCCTGAATCTCATCTGGAAACAAAAGATTCTGAGCAATGCAACAAATACTAATTTTTAAAAAAAAAAATCACAATTTTTCAGGTACTGCGAGACGGAACAATCTTAATTTTTCCAAGACCAGAAGCAAAAAAGTTGCCATTGGCAATGGCTGTTGGTATACTTTTTTAAGATAGGAAATCAGCCCGGTCAACGGCTTTGAGATAAAAAACGAAGGGTCTGAAATAGATGCACAGCAGACCTTTAGTTCTAAGAGTAAATACAACTTAATTCCACAACTAAATATGCAAGTAAAGCTCTCCCCAAATGTGACGGAAATGATTTGAAAGTGTTGGGGCACAACAGCAAATTGGAAGGGGAGGGGTGGCTGGCCTTCCCATAAGTTAGAAGGAGCGGGCGAGTCAAAGGAGCAAGAAATAAGCTCATCACCCAGTTCCTGCACCCGGTTTTCCTCCATCCCTCCCTCCAATGATGGGCTGTTATAGTCTCAGGGGTCTCTCATCATCGGGGCTGGGCTGGCCTGAGTTCCATTCCCTCTGCTGTTACCTAGTTTTACCATCTCGGACTCCCTCCACAGTCACTGAGGAGACAGGACAAAATGATTTACGAAATCCCCTCCAATTAAAAGCTGGTTCTCGCTCTGTGTGTCCTTTTCTGGGCTTCTTCCTCCCTCCACACATCCCCTTCTCTCCATTAACCGGCCTCGCTCTTCCACTTGCTGGTGTTGTCATAGATTTTTAAAAGCCGATAACGGCAAGCTTCCCTTCTCACAGACAACGTGACCTGAGTTATGCTCCCCTTACCGATGTGGCACCTGCACGATGGGTCCTTCCCCCTCCGAGGGCGACCTGACCTTGTAGAAAAAGACGTCCTCCTTTCTAATCGCACCATCTTTAAACTCGTCTTTAGAAGGTGGAAGCGCCTATGGTACCCTGGGGCATAATTAAGAGAGTGACGAAGCTGTCTTGGAGACAACAGAATCGCTGTGAAAAAAGGCTGGAAGTGTAATAAAAACATCAAGTAGAGAGAAGCAACCAGTTCCAAAAAGAGCTTGCAACTGCCCCGGGCCCCGGGAAGCAGCCGGGTGCCCCGGCTTCACACTTCGGCAACTCACGGCTTCATTAGGACCCAAAGTACCCTGAGTGTGTTCACAGGTATTTCCTAAGCATGGAGGAGGAAACCTGACGGCGGATCCAGGCATTTCACGGGTAGAAAGCCGTCTGCCTGACAGCTTAGGGTGGGGTTTGTAGTGAAGAGTCTCTGGTCCTTTACCACATGACCTTGAGTTTGGTTTTGGAGTTGAACGGGGTTCTGCAGCCCTGATCCTGCCTCCTGGGGAAAGACAGCAGTGACAGGGATCCCTGTGCTGAGAGGCACTGGGCGCAGGGGTTCAGGGTGTGGATGCCGGAGTCAGGAGGGCTGAGTTGGTATTTTAGCTCTGCTGCCTGCCGGCTGCGTGACCTTGAACAAGTTAAATGCGTGACAACACCTGTCTCGGTTTGCTCATCTCTCGAGTGGGAACTGTCAGCTGTATTAAATCGCTTAAATTATATAAAAGTGCTTGGGACATTGCTTGGGCTTAATAAATATAAGCAAAAATTACTATTAAAGGCTCTCTGAAGTCACACACCCCCACCTCCAACTCAGTGCAGGAATTCTTTCTGAATGCTCCCTGCCACTTACCCCGAGTTTGGCTCAAACACCGTCAAATCCGTTTGGGGACCAGTCCAACTTGGGCAAAGGTTTTCTGGTTGTCCCTTCCTGCTGCCGCTCAGGAAGAGAAGTCCCCGCTACAGCCCGGGTCACCGCCTCAAAGCAACCTCTGTTTTCTCGCCCCATCCCTGAGCTCTCTGTTGATGGGTTTCTGCGGGCTGCAGAGGTGGGTGGCTGACAAGCTTCTGATGTATCCTGCCGAGGAACGTGTGAATTGGGTGTTTCCTGTTGTGGGAAACAGAGGCTATGATCTATGTTTTCCTGGGGCGGTGTATTTTGGGCACATCTGCTGTTTCCAGGGGGACGTGTTGGCGTGCCAGTTGTGTGTGCATACTTAGAAGAGGTGAGTGATTTGTTTTCTGAAAACTCAGCTAGGGAAACCATGAGAGCTGCCTTCGGTAACCCCTAAGGGCCCCACATCTATCATCTCTTGCGTCATGACATCTGTGTTCACTGCGAGAATCCTTGGGACCCAGCAGAGCTCTCTGGGTGGGGAGGTTACCTAACACAGAAATGGGGAGCTGATGGGGGCAGGGACCACTGTGCCCTGTCTGCGTCTGCACTGTCCGTGCCAGGCCTGTAAGCGCTCAGTAACTACTTGTTGGATAAATACAAGAACCAGTAAGATAGGTCCCACGGTTTCATGCAGAAAATGAGAAGGCCGAGGCCCAGAGCGGGAGGGAGGGAACGCAGGCGGGCCATGCGTCAGTGTCTAAGGGTGTGTGTTCTAGGATAACAGGATAAAAGAGAGCGCAGCCTGCAGCGTGGTCCACGGGTCACAGACAGGTGGGGGAGAGAGGTCACTGTAGAATATATTTCCATAAATCTGGAGTCATGCTGAGGCTTAGCATTAGCCTAGGTGGGCCTGGAGTGGGAGTAAGGGGTCAGTGGTCCAAGATGCAGAAGTATGAGGAGGGAGCTTGGAATGAAGCCATGCATGAAGTAACAGCAGGGGCGAATACCCAAGGAAAGGCCTGGAAGGGTAAGAGAGAGAATTTGCAGAGTGGTTTCACTATCAGGAACTGGGCTCAGCAGCATATGGATGCCATCTCACTGAGCTCTCGTAATTTGGGGGGGGGGCGATATTATTATCCCTATTTTACAAATGGGGAAACAGAGGCCCAAAGAGCTGAGGTCACCTGCCCACAGCCATACCGTTAGTAAATGGCAGAAGGAGGACCTGAACCCAGGCAGCTCTCACCACGAAGCTCTACAGCCTGCCACGCGGAAGTGCCAAGAGGGGAGGGAGTGGGCTTGGGGGAGGCTACTGGGGGATCTGACTATTCCCCCCACAGTAATCATCCATCTATTACCAGGCTAATTTAAAATAGGTACATAAATTCCACACAGGTTAAGGAATGATGTTTGCGAGGTACAGACCAGAAAACGGGGTACAGTAACTGAGCGTCTGTGGCCGAGTATGAGGATGAAGGGGTCGTGATGGTTGCCCCCCCGGGGCAAGGGGATGGCCGCCTGGAGCCACTGCCTCGGCCCAGAATGGAGGGCCTGGCAGGTGTGTGTGTGTGGCTCCCCAGGTGGGGGGTTGTTGGGGGGGGAGGTGGGTGGCGGCTCAGCAGGTGCCGGCAGCTGGCGCCAGGCAGAGGCAAGAGCGCTCTGGGGTTCCCTGGGTCCCTGCCCAGATGGCCCAGCCCGGCCACACTTCCCCGTGTCAGCAGGTCAGGAACGTCAGTAACACAGTCTGTCACCCCAAGACGCACTTGTCAAACCTTTGCCGCCACAGAAACCCTTCCCCAGCCTCTCTCTCTGCCAGGCCCAGCAGCATGCTCCATGGTCCTGGAGTGTGGCTGGCAGTGTGGCTCGAGCACACGGGCCCCTTAGCATGGCCAGGGCCCTGGGGGGCGGGGAGGAGGAAGGTCTGACCCGCAGCCTGTGGCTGGAACGCATCCTTCACGTGATCGTGAAGTCCCTCGCTGAAAATGGGAAATGCATATTTGTTATTCATTTGGTGAATTCAGAAAGCTGGTCCAGATCCAAAGTCATAGGATTAACTTTCCCCTTATTTCTATGTTCTTCTTATGATTGTAAAAAAGAAAAGAAAAGAAAAAAAGGAAAAACCTGTATATTTCTGATTGAAGTCAATAAAACACTTTACGATTAAAAATTTTTTAAAAAGCCCTCAATTCTATAAGTCAGCGTGGTTCCTTTTTCAAGATAAGCAGAAACTAAGTGGCAGGCAGTTTGTACCTCCGTTCTGCTCTTCACTGGGGGGTCTGGTCCAGGGCTCAGCCCAGCGGGGGTCTGCCCGGGCCTCTATTTCTAAGGACTCAAATAGATCTGTGTTCTCGTTTCTTTCCCTGAGATTCTCCTCCCCACCTCTGGGCCAGGGAATCATTTTTTGTTAGCTGGGCGTAAAGGAGCCCTTTCTGCCCTATCTCATTTATACTTTCTCTAGAATATTTAGCTTTGTAATGGATCCTTCCTGTTTTGAGGGCACAGACTTGAAATTCAAAAGCCAGGAAGCGACCTCTTTTGTCTCTGCCTTCTGCTGCCCATCCTGGCCCTGAGGCCTCCCTCCCTGAACAGGGCGGGGAAGGAGCAAGAAAGAAATACCAGTTAATGTTTCAAGAAAATCATCTTGCTACACTGGGGCACGGAGTTTTAAAAATCTGATCTAGAGAGCTGGGTACAAACGGCTGAAGGTCAGTTGAGACCTGACGGAGAAGGAGAAACTCCCCAGCGAATCTGGCATTTTTCGCGCTTGGGGGCGCCTCCTGTCAGCAAACACCAAATCTCTTGTCACTGCTGACTCTCTTCCTCACTACCTTTACCGAGCCCCCAGTCAGGGACATTGAGGGGCTGTAAGAAGAACCAAACAGGAACATGAATTGGGCAATTACTTTGTGCCACATCCCTTGCTCAAGGCTTCATACCTCGCATCTCATTGAATTCTCTCAGCCCCAGGAGACAGATACCACGGGATCCCTCTTTCATCGACGGGCAATCTGAGGCACAGAGAGCTTCATTAATTTGCCTGAAGTCACAGCACACGTAGCTGGAGCTGGGGTTCAGGCCGGCGCTGTCGATCTAGAACAGGCTTCATTTTCCCTCCCAGGGGGCATTCCCAGCTGGGCCTCCTGCTGCCCAGTGTATCTTGAGGGAAAGAAGGGGACCTGCCCAAGCATCTCCAGCAGGCAGCGTGGGGCCTCGAGGCACCTTTCCCAGCATCTCTATAGCTTATCTGAGAAAATGATTTGGGTTTCCTCTGAGGTCCTGAGAGCCATGTTGAAAGCAGAGGAACTCCAGGAAGCCAGCGATTGTGTGGGCTCCGAGTGACTCAGTCCCTTGGCCTGTGAGTCGAGGTTTGAACACTTATACAATGTTTGCTTCCTGAGGCTGGCAGGCCATCAGGCTCTGAGACACTGTTGAGAAATGCAAGAAACATCAGCTGTCACCCGGGCTCCCCTTAAAACGGGTTTTTAGCATCAGAGCGGAAGACACATAGAAAACATCTAGTCTAGAGGTTTCTTTTCGTTTTCCTTTTTTGTTTTTTGTTTTTTTTTGAAGCCTCAGACCTTCCCTTGAAATGCCGACATGGCCTCCAGGTGTACGGATTCCATCGTAAATCATGCCTGGAATGCAAACATCCGGGGACGTGGTGGGCATTTGGGGACAGCCCCTAGACCAGGGGATGCTTGCACGGCATGGGGTTCCCAGACATGCTTGGGCAGCCTGGTGTTTGTTTCTTTTTTTCTTTTTTTTAAAGATTTTATTTATTTATTTGACAGAAAGAGAGAGATCACGAGTAGGCAGAGAGGCAGGCAGAGAGAGGGGGGAAGCAGGATCCCTGCTGAGCAGAGAGCCCGATGTGGGGCTTGATCCCAGGATCCCGAGATCATGACCCGAGCTGAAGGCAGAGGCTTTAACCCACTGAGCCACCCAGGTGCCCCCTGGTGTTTGTTTCTAAAGCCTTCCAGATCACCATGGTTCCTACCCCTTCCTTTTTGCCTCACCCCTGGCCGACTTCCCTCCCGCACAGCCAGGCACCCGAAGGCACCGGTGTTGCGGTCCCCGCTTGGGACCCACAGAGCTGTAATTGAAGAGGTGGAGGGCCTGACATGGACCTACTTTTGCCTCCCTCTCTCTCTCTAAGCTGCCCCCGGGGGCCCCTTCTGCTCCCTCTCATCCACAGCCCTGAGGCGCAGGGAGGGGACAAACCCGCTCAGGGTCCCCACTGCATTGGCCACGCCAGGACCAGCAGGGAAATGCTCTTGCTTCCGATCAGGACAGTTTGCCTGAGAGGAGGCCAGAATGAGGTGCAAGTGACACAGATCAGGGAATTCTAAGTCACTCCGAGCAGCCTCAGTGCTCAGAGGGCAGAGGTTCCCCCGAGGCCCCTCTTTGGTGTCCAAAATGCTTGTCCCATGGCTCCACGTTCTATAGGACTCTCCTGCATGACCTTTGCCACCGTCCATTCACCTACAGGCATGATTACTCCACAAGAGCATCCCCCCAACCCCAAATCTGAGGTGTCAGTCAGGTGCCCCTTGCCCCAGGCTGACGGGATGGCTCACATCACCCCACTGTGTCCCATCTCCTACCTTCCTCCTTCTTTCTTTCTCTCTCCCTCTCTCCTTTTCCCTTTCTTCCCTCCCTTCCTTCCTCCTCTGTCCTACCAAGATTCTGGTTAATACCTGGTTCTTCTCTGAGAGTGGGAGGGGTTATTTTGTATGAGTCCTCAGGCAGGACACGCCCCATTCCTGGGTCACTGTTTTCCCATCTAAAAAGGAAAAGGCTTGCATTCTTGGATTCCTCCGTTTCCTTTCTGATCCAATATTCTATGCATATTAAACAAGGTTGCAACACAAAATGCCTTCAGGGGCCAGGCAGGTAATGTCAGTGGAAAATCAATCCAAGGGGACAAAACTGTGAAGACTGGCTCAGCCTAAAGGACAAGAAACTGCTGGGCCCAGGGGATTTCTGTCCTACAAAAACACGTTAAGGTCCCCAAAATGCTTGTCTGTGGGGGTGTATTCTGCCCATGGGCCACCAGTTTGGGATCTCTGCATCCAGACTGATGACCACAAAGTCACTTTCAATTATGATCTGAGAAGTCACATGCTCACCATACGCCTGAAGAACAGAATATCCCTAAAATGAGGTCTGGCAGAGCCCCAGGCTGGATGGAGGAGCACCACAGAAGCCTGTCACTCTCAGGGTCTCTGCGACATTACTCAAGGACAGACAAAGATTTTCAAATTTTTTCTGACCATGAACCACTAGACGAAATTCATGTTGCAAAATGAATGACTCAGGACACAAATATGTGACACAAAAGTTTCCCAAACAAAACTTCTTTTTAGTACACATGATATGTCCTGATATTTTTTCTTTTTCTATTCCCTTCCAATACCTCACGCCATCTCATTAAAATATGTTGTCTGCAACCCAATAATATGTATAAGATCCGAAAGGAAAAGAATGATAAAGATCCTTCTAGATTTGCCCTGCCCCATATGGTCATCCCTCTTTATACGTGGCTATTCAAATTAAAATTAAGTAAAATGAAAAATCCCATTTCTTAGTCACACTGGCCACATTTCAAGTCCTCAATGGCCAGCACGTGGCAAGAGGCAATTATACTGGCTAGCACAGAAATAAAACATTTTCATTAGTGCAGAAAGTTCTATTAGACATCCTCATCTAGAACAAGCTTCAGAGTTTTGCCACTGAGGAGACCGAGGCCCACGGCCATTCAGAGAGATGCATGTGAAATTGTGGACGAAAGGGTTGGGGACAAATGGATGTAGCCTGCTAGATGTCTGCCAATGTCACAAGAAGAATTAGGATGAAGAGTGGGCCCTTGCATATTTCTCCTCACGACCCGCAACTCAAAGGCCACATCCTTCAGTCTACACCCAAGGCTGTGGATCACAACCTTAACTCTCACAGAAAAACAAGGAAGTTTTCATTGCCATCCATGAGATTTATGGAGTAGCTTCTGTGAGCTGGAGAGAGACTAGGTACTGGAACTTGTCAAATCTGGGTTCAAATCCAGACTTCCTCTTGCCGGCTCTGTGAGACTGAGTTGAATGCCATGTCACTGGGCCTTAGATTCCTGATCTGTAAAATGGGAATAATATATTTGCCTTTCAGAATTTCTGAGTGGAGTAAAAGTGGTATACACATTGTGCCTTTCTTTTCTTTCCTTTTCCTTTTCCTTTCTTTCTTTCTTTCTTTTTTTTTTTTTAAAGATTTTATTTATTTATTTGAGAGAGACAGCACAAGCAGGGGGAGAGGGAAAGGGAGAAGCAGACTCCCTACTGAGCACAGAACCCGACACAGGGCTCGATCCCAGAATGCTGGGATCATCACCTGAGCTGAAGGCAGATGTTTAACCGACTAAACCACCCAGATGCCCTGACATAATGCCTTTCTTCAAGGAAGTGCTTTTTACCCCATCACCTGCTACATTGCAAGTCCTAAGCCCAAGCCTGCTGTAATGATCATGATTGTGATAACGGTAGCAGTGGTAATGATAACAAAATGAAGCTAAATATTGTGGAGATGTAAAACTAAAGTAAATACATCTCCCACTCCAAAGGAAATTCCAGGATGGAGAAAAGAAGATCTTTTTTTTTTTTTTTTTTTTTTTTTAATTGCTTCTTTAATGCTCCACCCAGCCCTGGGACTAGTAAGCACTCCATTCATACTTGCCAAATGAATGAATAGTGATAATACATCCCTAAATGCTACAGCCTCAGGTAGAGTTTGGTAAGAGAATCAGAGAAGTCCAAAAATGGAGTGCTAACATTTTTATGAATTTTTTTTTTAAGATTTATTTATTCATTTGAGAGAGAGAGAGAGAGAGAGAGAGAGAGAACACACCAGTGAGGGGAGGGGCTGAGGGAAAGGGAGAGAAAATCCGCAAGCAGATTCCCCATTAAGTGCAGTGCCCAAGGCGGGCCTCTATCCCGGGATCCTGAGACCATGACCTGAGCAGAAATCAAGAGTCCCTGCCTCAACCCACTGAGCCACTAGGGCGCACCACGAATTATTTCTGGTGGAAAAGGGGAAGAGAAAAAAGAAAAAAAGAAAAAGAAAAAGGAGAAGAGAGAAAGAACATAACTGGAGCCGCACCCTTTTGTATTTGCCAGTAGGTCGTTGACGCAGGGTGCCTGGGACGCAGAAGTCAAGACATGAGACGCAACCAAGAAAGAGACAGAATAAAAAAGACTAACAGATCATTAGGAGGAAAGATGAAGACTACATTTCCTTTGGAGATAAAAGATTTTATAAGAACTAAGATCCTTACCCACAAAATCAACAGGCAACAGCTGCTTTTTGCCTTCAGGAAACAAACCATTGCTCGAGGTAGAAAATTGAACCTGTTTCATCTGGTGGATGAGGGAGAAATGTTTACTTTCTGTGTGTATCAGCAAGTAGTTCTCAATTATCATTTGGCCCGTGGAGAGTGCCCTGCAAACAGCTTTTTCCATCCGTAAGTGTAGTGGACATCTGTTGTTTTGCCTGCTCAGCATCTGCTCCGCTTCTTCTGGCAACACAACCACTTTTTCCCGTGGGGAACACGTTCCGCGGAGTTCGGGTGGGCTGACCCTCTTCCAACACAGGATCGGAAAGCCGCGCGAGCCTGGCCAATCAGAGGACCCCGATTCTCTTCGACAGGCTTGGCGGGCACGTGACCACATCATCTCTGGGTTTTTTTCTACCCGAGCTCTTGGAGGAGCCATCTGGGTGGATAAGCTGGGAGGAGGTGGTCTGGGGCTCCTGCTGCCATCTCGCCTCCCCGCCTCCCATGTTGGGAGGGCCTACCAGAGATGGAAAAAGAGAATGAACAGGTGCCCGAACCCATCACTTGTGTCTGTGGACCCAGATGGGCCTGAAGTCACTGGCATTTCTGAACTTCCCAATTATATGAACCAATATGGCACAGTCCCTTTCTAAAAAAAATGTGAGTTAGCTGGAGTTGCAGTTTTGTCACTCGTAGTCGACTACTTTATGTCTTAATTAATCACAGTTTTCTCTCTAAATCATAATCTGCTATCAATTTAAGTTAAACACATTCCAGGACCATTTCATGCTGGACCTCACGGATCGAACACGACTCACAGTATCTAGCTGAGGACACAAGGATGGATGAGGCGGACGCGTCCCTGTCCTCAGGGACACACTCCACCGGGAAAATGCCAGGCAGAGTGCTCCAAGAGAGGAAGAGGAGTCTGTTGCCGGCTCAATGGCCATGCATCTCTTTGTCTGCTAACAGAACTCTTCTCTCCAGCAGGAAGCCTGCTTTTGTTTACCTTCCCTGAGCAGTCACGTCTTCCAGTCTTCACCTGGGGGGGAGGGGGGCCGACTTGATTGGTGAAACTGATTCTTTTGCCAACTGACTGGCTTAGGCAAAGGCATGTGATATACTCCTGGCCAATGAGACACAAGGGGAGGGCAGGTGGGAGGGGTAAGTTCTCTTTGCTTTTCTCAGCCTCTGGTGGTTTTTGTCCACCTTGGATGTTGGAATCGCAGCCCTGCTGCCCAGGATGGACTCTGAGGGATTCTGGAATTGTAAAGAATCTGGGTGCTTGAGGATGATGCTGAGCCTCTAAGTCAGTCTGCGTTGGGTTAGCCCCTCGTTGGCTTTTCTAGTCAATGAAATAGACATGGCTAGATTTTTTGAGCTACTTTCAGCTGGGTGCTGTCGCTTGTTGTTGCGGGCATTCTACGGAACCAACAGGGTTATACCGCGGAGCACCTAAGCGGTCAGGGAAAGTTTCCGGAGCCACCCTGGAGATGAAAAGGTTAGCTGAGCAACTTTTGTCTCAAGGGTGAGACAAGGTGGCTGTACCATGGAAGTCCGTGGTGGAAGTGAAATGGGAACGGATTTCGTCGCAGTGGTCCTTTTCGTGTGAGTGTTTCTCAAAGTGATCAGCTAATCACCTGCTTCAGAGTCACCTGGGGAGGGGTTGTTATGGACTGTCAAAACTCGGACTCCGGGGCTTTCCCCCATACCTGCTGAATCAGACTTTAAATTTTAAAACCAGCTCTTCCGGAGAGTCTTTTGTTCATGAAAGGCTGAGAACCCTTGGGTTAGTGACTAGGAGACTCACACACTCTCTGGCACCAAGATGAGAATTTTAGAAATCTTGATATCTGATAGTAGTGCACATCAAAAGTGTTGTCACAGATGACTTGATGCCAATATCCTGCTGAGCATCACAAAGTATATTTTCTCCAATGTGTTTGCCAATCTTCACAAATGTTTAAGTCATCTGGCAATGAAATAATGCCCTAATACCAGTAGATTAAACATCTATTTAATTTACTCAGCCCCTTTCTTTTCTCAAGTTGTCATTTCTTTTAGGAAGAGCTGTTTCTGGTCTGTGATTAGAGCCACCCCCCACCAGGCAGCGATGAACAGTGGTGGCTGTGTGGGCAGAGACACGAGCAAAGGGTTTTCCTCTCTCTCCAGTGTGTTCTGAGGTCTCACAGCCAGGGTCAGATGGTGTCATTTGTCTCCAAACCAGAGTCTATTCTTCAACATGATGGACCCTGAAATTCGTGGGTTTGTTGAAACTCTCGAGGTCTATCCATTATCAAGGCATATAGATGGATCTCTTACTGAGCTCCCCACTTCAGCCTTTTCTCTCCATCTTTACCAGCTTTATCCCAGCCATAAGCATTTCTCACCTAGACGACCTCAGTGACCTTCCTACCACACATCTTTTCTCAATCTCAAGGAGGGGCCATTCCCTGGTCCCCCTGACCCTCCCCACTGGTAGTCATTTCAGCATCTTGATACCTTATGATTTGTATTCAATAGCATAGTCAGGACTAGAACCCAGGACTTCTGAGGCCAAGTGTAATGTTCCTGCTATGATGGCAGGATCCGCTGCACCAGAAAAGAGATATGAACTTAGGAGAATGGACTGGGTGGAATGAAATGGAAATGGGCAGCACAGGCGGGAGAGTCAAGCCGACCACGTGAGCAATAGCAGGTGCAATGAACCTGACCAGGGCAGCTTACGGAGAGAGCACAGTCCGTTTGGATCTCGTGAGCAGCTACTCAAAGGTCAGGAGCCAAAAGATTCCTGCTGAACTTGAGCTAATCTGAACTTGCAATCTAAGAGTTCTTGCAAATACATTCTTAAGAAGGGGATTAAGATTTTGCACCACTGTAGTGCAAAAGCAAGCCAGAGACAACACGTACATGAATGGGCATGGCCGTGTTCCAATAATACTTTATTTACAAAGATGCGCAGTGGGCCAGAACTGACTTTTGAGCCCTCGTTTGCCCAGGCCTGCTATAGAATCATTCAGCAGGCTAGCAGAAGTGTGTGTGTCTGTGCTCAGTGTCCTGATGCCGCCCACTTTTCAAGGCCAGCTCAGAGGCGCTGTGGCTGGGTATTAGACTAGATGATTTGAAAGATCCCTACCCACTATGAGATTCAAGGAGGCTTTGGCCTGATTTTACCTCAAGGATAGAGAGGTAGAATCTCCACCTCCAATTCAAGCTATGTTTGGAATGGAAATTATCCTCCAACAAAATGCCTCCAATCGTAATTGCCAGTTCTATAACTGAGCATATGTTGGTGGAAGCTTCAATTCATAGCGAGCCAGTTAAAATGCAAGGAAGGGACAGCTAGCAGATCGTTCGAGTTAGAGTCCAGGCTGTTAATTACTTTTGTAAAAGAAATACATAAACATGCAGATGGCAATTGTAGTAAATATGATCATCTACATATAAATATAAAAATCCAACCCACTCCTCAAGGCCTCTCTCGTATGCAACATACTTTTAGAACCATTTCCAGATTCTCCCCTCACTCTCCTCTAAATACGAGCTCTCTTCTTTAAAAACTTATGGCGTGTACTTTTTATGACTCAGCAGTGGTTCTCAAACTTGAGCCTGCATCAGAATCCCTAAATGTCTTGTCAAAACAGATTGCTGGGCTCCACCCCCAGGGTTTTCTATTGAATAGGTCTGGGGTAGGGGCTGAGAATTTGTATTACTAACAAGATGTCTCCTCGATGCTTCTGCCACTGACCTGGGGAGAGCCACGGACCTGGTCCAGTTTCTACCCTGTAACCGTGTCACTTTTGCGCTTGCTTTATTTCCCCTAGCAGTTTTTAAATTACTTGAGGAGAAATGCTACAGTCTGGAGGATTCTTGTGGGCCTCCTGGACAAATGTTTAGACACACCCATGGGATGAGATGAGGTGTTACGTTTCTGGTCAGGATGAACCTGACAGCCGTTTCCTACAACAGGTATTTCTTGAACCCACAAAAGAGGCAAATGCAACAGACTTGCTCCCAAGGAATAACCAGTAGCCAGTACAGGAAATTTCTGTGGCTAAACCACGCTGTAATAGAAATCACAACACGGTCAAGTTCAATATTCTGGTGGAAGACCAAAACCCAAATGGACTCCATCAAATGGTTATACAACTTTTCCTATACACAATGTGGTTACTGGGGGGGGGTGTGTGTGTGTGTGTGGCGGGGGGGTTAAGGGGAGGTGAACAATGACATATAACAGAAAAGATAAAGCTTATCTCAATACCCTTTATAAGAGATCAAAAAAATAAAAGTATGTTGGGAACCCGAATGTGGCTGTATCCGAAATCAGGGGCTTTAAAGAGATGATGAAGTTAAAAATGAAGTCATCAGTGTGAGCTTTCTTCTAATATGACCTGATGTCCTTATAAGAAGAGATCAGGACATAAGCACGTGTAACAGAGACTGAGGGAAGACACAGGGAGAAGACAGCCACCTACAGGCCAAGGAGAAAGGCCTCGGAAGAAACCAACCTTGATGACCCCTTGATCTCAGACTTCTAGCCGCCAGAACTATCATAAGATAAATTTCTCCTGTTTAATTTTCCTCCTTAAGCGGCTTAAACCACTCATGTGTGGTATTTTGTTATGGTAGCCCCAGCAAAGTGAGTCAGGCTCCAAAGCAGCATTTTAGATAGTATAAAGGCTATAAAAGCTGTGCCCTGAGAGGAGATGATGCCTTGCACCGTCTGAGCCCTAACATCTCTTGCCCGGAGGATCCACACTGGACCTTCTCCCCACTCACTCTCTACCCAGGAACCACAGCAATGCTTTCAAAGTGCAAATCTGGCAATGTTTAACCTTGACTCCCATCACCGCCAATGGCACCTGACACCGTTCAGTGGCTTCCCTTGGCTGTTGGGATAAAACCAGACTCCTCGCTATGGTCTGCAAGGCCCTGTGTGGCCTGGTCCCCCCTGGTTCCCCCATCTCAGCTCAGACCCCTCGCCCCCTCCGGCAGCACCTGACAGCCACGCTGGCTTGGTTTCTTTTTCCTCAAATGCATCTGGCTCTCTCTCCACGCCAGAGTTCCCAGTCGGAAATGGACGTGCCAGGGGCACTTCCACATTTGGACGGTCGGCGCATCCTGGAAAATGCACCTGGAGGCAGACGGCTTCCATCAGGAAGAAGTCCCCACGGCCTTCATCAGCCTAGTCACCAGCAGATATTGTCCAAAGAGCAGCTGAAAAGTGTCAGAACTTTGAGCCAGGGCACAGTAAAAGGTGAGGCCTACTGAGATGTATGCAGGATGTCCTTCCCAAACTAGACATGGGTGTCACCACTCACCTGGGAATTGTAAAAGGAGCCGAAGGGTGACATTCTGAGCCTGTTGGCCAAAACAAGTCACCTGCTTTCATGGGCGTGATGAAAGGGATCTTTCTTTTTGGTCTGGCTTGCCCACTGTCCTTCTAGACACAAAGAGAAGAGCAAAGCCTCTATCCTGTGCTCACTGTCCTATGTCCTCTTTTTATCATCGCTTAATTACAGAGACCGTGCTTTCTGAATGAGAGACTGAAATGCACGGTTGGACACATGGTCTAACAATGGGATGAAATATTTCAAATGAGGACAATTGTACATAAGGACACTAGACCCACAATGGACTGACTCTTTTTACCCTGTCCCATTTACCTATAACCCAAATAAAGTCAATTTGCCTGGTGCTCGACTGCTGTGCAGAATTGTATTAAATTTTAATGATGAAAAGAAACACAGCCAGCAACCAAAAGTAACAATAATAATAATAATAATAAAAAGCCAAATATGTGCTGGCTTCTCTCTCAAAGACTAGATAAGGGAAGAAGCTAGCAAAACGGAGGCTAACTCAAAGACTTTCTCATTCACTGCTTCATTTGATTGTCACCCAACACGGGAGTTAGGAGAGGTGAGGGTCACCTTGCCTGTTTTATGGATGAAAAACTTGAGGCTTAGGGAACTGGAGAGATGTGCCCAGACTTCTACACGTGCCTTCTGAACCCAGTCCAGTGAGGTTTCTTTTCTATGCTTGTGCTCATTTGTGCGCGTGTGCATGCACACATGCACACACATACACACACACACACTGCTAGACTCTCTTTCCACTGTTCTGCATCTTAAAATACTGCTTTTTTTTTTTTTTTAAATTTCCTGGCATTAACGTCAACAAAAATGCTGACTGCCAACATAAGTTCAAGAAATCCTAAGAGATTCATTCACATTTGGTTCTCAAACCCCAGTTAAATGTGTAGCTCAGACAAGAAGGAGCAAACATCAATGAAACATACAAGCATTTTCATTCTCTCGGCCCCTCTAAGCTAGATTAATGCTTTCAGAAAAAAAAAAAATCCTACCAGACTACCTGTCTTCTAGCCAAAAAGCCATCCTGTCCCCAGTCGACTCCAGGCACCCTGGTACAATAATTAACATGTGGGCCAGAGGCCCAAACTCATTGGCACAGGACAGATTCTCAGATGAGAAACAGAGAAGCTCCAAATTCCGCTCATATAAAGGGCTTATTGACATTATCTGTTGAAAAGAATACAGATTTGAAGGACTTAGGCAGAGGGAAAGTAGAATTTTGGCTTGGAGGAAGTGGGTGGGGGGCAGAGGGAGACTTCTCCCCGATTTCAAAATCCCAACATTTTCACCAGAGCTTTCTCTATGTTCATACACTCATGCGGACTTTGTAACAGCTAAGGAGCATTTCCCCATAGTACTGATATCACAGAAGCCAAAATTATCTGGGCCAGCCAACACATTCCAGTTGTAAAACAGAAGGTTTCGGAAAGTTCCCACAGGCCGATTAACTATGTGTGGTGCTCAGGTGCCTGGGGCTGGGCGGGGGTGGGAGGGGTGGGGGGAGGGGCGTGGCCCACTCACCCCGGGAAGAGAGATGGCCTCAGGAACAGCAATGCATTCAGATCTGCAGAACTAAAAGAAGATAGCAGTTTGATTATTAGGGGCGGGGGAGGGGAATAGGACTAAAAGACCCAATGACAAGCCAGAGGTCTGAAAAGTGCCAAACAAGAAGACAGACACAGGCCTTCATCCCATTTTCTCCTGGTCCCTGCGCTGAGTGCGGGATGCGGAGGACACACTCTGCATGTTGGATCGTTAGCCTGTTTGTGCTTCAGCATCTTCTCAACCTGGAGATGCGTGCAGAACCCCGGGTTGTAGCCCAAAAGACGGACTATAAAGCATCACTATGAAGAGAGGCTGTCTCAGCCTTCCTAAGGACAAGATGTCCTAAGGTTTCCTTGAGTCCTTTAATGCAGAAAGCTTTTCCCACACTACAATGACACCAGCATTATCCTGATGTCACTGTTCTGGCACCTAGAAAGCCCCAGGGAAGACCTGGCTCCAAGTCCCAAGTCAGCACAAACAGATTTTAAAGTCCATGCACTACAGCTCATGTTTGTTGGTATAGTTATTTATTTGGGATTGAGTTTGTGTCATCTCTTATGGTCTGGGTAATTTCTATGTGCTAAGGATTCGGGATGCACCAGTGAATAAAACCAGTATGGTTCCTATTCTTCAGGAGTTTAAGAACTCCCAAAGTTTGTATGGGAAAGACATGGGAAAGTTTGTATGGGAAAGATACATGGTAAGGAAATAAACAAATAAATAACTACAAAATAGGACAAGTAGAATGAAGGAAATGGGTAACGGGTGGGGACACATAACACATTTCTGATGACACTGCAAGAATTCGAGGAAGCTGGGCATGGAAGACCAGGGAGAAGAACCATGGGGGTGGAGAAACAGCATGTGCAAAGGTCCTGAGGCTGAAAAGCACATGGCAAGTTGAAGGGGGCAAGTGTAGCTGGAACATCAAGACCAGGGAGAGGACTTCACGAAGTAACTTGAAGAGAAGCCTCTTGAAATACACAATTAAAAGATTTCCAAGCATTTTTCCAGATGTTATTAGAGTTGAAACAGCTCTTTGAGGTAAGCAAGCCTGATAGGATGGGCCCATTGAATCGATGAGGATACTAGCAAATATCACAGAGTTAGTGGGAGATCTGAGATTTGGAGTCAGTTCTTCTATTCTTAAGCTTAGGAATCTTTTAAAAGATCTCTCTCTCTCTCTCTCTCTATATATATACTTATATATGTCATATTTATATGATTATTATATATTTATATATGTAATATGTATTATATACCTATATATTTACATACCTATTATGTACTTATAGACTTATATATTATTTATTTATATATGATATAGAGTATAAAAGTATATATAAATAAATACAAATTGGGTAAAAATTATAAATAATGAAATACGTAGATCTTAAAAACAATGAGTTTTGGCAAATGTATAAACCCGTGTTAACGGCATCTCAATCAAGATAGGGTAGTTTTCATCACCTCTGATAATTTGCTACAACTTTTTGCAATCGATCACTCTTTCCCCAACCAGAGGCAAACCCTAATATTTATTTAGGGTTTCCACCCACATAGATTTCCACCCACATAGATTACTTTCGCTTGTTCTTGAACTTCATATAATGGAATCATACAGTATTGCTCTTTTATACCTGGCTACCTTTTCTCAGCTTTTGACTAATGCCTCTGAGATTCATTCATGCTGAGACATGTATCAGTAGTTGGTTCTTTTTTACTTTTTTTGGTGAGCAGTACTCCTCTGTGTAAAATGCAACACAATTTGCTTATCTATTTGCCTGTAGATGAGCATTTGGGTTGTCTTCAGCTCTGGGATAGTATGAATCAAGCTGCCAGCAACATTCCTGCACAAATCTCTGTGCAGATACATGTTTTCCTCTCTCACTCATAATACCTTGGGCTGGAGGTGCTGGATCGTAGGTAGGTGTAGGTTCGGTTTTTAGGAAAGTCACAGTTTTCCCCAGTTCTATCAGTTTCTATTCCCACCAACAACGTATGAGGAATTTTAGCCATTTTAGTGGGTGTAAACTGGTGGGTTTTTTAAAAAAATTATTTTATAAGGGGCTCCTGGGTGGCTCAGTGGGTTAAAGCCTCTGCCTTCGGCTCAGGTCATGATCTCAGGGTCCTGGGATCGAGCCCCACTTCGGGCTCTCTGCTCAGCAGGGAGCCTGCTTCCCCCTCTCTCTACCTGCCTCTCTGCCTACTTGTGATCTCACTGTCAAATAAATAAATAAAATCTTTAAAAAATTATTATTATTATTATTTTTTAAAGATTTTATTTATTTGACAGAGAGAAACACAGCGAGAGAGGGAACACAAGCAGAGGGAATGGAAGCGGGAGAAGCAGGCTTCCTGCAGAGCAGGGAGCCCGATGCGGGGCTTGATCCCACGACCCTGGGATCATGACCTGAGCCGAAGGCAGACGCTTAACGACTGAGCCACCCAGGCGCCCCTAAAATATTATTTTTTAAAAAAGATTTTATTTATTCCTTTGAGAGAGAGACAGAACACACAAGCAGGGGGAGAGGCAGAGGAAGAGGGAGAAGCAGGCTCCCCACCGAGCCAGCCAGGAGCCTGATGGGGGGGCTCAATCCCAGGACCTGAAGACCATGACCTGAGCCAAAGGCAGATGCCCAACCCTCTGAGCCCCTAAATTGGTGGTTTTAATTTGCAGTTCCCTGATAAGTATTGATGTTGAACATGTTTTGTGCGCTGACTGACCTTGTGTATATGCTCTTTTGTGAAGAGTCTGTTAGAATTTCTTGCCCGTTTTGGCTGCTTTCAGTGTTCTAAGAAGTTATTGCCTACCTCAGGATCATTAGATATTCTCCTATATTTTCTTCTAGAATCTATACAGTTTTAGCGTTCAGTTTATTTAGGTCCCTAATCTATCTCAAATTAATTTTTGTGTATTGGCTAGTGATGGACAAGTTTGTCAAATATGAGGATTCCTTTATTTTTATTTTATTTTTTAATTTTTAAAAAGATTTTATTTATTTGAGAGAGAGAGAGCAGAGAGAGGAGAGAGTGGAGAGAGAGAGAGAGTGCAAGCAAACTTGGGGGGGAGGGGCAGAGGGAGAGAAGGAAGAAGATGCCTCTCTGAGCAGGGACCCGGATGCGATGCAGGACTCCATCCCAGGACCCTGGGATCATGACCTGAACCCAAGGCAGACGCTTAACTGATGGAGCCACCCAAGCACCCCTCCTTTTTTTTATTTTAGTTTTTACTTTTTATCGTGGCATACCTTGCATGAAGTGCACAGGCATTAAGTGTAAAAACTCAAAGGTTTTCACATACGTACATGTACATTCATGTATGCATCCAGATGCTTAACTGACTGGGCCACCCAGGCGCTCAGAGGACTTGCTTTTAATGTCAAAATATTTGCTAGGCTGTCTGTATTAGTTTTACAGTTAAGTAATAGTTATGGTAGCTTTTTGCCATATTGAGTTTTCGCAAACACATGCATTTGGTGGATACTGTGCATTAGAGGCTTGGTGCACACGTGGGTTACAAGCTCCAGCACTATTTCTCTGGCTCCCTAATGGTCTGTGCGTGCAGCTGGGGAGCAGATATACTACATACCCTACTGACATATGGCTCCTGTCCTCAAGGAGCTTATAAACCAGGAAGAGCGTTAGGAAATGCACATAAATAAACCACGTGGACCAGAGCAAATGACCTATAACCATGAGAACATTTTAAATCAGGGCCAAGGACTATAGAAGAGGGAATAAGGGGCACCTGGGTGGCTCAGTGGGTTAAAGCCTCTGCCTTCGGCTCAGGTCATGGTCTCAGGGTCCTGGGATCAAGCCCCGCACCGGGCTCTCTGCTCAGCGGGGAGCCTGCTTCCCCTTCTCTCTCTGCCTATTTGTGCTCTCTCTCTCTGTCAAATAAATAAATAAAATCTTAAAAAAAAAGAAGGAATAAAATCACTTGAGAAGTGCATGAGAGGAAGCGGGAATGGAAGAGTCTTGTAGCCTAAAGATGACTGGGATTTTGACAGATGGGAGTAATTGTAGGAGGTAACTGCCAATGGGAAGAATAGTTAAAAAAGAGGTGCCTTAGTTAGGATCCTTTCGGTTGTAATTTACAGAAAACCAACTGAAATTACTTGAAGCAAAAAAGAAATGTGTTGGTTCTTGAAACTAGGGGGTCTGTGAGGTGGGGAATGGTAGGTAGTCTCTGGCTTCAGGTCTGAGTAGATTGAGGGACTTTGCTCTAGGGTCAGAGCTATGACTTTCTTTACTTTTCAGACAGCTTCTCCCTCCCACACATCGGACAAGAACAGCCACCAGAATCCCTAGACCCTCCCAGGATCTCCTCAGCTCAGCAACCTCAGTGAAATGACTACTTCTCCTTCCCAATTATCGCCCTATTCAATTTCAAGGAATACTCTGGTTGGCTTCTCTTGGGTCTAATATCCATTCACGAACAAATCCTTGTGGCCAAGGTAGAAGGGAAACTCTGATCAGCCAGTCTGGGTCATGGGCCATCACCTGGGGAGACGCAGAACCCCACACGCGATAGCCTCTTTATACTACATGGAATCGGTGGGAAAGAATCAGAGGAAGGGGTGATAACTGAGCAGACACTTGATCGCTGTATTTCATCACAAGGGAATGTGGGCTTTGCATACGAAATGTGAACGGGGAGCAAAGCAGGAGGAGACTGTGCTGTGGGCATGGAGCGGGGGCAGGGGACATCGCCCTGGGTGACTTTCCCCAGTGTCGTTCTCTGTAGTCTATTGGATGGATCCCAGGCCGCCTGGGCAGCCTGACACTTACTGGCCACTTGGGAAGAGTGTGAATGAAGGGTGTGCTGTATAGGAAGGTAGCATGAAGACAGAGACAGCTTCGTACAGGCCTTTCTGTCTTTCCAGGGCACCTTGTTTGTCATACTCAAGGTAAATTCCTCTTGCAGTTTCAAGGATGAACTAACCAGGGATTAGGCATTTCTATGTCATCATTTTGAAGTTCAATGTCAAAGCCAGAAGAGATAGGGGAGGTCAAGTGGCACAGGGGTCAGCAAACTCTGGCTCGTGGGTCAGATCACTCTGCAACTTTATTTTTGTAAATCAGTTTTGACTGGGCTGAAGCCTCGTCTATTTGATTACACACTGTCTGGGCCTGCTTTCAGGCTGCAGAGACCGTGGGGCCAACAAAGCTCCAAATCTCTACTACCCAGCCCCTTACAGAAAAAGTGTGTCAACCCCTGGTCTAGTAGGACATGCTCCCTACTCAATTAGGATTATCCTCTACGACATTAATTTTTTTTTTTGTGACTCATGCCTAAGGTCAAAAGAGATAATTCAGACAGTTTAGAATGTAGTCTGACATACAACAGTGCACTCCTTAAATGTCAGTTAAACAGTCCTGGGTTATCAATATATACCTCTGTTCCCGTTTCCCAGTGGAATGACTGAGAGGTGACTGTGTCTTAACAACATCATGTGTTGATTAATTTCTTATTTAAAGGGAGTTTCCCTAACACATTCAAATGCATTTCATTACTCTGCCACTATTAACCATTACTGGGGGTTTTCATGAGCCGGGCTCCGTGTTCAGCATCACACATCCATTCCGTCACTCAGCGCTCCCCCAATATTCCCACCTTGAGAGGAAAAATGCCACTTTGGGGACAAAGCAAGGCACCGAAGCCTGCACAGCTAGTGAGTGGCCGAGCTGGAATTCGAACCCAGGCAGTCAGACTCCACAGCTCAAGGGTTTATCAAATACACTATCTAGGCGGCTCGATTTGGTTAGTAACCTCATTTTCAACGTATCAGTTCACAGTCCCAGAAATCAGAATCAGATAACACGTCCACCTGTGGGTATAAGAACAGTAACACAGAGCGGGCTATAGAACCGGGGCCGCCCTCCCTGCACCCCCCACCTGCCTCCCTGCCACCCCTGCCGTGCTGCTGCCCTTAACCTGCCTCCCACTGTCCTTGGACTCTCCCATCCATCAAGTATGTGCTGCCAGGGAGATCGTCCTAAATAATGCACAGCTCTCGTCGGATCACTGCTTGGCTCAGAACCTCTCACAGCTTCTCATTGGCCGTAGACTGTAACAAACACCTTCCAGG
>CM053607.1:33421496-33485965 GCA_028646535.1 Procyon lotor | reverse complement strand
AAAGGAGAAGCAGACTCCCTGAGGAGCAGGGAGCCCGATGTGGGACTCAATCCCAGGACCTTGGGATCACGACCTGAGCCAAAGGCAGATGCTTAACTGACTGAGCCACCCCGGCACCCTCATTTCGGATGGTTTTAAAATTGTTCCTTACGTTATCCTCAACCCTGCTCCTAACCTCCAAGATTCATTTGTCGACAACCGCTTCATTCATTTGGGAAGCATGGTTTAAAAAAAACAAAACAAAACAAAAACAAACTCCATCCTTATATACAGTCATCTCTTTTTTATCTGAATTTTGCAAATGTAAAATTGCTTTAGAGGGCAGCCTACCAAGTTCGTGTCTGTAATGGATCCTTCTCGTAAAGAACTCCGGGAGTTCCTGACCTGGCAGAGGACGGTCACCTTGCTTCTTGTGCTGGGGGTCTTCAATTCTGAGCTCCCACGTGTCTCCACACTCACTCTGCTGCCTTCTCCACTCTGCACTGTGCCCTTTGAGGCTGAATATTATGGGCCCATCAACTGCCTTCCTTGCCTTCAGGCCCCTGGTTGGTTTGGGCCAATGGGGAGCACAGTAGGAGACTTGGGAAGGGAGGAGAGGGAGGTCAGGCAGTTACCAGCCTTCTAGTACTGGGCCATCCTGGCTTGTGCTTCTCTACACCCTTCTCACACACTTGCAAAGACTCCTTCTGTTTAACTCCCTTCAAACTGCCCCCGTGTTCCCTGCCAGGACCCTGACTGATAGACTCCTTCCCTTCTTTTTTATCCTATAATCCAACACTGTGAGGTCATGCGGATTTTACTTTCTAAAAGCTCTTTCCCTTGATTTTTATTCTGACAACCACCAAAATCCTGGCCCTCAGACCTTTTCTGAACTAGGGTGACTGTCTCTCAGCTAGGATCCTAACTTCCCGTCCTGCCCTTTTCAACGCATGCCCTATACAATACTGGGTTAATAATCTTCCCGAAGGTTTCCTTCAGGAAGCAATGGCTTTCCTTTGAACATAACCTGGTGCTAGCTACGACCGCGGCAGAACACGCTCTTTTTCAACCAGAGGGTTTGGTTCTTCTGATCCCTTCATTCCAGAACTTTGCTCTGTGGCCAATTCAACTTCATATCAGCTGGGTTTTTTTTTTTTTTTTTTTTTTTATTTGACAGAGCGAAACACAGCGAGAGAGGGAACACAAGCAGAGGGAATGGTAGCGGGAGAAGCAGGCTTCCTGCTGAGCAGGGAGCCCGATGCGGGGCTCGATCCCAGGACCCTGGGATCATGACCTGGGCTGAAGGCAGCCGCTTAACGACTGAGCCACCCAGGCGCCCTCTGTGGCCAATTCAACCTCAGATTCGACTCCATCCCCCGGGACCGAAGCCAGTGAGCTTCTCACGTTATTTCTCTTCAACCTCATGACAACCCTCCCCTTTGGCATTATTGTTTGCTTCCTATGCGTGATAAAGTTCAGGTTCAGAGACGTTAGCTATCTGGTCCGAGATCACAGAGTACACCCCAGATCCTGCATTTGAACTCAGGAATCCATACCCCCGAGCTCGGGTTCTCATAGCCCCAGGAGGGTGTCTGCTTATCTCATGATAAGGGTGATAGGAACCTTCCGTGCTCCGAAGCAGTAACCTTTTGGCATACAGTCCATGACAGAGACCAAGGGAAGGGTCAGAGGACAGGAACCACCAATGAACTAAAGGAGGATGGCTCTTAGCCTGACTGTGTGTGGTTGCACGTGATGCCCCCCGCCCACCCCTCCATGGAGGATGGGCCGCTGCTCAGCTCCGTGCCTCCGAAAGCCACGGCATCCATCGGGGGACATCCCCTCGGCTGCGGGGCCGGGAGGGCAGTCGGCCACGTGGGCACCACCACCTGACTCCATCTTCCCAGAACTACCCCTTCCTCTCAAACTCTTGCTCTGCGGTGTACAGAAGCTCGGCTAGATTTTGGAGGAAAGGATTCGGAAGATGCTAGAAGCACACTGAGAGGTTGCTGACGGAGCCCTGGTGTCCCCGATGTTACCATCTGGGCCACGTGTGTCTCATTTATGAATAAAAACAATTCACACACGCATACAAAGCATTTTCTCCTGATCCCACTTAACCCTCAAAATCGCACTTCTGGTGGCCTCCATTCGTGGCCGCGGTGCGACACCCGAGAGCCCGAGGGATCTGCGGGCTGACGACACGGAGCCCACAGCGACAACCACCGCAATGACCGCGCTGGTGACAAGAACGGCCCGACCCCCATCGTGGACATGAGGCCAGCGACCGCCCGAGCCCTCGGCCCCGAACTCCTCTTGGCCAGAGGAAGTGATTAGCCCTCCATCCTCATCTCCTGCTGTGCCCTCACTTCCGTGGGGCCATCGGAACCACTGAGTGGGAACGCCACACGCTGTCAAAATGCAACGCGGCCAAATACCTCTCATAACCCACAAGCTAACCGCCTGTGTTGAAGACGTTAGTGAGCGTTATTAGCTACAAGGTGTCGCCCATGAAATCGGAGCCGTCATGCCATCTCCCAGGTTGGGGGAGACAGTCGGGGAGATCGCACAGGTGCGATGCCGGGCACAGGGACTGGTAAAGGGTGAGGACCCAAAACATGGAAGGGAGAGAAAAACTGGGTAAGACTATCTCTTAGTTTCAGTCTTAGGCACGAGGGTTAAGTAAGAATTTCACATCCCAAAGGGGAGAGCATTTTTGCTTATGTCAGGTCACCTCAAAGAGCTCTGCCAACCCCCAGTCCCTGTAGTCTTATGACCTTGTCATGGCTTCACTCCTGTGAGGTCTGATTTCTCTTCCCTCCACTTGCAGCCTCTTGGGGCTGGGAGCAGCCGCAGGGGTGCGGGAGCCCCTCCCCCGAGCCCTGAGCACGAGCGGCCAGTGTTCGACGGGGTAGCCCTTAGAGAAGCACTTCTTCTTACGGCTGCCCTCAGCAGCTGCCCAAGTCATCCTACCTTTGTTTACTTTCCACTACTTCTGGAAAATAAACACACTCTCCCTACTTAGAAAAAGTACATGAGGCTGGAATCACAATTTTGTTAGTCCTCAGCATTCAGCTCTATTGGTTGTTATTTCCTTTTTTTTTTTTTTTAAAGATTTTATTTATTTATTTGACAGAGAGAGAGAGATCACAAGCAGGCAGAGAGGCAGGCAGAGAGAGAGGGGGAAGCAGGCTCCCCGCTGAGCAGAGAGCCCGATGAGGGGCTCGATCCCAGGACCCTGAAATCATGACCTGAGCCGAAGACAGAGGCTCAAACCACTGAGCCACCAAGGTGCCCCATTGGTTGTTATTTCTTAAAAAAAAAAAAAAGTAAAAGCTGTTTCCTTCTTTTAAGACTATTTGGTGACGCTAATGGGACAAGAGAAAAGGGCAGGGTCAGCGGCTTGTGAACTTAATTCTTAGTTTCTTGAAAAATAGATGAGCCATCTTTCTCTCCTATCATTTGCTGAGAAAGGGTTCCCGTAAATACGTCTTTCCCCTGGAGATAGTGAGAAGTGACAGGCAGCTCACATCATTACCTCTCGGAAAGCACGCAGAGGCAAACATGTGGCCTGCCTAGGTGACCAGGTCTACAGAATTTGGCTGTTTTCTGGAGCCTGGTATGAAGCCAAAGCACCATTCCTGACTGTCAAAATCAGGAGGCAAAATTCTCTGGCTGGAAGAGGCAGGGGGAGTTCAGCCGTACTTGCTTAGCAGAGCCATGTAATACACAAAGGAAGACGGCAGAGAGATGAGTCATACAAATACATAGTAAATAAATATATTTCATTTCCATCTCCCTGGCTTTTGCTTTGTTTTCCTCCCCTCCACGCCAACAGCCTTGAAATGGAGGGAGGCTGGACAAACGGCGGCTTTGGTCTGGACACGGCCTTGGAAGGGACTGATTTTTCTGGCTTTACTCTTCAGCTCTAGCTTTTTAAGAAGAAACTTACAGATTTAGAAATAACCCTTCTCATTTTACAGATCAGCAATCTGGGATCCAGAGAGGATGGGAGCAGAGAGACTGATGGGAGAGTCGCAGACCCAGGGAACCGAATGTTCCTAGGGTTCTCTGCTTCAACAATCCCACCTGCTACTGGAAGGACCCAGACGAGCTGAGCTGACGAGGAGGCCGGAGGGGTGGGGGAGGACTTGAACCCAGACCTCCTCTCCAGGGTGGTGGTCACAGTGGGTGCCCATGGTCCGAGGGACTACACTGAAGAGAAACGGACGGGGCCTCTTTGCATTTCCGCCTGCATTGCTCAGCAGCTGAGCCCAGCCCAGCAGCAAAATGTCTGGTCCTGTCTCCACAGAGCAGTTTGCTGCCTCCAGCCTGTTAGCGATCTTGGCCAAAGGGCTTGTCCCTCTCTTCTCTTCCCAGGATGGCTACACAGCCTGGAGGTGTGTGGAGAAATCAGCCCCAGGCCCACGGGGCTGCAGGCACCAGATCAGGATATTTCACAATCTCTAGACCCAAAGGTGGCTTCCTGATGATTTGTTTATCAAACTGCTTGCTCCCAGCCCACTGCCTGCCCACATCCACCCACCACCAGCCCCAGGGCCGGCCTCCCTGCTCCTCCCAGCTTCAGGACAAGCCAGGCCATCCATGGCTTTCCAGCTGTGCGCAGGGAGGTCTCCTCGGAGCCCCCACAGTGAAACAATGGCCATGTTCCTTAGTGCTTCCTAGGCCTTCCCAGGCATTGCTGGAAGGAGACAAGCAGCCTTCCCCGCAGAGGCAAGTGTCCCTGCCAATAACACGCGAGCAAAATTGTCAGGAAAAGCCGGACCCCCGTCCCTCTTCTGGGGAGCACAGAAAGGACCAAGAAGGAGTCTGGGGGCCACGTGTCCACCCCGATGCCAGGCTTCCTTCCTCCTTGCAGGCAGCCCGAGCGCAGGCTCCTGCACCTCCCGCCCCCACCCTGTTCCCATGGCAAAGGAGAGGAGGACCCACTTACTGCTCGTGTTCATGGTGATGCCTTTGCACTGGGTCTTTCATTCGATACGGAGGACCCGGTTGCTTTTTAAATCTTGCGATCTTCCGACCTCACTCATCACCTGGGGGGCGAAAAGGCAGTCCAGTGCCAGCTCTGTATCCTCAGGTGCTCTCTCTCCCTCTGCTGTCCCCTCGGCAGTCTGGGCTGCAGCCACGGGCCTTGAAGGCGAGTGGACTAACTAGCGCAGGTGAGAGCCGGGAGGAGGCGGCGGCGGCGGGAAGACACGCGCGCCGGGTCCCGCGGCCCCTCGGACCCCGGTGCCCCGCAGAAGCGGGGATGGCAGCGCTGGCCCGCGCGCACCCCCGACTACTCCAGCCCCGCGGCTCCCGAGCCCAAAGGGGGTGTGGACCACGGGTAGGCAGGGCGGGGGCAGCGCGTCCCCGCCCGGCCTCGGGAGCAGCCACCGCCCCCGGGACCCACCTCTCGGCCAGCGTCGGGAGCCAGAGGCCCCTGCCTGGGCCCCTGCGACCGGCTCATGAATCCTGGTCCTCGTCTGGAGTCTCGAATTCCAAGGCGAGCAAAGCGAAATAGGAGAGCTCGACATCCATGATGCGGGCTCGCGGGGTGGCAGCGCGGGGGGCGCGGCCGCTCGCTGCCGCCACCTGCTGGACGCGCCGGCGCGTGGCCAGGCCCCGCCCCGCCGGGCTGCTCCCGGGGTCTTGGGGTGTGATGGCGCGACCGAGGGGTCCCTCGTGCCCGGGGGCCGGCCGGGGGCGGTGCTCGAGCGCCGCTTCCCCCTCCCTCGGTGCTGGGGTCCACGGGCTAGACAGTATTACGGAAATAAAGCCATCATCGGGGGAGGCTGTGAAGAAAGGATGGGCTTTGCGGGAAGCCAGTTCTCACTTCCAACTTCGCCTCTGACCAGGTCCTTGTACTCTGGTCTTGAGCAGGTCACTGCTGTCTTCTGCCTCATTTTCCTCATGTGTCTAAGGTGGCAGCTGGACCGAGGGGGTGAGACATTAGGGGTTCCTCCAGCGTCCTCGGTTGTATCCTTACCTCCCCCTTGATACCCCTTGTCATTGATTCACTCGGGACAGTTGTTTCTCATTTCCCTAACCAGCTAGAATGTTAGCTCAGTGAGAGTACGGGTCTCGCCAGTAGGGTTCACCACCGGGTCCCCCATACCTAGAACAGTGCCTGGCACGCAGTAGGTATCAATAAACAATTGTCGATAGAAGGCCCCAGGTCTTCCCTGGATCTAATATCGTGTAACCCTCAGAGTGGAAAGTCTAGGAATCCCCACCTTGAGATATTTTCCCAACTGAGGGAGAAAGGCCAGTATATGGCCTCCTGACTCACCCTCACTGGTTCACCCAGTTTTCGTCCAGCTGACTGACTCTTGTCCAAAGTATTATTATTGTTATTTTTGTAATTAGTTCTCGTGGGTGTGTATTACAGAAACCTATATTCTGATTTTTCGGTGATGATGAATTCAGTGGGGTGGGGCTCCTTAGATTCGCCCCACTACTTACCGTCTCACCTTCTGAACCTAATTCACGGTCACAGAAGCATGACTTCTGAGTACCGTAAATCGAGACCGAGAGACTCCACGATCCCTGTCCTTAGAATGACTCTGGGTCGAGCATGCGTAGAATCAAAATGTTGTGAACACTCCTACCCTGGACGTTCGGACAGGGCAACAGTTGGTCTCAGAGGCTAAGCTGCCCGCCTTTGGACACACTGCGTGTCGTCGCAGACATGAGAGTGACTCAGTGCACAAGCATCTTGGATGGCAGGGCAAAGGCAGGTAACCACCTTCTTAAAAATGGGGAAAGAATATCTTGTAGGTAAATACAATGTTTCTGCCTTATACCGGGTTAAAAACTAGCTATGGCTCATGATTCCTAAATGTGACAGGCTTTAGGAATCCTTCATCGAAGGGTCACTGGTTCTGAAATACATTTTGATAGCTTGTAAGGGTTTGTTTCCAACGGATGGGGAATAACCTTTACCTCCTCACAGCGGACCTCCAAGTTTTGTTTCTGTTACAAGGGAGATGGTTGCAAAAGGCAGATTCCCAGGCTCCTGGTTTCTTGCTCTGCATTTTTTTTTCTTAAAGATTTTAATTTATTTGACAGAGAGAGAGCACACATGAGCAGGGGGAGCAGCAGGCAGAGGGAGAAGGAGAAGCAGATTTCCTGCCAAGCAGGGACCCTGATGCAGGTCTCGATCCCAGGACCCTGGGATCATGACCTGAACAGAAGGCAGACGCTCAACCGACTGAGCAACCCAGGCGCCCTTGCTCTGTATTTTAAATAAGTATCCCAGGTGATTCACAGACCACTTTTGCTACTGAAAAAGGCAGGGACCTAGAACAGCTTTGTAAGTGATTAATAAATATTTACATGATTCCAAAAGATCTCGTTATTTATTTATTTTTAAAGATTTTATTTATTTATTTGACAGAGAGAGAGATCACAAGTAGGCAGAGAGGCAGGCAGAGAGAGAGGAGGGGAAACAGGCTCCCCGCTGAGCAGAGAGCCCGATGCGGGGCCCCATCCCAGGACCCTGGGATCATGACCTGAGCCGAAGACAGAGGCTTTAACCCACTGAGCCACCCAGGCGCCCCCTCCAACAGATCTCTTTAAATTTACACTTTCTCTTTACATTTTCAGATTGGGATTCCTTACTCAATTCCTATGTTTCATGTAACTTGCTAGGTTCTAATGCTTGGAAAGAGATATTTCTTTTTCTGGGAGAAAGCTCAAGTAAGTTAAACGGGTAAAATTAATAGGACTGTTGGATGAGCATATTTAAGCATCACCCAAAGCCTCAGTGTTCAGAATTTTTCAGATGACAGGACATAGTCAAATAAAAACATAGTATTCATTCATTGATTCATTCACTCAGCAATCATTTATTGAGGGTCTACTTTGGGCGAGTCCCTGTGCTGACGGCTGGGGATACAACAGGACAGACCAGGATGTGCTCCCCTGGAGTGTAACTCCTACTTGGGGAAGGAGTGGTAGACAATAATTAAGTTAGCAAAACATGAATTAGGCAAACACAGTGGTGACTTGGTTAAGAGCCCAGAAGCTGTTTCCAGCTTGGCTGGTTTTCAGTCCCAGCGCCATCAGTTAGTGTCTGTGTGACCTTGGGTGAGATACTCTATGAGCCTCAAATTCTTCATCTGTAGAATGGGAATAATATGGTACCTCCCTCGTGGATTATTGTGTGTATTAAAATACTCAGTGTTATGCTCAGCAAAAGAAGATGATGTGTGCAGATTGTTAATATCATCCCTCACTCACACCTACCCTCAGAGACAGTCTTGTCATTTTCTATTTATGTAAACCTGGTGGGCTTTTCCGTGGGGTGATGGCCAAGAGAATATGTCTCAGAATTTTCCAACTGCAGCTAGCTTAACAGATAGCTTCTTCTCCTCTAAGGTTCTTTTTAATAATATCTACAACTCGATGCTGATGAATTCATCTTGGGAGAGAACTTTGGTCCACTCTAAAAGCCCCAAATTGCTTCTGTTGGGGAAAACAATTTTATTTTCCTTGCATAATTATAAAGATAGGAAGAAAAGAGTTAAAAGAAGTTTAAAAAAACTATACCCGCGAGGATGTCCACAACAATTGGAGGCAGCCAGGAAAGACGCAGAAGGAAGCTGGGGGTGGGATGTTCGGTGGAATTGGCTGTGAAAGTCATCAGGAAAGCAGAATCTTGGCTCTGTCCTTGCAAGAGAATGAAGCTGAAAACCGCAGAGCGGAGGGTCCCTTTGTTTGGAAGTTTGTTTTGAACTTTGAGACTCCAGAATGGAGATAAACACGTCTCACTCGGAAACAGGCAAATGCTCCTGGGTGTTGGAAAACCAGGTGGGAAAACCATTGGGAGACAGATCTTCCACCTTTTTCAAGGGGTGGATGGGTTGCCCCCGCTTACGCTTCTTTTCAGCTCCAAGAGCCCCTTTGTTTCCTGACTTTTGGTCCCTGATGAGGGTGCTTTCTAGCTCTTGTCCCCATTTTCTGATCCTCTTGTTGCTCTCCCTGACTAACCCAGCCCTAGGCCCCCCAGGTTTTCCTCTCAGTTGCCTTTCTCTCGATCCCATCCAGCTGCACCCCACCTTTCTTGTTTCTATTTGAGCGTCCCTCCCCCCCCACTCCTGTGCTCTCCTGCCCATCATGAATACCCCCTCACTCAGGCTCATCTGGCCACGAAATCCTTCTGGCCTATGAGGTGTGGGAATGTTGGGAAGAAGTGCTTGTGATCCAATGGTTTCTGCTTGCCATTCCTACACTATTTGAATATCTCACCAAGAGTGAGTACTTTTATTTTTATTTTTGAAAAATAATATGTAGTTGTTAACAATGTGAGACAGACCTACATGCGGTAGTAGGGAAAGACTTTCACGGCATGTGGTTAAATCAGAAAATTGCAGAAAAATATGTTCAGTATTTTTTGGGGAGATTAATGTATGTTTGTGGACATATATATCATATAATTAGAGACCACATAGAATATACATATCAGGGGCGCCTGGGTGGCTCAGTCGTTAAGCGTCTGCCTTCGGCTCAGGTCATGATCCCAGGGTCCTGGGATCGAGCCCCGCATCGGGCTCTCCTGCTCGGCAGGAAGCCTGCTTCTCCCGCTACCATTCCCTCTGCTTGTGTTCCCTCCCTCGCTGTGTTTCTCGCTGTCAAATAAATAAATCTTTAAAAAAAAAAAAAAAAGAATATACATATCATATAAAATAGTTAAATCGAAGTGGGATCCCACAGAGATACTACATATACCTGTATCTGTAATGCATAGAAAAAAGATCTGGGAAGATCTTAATTATCTTCTTAATTATCAGGCTCTTGGATCAAAGTAAAGTTTTGGATTATGTAGTTTTAACAAAATCACTTGGGCAAGTGTAAGCTTTTTGGCAGACATTTATTTGAAGAACTAAGGTGTTCTTTTGTTTTCTAGTTCATTCATTCATTTGTTCATTATTCTACAACGTCTAATGGAGTGTCTATCCATGCCACGGGCCATGCCTGCCAGAAACACAGGGGAGGAGACAATACATAGATAAACACACAGACTTACGATTACAGTCTGTAAAGTAAGGGAAGAGAGGGCAGTAATCGACACTAAATGATGGGTGTTTCTGTCGACGGCTGACATTTGAGCTCAGCTGAAGAAGAAGGAACAGCCATCCTGATTTGGCGTAGGGCCCCGGGGAAGGAGAAGGTACAGGACTAAGTGGCAAAAGAGAGAATCACAGTTTCAAGGGGAGGAAGAACCGGGTGCAGGTGATGAGTCTAAAGGTTTCTTTGTGGAAGAGCTGAGTGGGGGTGCCAAAGGTCAAGACCACATCCAAGATAAAGGAACCCAGCCTGGGAGAACAGGGATCCTGCGTATGGTCCTGATGTAGTGGGGTGTGAAGAAGTCTGGGGGCAGTGGGATAAAGCAGCCTGGACTAGAATCCTAGCTCCAGTCTTCATTGCTGTGTGACCTCAGGCAAGTGACTTAAGCTGTCTCGGCTGTAGGTTCTTTGTGTGTAAAGCAGGGGTCGTAGCAGTGGCTAGCTCACTGTTCATATCGGGGCAGTGACAGGTAGAAGGGCTGAGCCCTGTGCCTGGCATCTAATATTGCACGTGTACTTCGCTATCGTTTGCCTTGGGAGAACCTGACCGACGTGGAGGTGCCTCTCTAGATGCGTTGCCACATCTAGAAACGGAGGATTGGACCAGGTGAGTCCTGAGGCACCTTTCACTCTAGAGTTCTTGGTTCTCAGCATCTGGGTGTGCTGTGGTCGGAGATTGGCAGAGGATCTGACCATGTTCCAGGCTGATGCAGAGACCTTTGATCCCCCAGGGGCTCCACTGGTGTTTGTGCTGAGCCCCAGGCCCTGAGCAAAGAACAGACTTCCCACCAGGAAATGGTGCTCCCTGACTCCCTGTCTGCGCCCCTTTCCTCCCAGGGGGAGGCTCCCAAGCTGGGATTGGAATTGGCAGGACACAGGCCTGTTTTACTGGCCCAAACAGTTCGCTGATGGAGCCATGCTTCTCTTCTTGTTCCCTACATTGTTCGGTGCAGAAATGTTTAAAAAAAAAAATCAAAGGGGTTCCGAGGTCTTTGGGAAGCTTCTGGGGCAGAGGGGTGGGGGGAGGAACAAAGGAACTGGCTTTGAAATCAGAGTGTTGGGGGCTGCAGTGCTGACTGCGGGGAGCCCTGGGCAGACGGTCCCCCCACAGGGTTCTGCTGAGGCCTCGTACTCACATCCGACCACAGCCCGAGCCTCCTTCCTGACGGTCGCCCTGCCAGCAGAAGCCCGGAGCTGGGGTGGGGCCAGCGCTGGACGGAAATCTGGGAGATCCAGGAGCTGGACTCAGCCCTCCGTTCCCTTGGTCAAGTTTCCCTGGGCTCAGTTTCCTTATTGGGATCTACAAGGGATGTCAGTGAGCCTTCCAACCTACTCTTTCCATTTTACAGATCAAGAGACTTTGCCTTACTCGTTACTTACCAATCATCTCTCTTCTGCCTACATTTCTGCTTCGCGGCGCCCTCCCTGCTGGACCTTCCTCGAACAATGCGTCATCTCCTCAAGATGCCCTCAAGTCCTGCCTCCTCCTGGAAGCCCTCCTTTGAGCTCCTCTAGCACTGACTGCCCGGGCCAGTCATTATCTTCTACCCACTCCTGCCTTGGGCCCCCTGCATGGAGGGAGTCCCTGGCCTTGCAGTTTTTCCATCGTGGAACTTTGCACATGCTGTTCCCTACGCCTGCTTTGCTCTTCCCCCATTTCTTTGCAAAGCTGGAAGCTCCTCTCCCTCTAGGTCTTCGCTTAATTGCTACCTCCCTAGAGAGGCCTTGCATGACTGGCTAGCTAAAGTATCCCGAGGGAATCTTTAATTAATGGGTGGAGTGAAAGCCTCTCAGACAACAGGGACTTACTCATCTCAGAGTTTGGTTAAATTAACTCCCATGCCCTCCTACCCTTCACTTGGCTCTTTAAGACCTAACTTCTTTATTATTATTATTATTATTATTATTATTAACATATAATGTATTATTTGCCCCAGGGGTACATGTCTGTGAATCGTCAGGCTTACACATTTCACAGCACTTACCATAGCACATACCCTCCCCAATGTCCACAACCCAGCCACCCTACCCCTCTTACCCACCAGCCACCCTCAGTTTGTTTCGTGAGATTAGAAGCCTCTTACGGTTTGTCTCCCTCCTTACCCCATCTTGTTTCATTTTTTCCTTCCCCACCCCCCACGACCCCCACCCTGCCTCTCAAATTCCTCATATCAGAGAGATCATATGATAATTTTAAGAGCTAACTTCTATCTCTGAATATGGTCTTCCAGTATATCCTTTAGAATCTGCTGAGGGCTCACCTCTCTCGTAGGTGTTAAGAATTGGGTCTTCACGGCGGGGCAGCAGGAGTGCACAGTGCTGTCCTGTGCAAGAGAAAAGCATCCGCAATCGGAGGACCTGAGTTTCAGGTTTGCTCACACTTCCTAGCTATGAGACCTTGGGCTACCAATTAATTCTTGTTGTCTGAATCTATTCAGCTATTCAGTAACGAATAACAGTTGCCTTTAAACATTATTATAATACATATTATAATTATCCCTTTCCTGTGTCTGCCTCAGGGTTGTTTCAGGAATGCAATGAGAAACTGTGTGCTTTGTGAATGAAAGTCTATGCAAAGTAGGTGATGATTATTTTCCCCTCATCTCATTATAAATTAGCCATTGGAGCTCAGTTATTTACGCGGAATTTGCAGAAGGTAACATCCTATCCCCCAATACCCAGGAAGGCCGTGGTAAACGAAGGGCGAGCAGAAGGCTGCGGTGTGTGTGTGCTCGTCATTTCCCCCAGGAACACCATCCACCATGCCCTGCTTGGCAATGCAGTCCACAGGCCTCCTACAAGCACCTCATGACCCCTGAAAAGGCAGCAAGCCTCTATTTGTGAGAGAATCCCACAGTTGACTCCCCCCATCGGTCCTGCTGTGTTAGCACTGGAGCTCATTGAAGAGAAGTCCCTCCTACGGAGCCAGAGCGGTGTTGGGGGATTAGGGCAGTAACCATAAGGCAAGGTCTCTGGGGTCTAGAGGATCGCCAGGTGCTTGCAAACCCCCATGACCCATTCTGCTTCCATTTGGGAATTGCATCTCAGAGTGGAGGCCTCCTTCTGCCATAAAGGAATCTTCACAAGCTGGGCAGAGAGGAAGTTGCATTGCCACGGCATTGTATTTGTAATGCGAAGAGAATCGGAAACCGTGTAAATGACACTGCAGGGGGGATGAACAGGGGCCTGCCATCCTAAGGAATAGGACACAAAAATTAGCGGGATGGGATTATGCGGATGATGTCATAACCTAGCAAGCTGCTTGAGACCTTGTGACCCGTGGGGGCGAGGGCAAGCTGCTGTCCTGTACCTACCGTAGGCCACACCTGATGACAACAGAGACGTAGAACGTCCGCTGTCTTCCCTAGGAGTGCATTTTAGGGTATAAGATGTGGTCTGGAATAATGACAGTATTTAGCTCTGGGTGGGAGAGACATGGGGCGCTGACAGATGGCCAGGATTGGGGGAGAGGTGTCTTAGAGGGACCGTGTTTCATTTCATATTTTTAAAATAAGGGAAATGGGGTGCCTGCGAGGGGCTCAGTTGGTTGGGCGACTGCCTTCGTGTCGGGTTATGCTCCTGGGGTCCTGGGATTGAGCCCCACATCTGGCTCCTTGCTTGGCAGGGAGCCTGCTTCTCCCTCTCCCTCTCCCTGCTTCTCTGCCTGCTTGTGCTCTCTCTCTGTCAAATAAATAAATACAAATTCTTAAAAAAAATAAGGGAAATGTATTCATGAATTCTTGTATGATTAGAAATTAATAATAACGATTTAAAAAACTAGTCTTAGGCTCTCTTGAGCCCTTTCTCTGGGCTGGCTGGTTCATGATTAATTAAACGTGTATGAGTCACGGTGCCTAACGGTGAAGGAGGGTCCACTTTCCATCTCTGTGCTGGCCAATCTAGGGGGCTCCCTTGGCTTTTAGTGGCCCGTCCCATGCCAGGTGCTGAGTGTGAGTAGAGCGTGGCCAGGGTCCTCCTGTAACTGACCTGTAATGTGACTCAACATGACAGAGAGGGTCTGCACCGCGTAGTCAACACAGACCGGCAAAAACTGTGAGCCTGGAGCCTCCAGTCGGAATCCCAAGCCTGTTTCCACTGCCCAGCGTCCTCGGGGAAGTATCCACAGCCCGGCAGGCTCTGACCTCCCTCTCCTACCACCTCCTCCTTGTTCCCTCTGTTCCAGCCACAATGGCCTCCAGTCTGCTCACTCTGCCTCCCTCGCTTGCCTCGGTGTGGGTGGTTGCTGTTCTTTTCCACCAGAGCCCTCTTCCCTCTGACTTTCACATGCTTGGCTACACCTCAGAGGTCAGATCTCCTCTCCAGTGATGCTGCCTCATAGAGTTACCCCCTCTCTGTCAGTCCTTCTCCACCAACCCATGCTATTTTATTCCTCGGAGAGCAAGAGACACCACCAGAATTATGTTGTCTGACGGATTTGTGCACTTTTATGAACTGTGTGGCTCCCTGGAAGGCAGGGGCGCGGGTACCTGCCCTGTCCTTCTCTGGAGCCCAAGAACCAAGAATAGCACCGGGCACATAGTAAGTGTTCAGTAAAGAGTGTGTGAACCAATGTATGACCTTCGCAAACCCAGTGAAAATAATGCCCCAAGAAAAGGATTCCAAGGTCCCTTCTAGTCCCTTCCAGTCAAGAGTCAAGTCCTTGGGAGAGGCAGGAGTGGCTGAAGGAATAGATTCCGTGGCTCTTCATCTCAAACCAGCTGCTACAAGGCTGAAAGTGTGGGGCCTTTTACTTAATGCCCAGATGCTTCAATTTGCTCATCTAGAAGATGAGGGATTGGAAGACATGCTTCTTTCCGGCTCCAAGCTTTTACTGTGCTATAAAATATAGATGGTTTGGGCTCACAGGCTCCAATCAAGATATATGCTTGAATACACTTTTTTTTAATATGCCTTTAGTATCAGTTTGTGTCCCCACCCTCCATTTTCTTCTTTCTCATAAAAACTGAAATGCAGCGTGTGTGGCAGTGTGGTCTGTGGTGCGGCGTAATCCCAAGCCCTCGAAGCAAAATTCATTATTGAATCAAAGGCTGCAGTTTTCTCTCCTCATTTGTTTCCTCGCTCTCCAAACAATTTTGAGCTTTGACATCTTTATTAGTGCCCTTTTAGCAGAATGAGAATGTGGTGCGTCTAGCCATCAGGGCTGCATTCTGAATATGGCCAAGTGGGCATGCAGAAGAGTAGGGGATATTTGTTCCAGAACCCCTCGTTCGGGCACCTGGAGTGGGAGGTGAGGAGGCTGAGCTCCGGACTTTCCATGCAGCAGAAAGGAGCTGGGTCAGCTTGGTCTCTGGGGCCCAGTTCTGATTTTAGTGCAGTGTCTCTCCTTCTGTTTGGAGAGGTAACTGAGTAGGTGCCCTTGATTTGGAGGCGAGAGGCCAAAAGCATGATAAAGACTCCCTTTATGAAGAGCTTCCTGGGTGCCCTGTGCTGTGCTCATTTAACTTTAATTCTTCCAAGTGCCCTGTGAAGTAGGAATTGTTATTACCTCCATTTTTCAAATGGAGATACTGAGGCTTAGAGAGAGTAGATCAAATGTCTAAGCTCATGTAGGGGAGCTAAGATTTGCACCCAGGCCATCTGATGCTAGAGCCCTCCATCTTTCCTGCTGCCAGTATTATACGTGCACGATACAGGATCCTGGAGCGCCAGTCTGGCTCTGCCAGGACAAGGTGCAGCTAATAATAGTAATCCCTAACAGTCAAGTCTATCAAGATTTAAAAGGTTGCAGTCAACATCAGAGTTCTAAAAAAACATTATGTTATAAGCAAGGCAGGTATCATTCGTTGCTTCGAGAAATGCACAAGTGCTTACTATATGCAAGGAAAATGTATATACTTTGCTGTCCCAAACGGAGACCCCTCTATAGAGACCCCTGCCCTCGTGGTTCTTTTAGTTACCTGACATCTGAGGGAGTTAAAGCTGAGAGATTTTGTGTATCTTGTCCATTCCATCCTGCTTGTCTGCGGCAGAATTGGAATGCAAGCCAACCCCTGACTCCTCCGGCACTCAACTTCCCGGTGGAATGGAGAGCAAGACCTCAAAGGTCTAATATGAAAGGCTGCCTGTGATCTTTTTCCTTCCCCAAATCTGTGGCAGAATCCAAGGAGTCCTTCAATAAGTTGCCAAAGATATAGATCAGTATGAGTGGATTGAATAGGGCTGGATTTCTTGACCCTGGGGCCATTGACATTTCGGGCTGGATAATTCTTGGTAGCGGGGGCTGTGGCCTTGGAGGGTGTTTAACAGTGTCTCCGACCTCTGACCCCTGGAATGTAGTAGCCACTTGCTACAACCAAAAATGTGTCCTGACATTACCAAACATTGCCAGGAGGCCATTGCCCCTGGGGGAGAACCATGGGAACTGAGGGACAACAACACAAAAATTCTTTCTTGGCTTTAAGTCAATGGCAATGTTGCCTTCACGGGACTCACATCCTATTAGAGGGTCGGACCTCAAAATCTCATGATGGTGAAGATAATCCTTGGGGCGACTTGGGAGCCTGGAGCTATGATATGGTCATAGTTTCTCCAGGTGAAGTTGAGGTTAATTGATGGGCTTGGTCTAAGAGTCATGTATAAGCAAAACATGTCTTTAAGCACTAGAATTAAGCAAAATGAAGCCAAAAAACACTGGAATTACTCTCAGTGGGGAGAGATGCTCACACAGTGAAAGGTAGGGGACTGAGGGGTTGGGGGCTCCCTTGCTCCCATCTCGTGCTAACTGGAGGGAAAGGAATGGCAGTGGGTGGCGGGGCTCTGGCCTTACCACTTAGAGTATGGTCCCTAGACCAGCAGCCATTGATCACCTGGGAGCTTGCTAGAAAATGCAGACACTTGGGCCCTCCTTCAGCCCTACAGAATCAGGGCTGTAGATTGTATTACAATCTACATTGCATTGTATTAAGGTCCCCAAGTGGCTGGTGGGCATCTTCATGTTTGAGAAATAATAGTCTATGATATTAGGATACATTTAAGAACGGAGAAGAACTAGCTGCTCTATGTAAAAGGTCCTCTTGCTCTCACTCTTGCCGACGGTGCATGAAAGTGTGTGGATGGTAAGTTGGTTCTGCTTGTTCGCTTCACTGTTATAGGAGAGTGGTTCTGGGTAGGTTAGAAGCATCTAGAACTTTAGTATTAGGCAGAATTTTGAGGATGGACGTGGGGGTTGTGCTGTGAGATGTGTGTGTGTGTGTGTGTGTGTGTGTGTGTGTGTGTGTGTGTGTGTCTGGTTTACGTCCCTTATAAATTTTAAGTGATGAAGCCACTGGGTGTGTATTCCCTGTCACTCGCGCTCCCACCCCCATTTGTGAGAAAACCTGTCTCTGCCAACTAGTAGGCATCAGACCTCAGAGAAGTCCGCTGATAAACTCCTCACTCACGCGAAGTGCTGCTTCACAGGCACGGTGCGAGGATGGAAGGACTCCATGACTTTGGACGAGCTCTATGAGCAAGGACCTCCTGTGTGAGCACAGGTCCTTAGTTGTGATCCCTGTACCTGCAAAGAATTAAAAAGATCACCGCCTATGGTCTCTGGAGCCCAGACGCTCTGTCTGTGCTGCCCCCTGCTGGTTAAGGCGCCTCACACGCGCTGCACTTGGGCATGAATTTCTCTGCTCCCCACACCTTCTTCTTTTGTTTATTTATGTTTTACGCATTTATAATCACAAATTCACAAGTGAATCACTGTTGTTGAAAGCTTCAGATAACAGAGTCATTAAAAAAGAGAGAGTGCGCTTTCCGGGCCACAGGAAGGTGTGCTGGGGTCTGCTCTGCTCCCCCTGCTGACGCCCTCACCCAGCACGGGGCCGGCACAGAGAGGGCACTCGTGCGCATCTGTGGAGTGAGTAAAGGGATCGTCACTGCCAGGCTGATGTGTTCCTTTCTCTACACATTCAAAGTCATAGAGATAGTCCACTTTTGTACATGCGTGGTTTCACACTGTGGGCAGATTTCTTCAGTTTTTGCTCATAATATACCCTGGGGATCTTTCCTTGGCTGCTATCTGGACCTACTTCATTCTTTTTCACCACTGATGAAATACTCCGTCTTGTGTGATGGATCCCATACAGATGGTGTCAAAGTTCCTTCTGTGTTGCACTATATCCAGCCGTGCTGCCGGCACAGGCCTCTTGCCCAGAAACAAGTGTCCCCAGGAAAGACACTTGACATGGACCTCTGGAGGCAGGACTCCTCCTTCCCATGCCCTTCACTGGGTCCGATTACTGAAAACCTGAATCTCCCTGAAAGACAAACTAGAGGGAGGGAAACTCCTTTCCCTGGGGTTGTTGGCGAGTGTCAGTCCTGGGCTTGTGTCCTGTGCTTAGCCAACACACACACACACACACACACACACACACACACACACCCCATCCTATCCCAGCCTGCTCGCTAGGGAACCTAATTTTAAAACCCGAGCTGATGAGTGTTAGCATGTCCTATGGAAGTTCACTGAACTGAGGGTCCTGAAGTTTGAGTTCTAACATAGGCTTTGCCAAAAGATTGACCAAAAGTGTTGAAGAAATGATTCAGACTTTCTGAGCCTCAGTTTCTTTCTCGGTAAAGTGGGTTGGGAAGGGAACGAGTAAGAACAGACACTTGCACGGCCAGCTTTCCAGGGTGAGGCTTCGGTTGCCCGACCTTGACCCCAGATTGGCCCCGGGAGCCAAGAATCAGGAAACTGACCTGCTGAAAGAATATCAGCCGCTCCTGGGTGAGGTCAGCGGCCCCTGGCGACCTCTGCCCGGTCAGCAGGTCGGCAGCCCTACTTCCCCTGGGGCTGCGGCAGCCAGTTCCTCCCCTGCCGCTTGGCAAGGGCACGATTCGCTTCTGTGCAGGGGTAAGCCTGGAGCACACCTCCCCCACGGGTGGCTTGGTAATCGGCTACCTTCTGAGGACTTCCTCGGCCACAGACACTGCTCGGCTCTTCCTGCCAGTGACAGGCACTAACCGGAGCGGTAAGGACGGAGCCCTGGAGTCCCACTGCCGGGGCTCAAACCCCTGACCCTGTGGTGCCCTGTCAGCTGAGTGAGCGGGGGCTGCTGACTGAGACTCCCGTTGCCTTGTCTCTAAACTGGGGGTAATGTTGATAGAGCTTTGATGGAGGGTTGTAAGGATTCAGTGAAAGTTCTTTTTATTTTTTTCCCTTTGCTTTTTCCTTTGTTGACAGAACATTTATTCCAGCGAGCCACGTAACATTAAAAAAAACCCCGTATATTTTCTCATCATGAAAATATAAAATTTGAAATAAAGCATTAGTTACAAAACCCAACAAGCTAACATCTGAGAGACTTGATGCGGAGGCTGGAGTAGAAAGTGGGTGGGGAGGTGAGAAGCTCTTGGACCAGGGCTGTAGGTGAGTCAACAGGAGGGACCTACTTGCTAGGCAGGTCTTTGCTGACACTGGACAAACCTGACTCTGAAAGTTCCCCAGGAGCGCAGATCTCGGTCTATTTCATTCATTGCTCTATCCCTAGTGCCTTCACGAGTGTCTATAGTACGAAGCAGGTGTTTATAAATATATATATATTTAAATTTCACAGTTCCTATATTCTTTCATCTTTTGTTTTTTACTTTTGTTCCCAGCTTTATTGAGATATAATTGACATACAACATTGTGTGAGTTCTAGGTGCACAACATAATGATTTGTTATATGTAGATGTTGCAAAATGATTACCATGATAAGCTTAGTTAACATCCATTGCTTCAGGTAGTTAAATATTTTTTTTTCTTGCGATCAGAAGTTTTAAGATCTACTCTCTTCGGCAGCTTTTGAATGTACAATGCAGTGTTGCTCATTATAGTCACCATGCTGTGTGTCATATCCCTAGGACTTACTTATCTTGTAACTGAAAGTATGTATTGTTTGACCACCTTCCCGCGTTTCACCTACACCCCACCTCCTGCCTGTGGCAACCACCAATTTGTTCTCTGTTTCTAGAAGTTTGGTTGGTTTAGATTTCACATATAGGTGATATCACGCAGTATTTGTCTTTCTTGGAGTGATTTATTTCACTTAGCGTAATGCCCTCAGTGGTCCATCGTGTTGTTACAAATGGCAGGATTGCCTTCTTTGTTAAAGGTTCAATATTATTCCATTAAAAATAGATGCTTAAATATATACATTTGCTAATATAGTTATTTATATATATCTCACATATATATCTTACATTTTCTTTATATGTATTTATGTCTCATGTTTTCTTTATCCAGTCATCTGTCCATGGATACTGAAGTTGTTTCCATGTCTTTGCTCTTGTAAATGATGCTGCAATGAACATGGGGTGTAGATATCTCTCTAAGGAGTGATTTCGTTGACTTCAGGTAAATACCCAGAAGCGGAATTGCTGGATCATGTTGCTGGTAGTTCTATTTTTAATTTGTTGAGAAACTTGCATACTGTTTTCCATAGTGGCTGTACCAATTTACATTCCCAACAACAGTGCCCAAGAGCTTCCTTGTCTATACATCCTTGCCAACACTTGTTATCTCTTGTCTTTTTGCTAACAGCCATTCTAACAGGTGTAAGGTGATATCTCATTGTGGTTTTTGATTTGCATTAATCTGATGATTAGTGATGTTGAGCATCTTTTCATGTACCTGTTGGCCAAATGTCTGTCTTTGGAAAAATGTCTATTCTGTTCCTTTGCTGATTTTTTAATCGGAATCTTTGCTTTTTGCTATTGAGTTATATGAGGTTTTTAATTATGGATAATAGCTCCTTATCAGATATATGATGTGCAAACATTTTCTCCCATTCCATCGGTTGCCTTTTCATTCCATTTTATTTTATTGACATATAATGTATTATTTTTCCCCAGGGTACATGTCTGAATCGTCAGGCTTGTACATTTCACAGCACTTACCATAGCACATACCTTCCCCAATGTCCATAACCCAGCCACCCTATCCCTAACCCCCTACCCCCTAGCCACCCTCAGTTTGTTTTGTGAGTTTAGGAGTCTCTTATGGTTTGTCTCCTTCCTGATCCCATCTTTTTTCATTTCCCTCCCCCACCCCCCAGGACCTCCCACCCTGCCTCTCAAATCTTCCTATCAGAGAGATCATATGATAATTGTCTTTCTTTGACTTATTTCACTTAGCATAATACCCTTTAGTTCCATTCACGTCATTGCAAATGGCAAGATTTTGTTTCTCTTGATGGCTGCATAGTATTCCATTGTATATATATACCACATCTTCTTATCCATTCACCTGTTGATGGACATCTAGGTTCTTTCCATAGTTTGGCTATTATGGACATTGGCTATTGTGGACATTGCTGCTATAAACATTCGGGTGCAAGTGCCTCTTTAGATCACTACATTTGTATCTTTAGGGTAAATACCCGGTAGTGCGATTGCTGGGTCATAGGGTAGCTCTATTTTCAACTTTTTGAGGAACCTCCATACTGTTTTCCAGAGGGGCTGCACCAGCTTCCATTCCCACCAACAGTGTAGGAGGGTTCCCCTTTCGCCGCATCCTCGCCAACATCTGTCATTTCCTGACTTGTTAATTTTATCCATTCTGACTAGTGTGAGGTGGTATCTCATGTGGTTTTGATTTGTATTTCTTTGATGCCAAGTAATGTTGAGCACTTTTTCATGTGTCTGTTGGCCATTTGGATATCCTTTCTGCAGAAATGTCTGTACATATCTTCTGCCCATTTCTTGATCGGATTATTTGTTCTTTGGGTGTTGAGTTTGAGAAGTTCTTTATAGATTTTGGTTACTAGCCCTTTATCTGATATGTCATTTGTGAATATCTTCTTCCATTCTGTCAGTTGTCTTTTGGTTTTGTTGACTGTTTCCTTAGTTGTGCAAAAGCTTTTGATCTTGATGAGGTCCCAATAGTTCATTTTTGCCCTTGCTTCCCTTGCTTTTGGTGATGTTTCTAGGAAGAAGTTGCTGCGGCTGAGGTCAAAGATTTTTGACCTCAAGGATTCTGTGTTCTTCTCAAGGATTTTGATGGATTCTTGTCTCACATTGAGGTCTTTTATCTCGTTTGAGTCTATTTTTGTGTGTGGTGTAAGGAAATGGTCCAGTTTCATTCTTCTGTATGTAGCTGTCCAATTTTCCCAACACCATTTGTTGAAGAGACTGTCTTTTTTCTATTGAATTTTCTTTTTTGCTTTGTTGAAGATTAGTTGACCATAGAGTTGGGGGTCCATTTCTGGGCTCTCTATTCTGTTCCACTGATCTATGTGTCTGTTTTTGTGCCAGAACCACACTGTCTTGATGATTACAGTTTTGTAATAGAGCTTGAAGTCTGGAATTGTGATGCTGCCAAGCCTTTTCATATTATTGACGGTGACTTCTTTTTCCTTTGAGTGCATAATTACTGCTCAATACGTGTTTTTATTATTAAGATTCAGAACAGAGCATACTTGGTCCAGCATCTGGACCAAGTAGGTGGTCCAGAAATGTTTGATGAGCTATGACAGCTGCATGAATGAGCTGGAAATGAGGAGCCACTTTCTAGCTCTATTTCTGCCTTTGACTTCCTTTACCACCAAGCTTATGACTCTATTGGCCTTCCCCAAACCTGCCTCCAATTTCCTATCCTAGCATTTTTCTGCGGGGCTTTTCCTCCATCTGGAATGCTCTTCTCACTTACTTCTGCTGTCAAAATTCCATCCTTCAAGAGGCAAACGACATGCCACCTCCTCTGTGAAGTTTTCTCTGTTTCTCCATTTAGTAGTGCTTCTTCCTTCTCATATTTCCAATATATTTCACTGTTGATGATTCCCAAATTTATATTTTTATTCCAAATCTTTCTTATGAGCTGCAAACTAGTGTTTTCAAGTGTCTACTCAGTATCTTCCTTTGGATGTCTAATAGACTCAAGTTTAAAATGTCCACCCCCCACCCCCCACCCACATAGCTATGCTGGCTCTCCCATCTCAGTGAAAAGCAACTCGATCTTTCTAGGTGCCCAGGCCAAAACATTAGTCATCCTGATGCATGCCTTTCTCTTACACCCTCCTCTTAGTCCATCTGGAAATCTTTTTAGATCTTCTTGGAAATATCCAAAATTAGAACACTTCTCACTACCTCCACTGTTACCACCATGGTCCAAATCAGGGCCAATGGACGCCACCCCTGCCCTTCTCTCACCGGCAATCCATTTCTACAGAGCAGCAGAGTGATTCTTTGTAAAATATAGGTCAAACCAGCAGTCGCCTGCTGAAGATCCCACAGCGGCTCCATGTTATACTTAAAGCAAAAGCCAACATTATTGAAACAGCGTATCAGGCTTTGCAAAACTACACATCTCTCTGACCTCATCTCCCACTGCTCTTTCGGTCCTGGACATTCTCCTCTTGTCCCTCCCAGATTCACTCTCCAGCCTTTTCTACTCTACTCTCTTCTCTAGGAGACTGGTCCCGGGAATCTTCAAACTTTCTCCAAAATTTTTGGCTTGTAGTCTGATCAGCCGATGGCAGGTGCTGGTTTGCGATGGGGAGATGGGAGCTGAAAGAGTTTGGGGGTATTTATCTCTCTGTTTCTTTCCCTACTAAGCCTGGTTGTCGCCATGACTCTGTTCCTTTATCAAAGACCCCATCTGTTAGCCCTCTCCTACAGGCTGCCTCCTCCAGGCTCCAGGAATCTTGCTCTCTGCTGGCCCCTTCTGGCCAGCGAGTGCTATTGCTAACTCTCAAGGGCTTGACCTTGCAGGTTTACCTTACCTCTGTCCACAGCTTCATAAATAGACTTTATACTTAACACTCTTCAGTTGCCCCTTTTAAGGTGCTCTCTGCTTCCTGTCTAATCTCGATCGATCTCTTACCCGGCCTCATGGTGTTCAAGCAACACTTTTGTGATATTGTGGTTTATAAGAAAAACATGTATTTGTCATTCAGCTGATCAAAATATATTTCCCATTTATATTTGGTCTTCATCTGGAGTTCACAACTCTCCAAACCCTTGGAAATTCCTAAATGCTGAGAGTGATACAGATGTGTCTTTTATGTTAATGAGGTGACTTTTGAAACTAACCTAAGGATGGGTTGCCAGGAGAACCAAACATGTGATTAGACAATTGGGGCTTTTTTTCTTTAAGATTTTATTTATTTATTTATTTGACAGAGAGAGAGAGAGGGAGCACAAGCAGGGGGAGTGGCAGAAGAAGAGCAGGGAGCCCAATGTAGGACTCGATCCCAGGACCCTGGGATTATGATCTGAGTCAAAGGCAGACACTTAACCGACTGAGCCACCCAGGGGCCCCTAGATGATTGGAAATTTCAGTCCCACCTCTGACCTCTGGGGAGGGAAGAAGGCCTGGAGGTTGAATCAATTGCCAATGGCCAATGATTTAATCAATCATGAGTATGTAATGAAGCTTCCATAAAAATGCAAGAGAAGGGGTGCCTGGGTGGCTCAGTCGTTAAGCCTTCGGCTCAGGTCATGATCCCAGCGTCCTGGGACCGAGCCCCGCATCAGGCTCCCTGCTCTGCAGGAAGCCTGCTTCTCCCGCTACCATTCCCTCTGCTTGTGTTCCCTCTCTCGCTGTGTTTCTCTCTGTCAAATAAAATCTTTAAAAAAAAATGCAAGAGAACAGGGTTTGGAGAGCTTCTGGCTTGGTGGACGCCTGGAGATTTGGGAGAACGGTGCACCTGGAGAGGTCACGGAAGCTCTGTGCCTTCCCTATACCTTTCCCTATGCCCCTCTTCCAACTGGCTGTCCCTAAGCTATATCCTTTTATAATAAACTAGCAATCCAGTAAGTAAAATGTTTTTCTGAGTTCTATGAGCCATTCTAGTGAATTAGTCGAACACAAGGAGGAAGTTTTGGGAACCTCTGATTTATAGCCAGGTGGTCAGAGCACAGGTAATAACCTGGGTTTGCGACTGGCATCTGAAGTCGGTGTGTGTGGGGTGCAGTCTTGCCGAACTGAAGCCTTAGCCTATAGAATCTGATGCTGTTTCTGAGTAAACAGTGCCTGAACTGAGCTGAATACTTAGACACCCAGATTGTGTCTGAGAACTGCTCCCTGGAGGCTGGGAAGCACCGCTCCTCCCATGTTGGAATTGGTACCACGACCAACTTGACTTTCCAGCTTGGTCTTCCTCTAGCAAGCTAGGCACACTCCCGTCCTAGAGTCTTTGCTTTGGCTCTTCTTTTTTCTTGGTAGACTCTTCTCCTGGATGTCCATGGATCCCTCCCTCCTGTCTTAAATCTTTGCTCAGTTGTCACCTTCTCAGTGATCATGTTTCTTTGTCCTAATAAAATTGTAGCCCTTCTACCTTGGCAATTAGTCTTTTTTTTTTTTTTTTTAAATAGTGCTTATCATGTAACTCATGATGTTATTTACTTATTTGTGATTTTCACTATCTTTATTCTCTCACTAGATTATAAGATCCTTGAGGGCAAGGATATCATCTGTTTTCACTGATAAATCTCCACTTCTAGAATAATGCCTGGCATATGGTAGGTGATAAGTGAGTGTTTGTTGAATGAGTAAATGTTTGAGTATATCCCACTTTGTTTTCAATGGGTCACACCTTGAAATGTATAACCCAAATGTTTATCTCATTACTCCAACTAAATGGTGAGTTCTCCAAGAGGAATTCTTAGCATTTATACCTTAGGTTGCAAGGCAGAAACCCTTAGGCTGGATTTAGCTTATAGGCAAGTTTGCTTAAACTATTGGCCCACGCAGTGTTTCAAATACTATTTTGATTTATCTTTCCAACATTGAGACATGGAGGATATTTCACTTGAAGATGTGGATTTCTGGTTTCTACGTGAAAACAGAAGTTCTGGTCATATTTTACATCATGTTTCTCATTCTTTAACAGCTGAACAGGGCCTTTTCCTTGGACTGGGAATGTCCTCTCCTGTGCATCAGAGCTGTACCTCTTCCTATTGTTTCCCTGACCTCCCCCAAATCTGGGTGTCAATCAGCCAACTCCACTTATTTACTCACCTGCTTAGCTCTTGTAAACAAAGAAGTCTGCAATCTCTTGTGGTCAAGTATATACTAGGGAGGCAATAAATGTTTGATAATGATGATGTGCTAATGATGATGTAGAAATAGGAGTCAAAATTCCATTTCATCTACTCTTTTCTCTGGCAACTTCTCTTCATTTACTTGTTCTATTAGTGTTGATGCTTCCAAATGTAATTATGGATATGTCTTTTTCTTTTTTTTGAGTTACATCATTTTGCTTTATGTATTCTCCAATTCTATTATTAAGTGCATATATATTTTTGATTGTATGACTCCTTAAGAAGACCTGAAAGATACCAGAGGAACTGAAGGACACTGAGGACACAATCAACTTGTGGTTGATGACCTGAAGGACATTATCTGCCAACCTGACTTAATTAACATATATAGAACCTGATGACAAAATAAAAAAATAGCAAAATAAGCATTTTTTTCAGATATACATGGAAACAATCACCAGGGTAATTTAAAAATTCTGGGCCACAAAACTAATCTCTACAAATTTATAAGAACTTTAATAATACAAAACATGTTCTTTGTTGATAATAGGATTAAACTAGAAGTGAATAAAAGAAAGATATAGGGAGAAGGTCTAAACAATTAGAAATAAAAAAATACACTTCTAAATAACCCATGGATCAAAAAAGGAATCATGAAGGAAATTCTAACGTATTTTGTTAAACAAATGGAAACATAACATATTTAAAAAATGTGATATAGCTAAAGAAAAGCTCAGAAGAAAACGTATAGAATTAATTACTTATGAAGAAGGAAGTCTCATAACAATGATCTTAGCTACTACCTTAAGAAATTATAAAAGGAAAGCAGGTTAAACACAAAGGAAGCCAAAGGAAGGAAACAGAGCAGAAATCAATGAAGTAGAAAACAGAAAAACAATAGAGAAAAGTCAATGGAATCATAATTTATAAATTTCTAGTCAGTCCAATCAAGGCGAAAGAAAGAAGATACCAATTATCAACATCAGAAATGAAAGGACTTTATTATATATCCTACAAAAATTAAAAGGTTAGTGAAGGAATATTATGAACAACTTTATATTAATAAACTTGAGAACTTATATGAAGTGGAAAAATTGCCTGAAAGACCAAAATTTCCACAGCTCACTCAAGAGGAAATAAATAGGGGTGCATGACTGGTGCAGTCAGTTAAGCGGTTGACTCTGGATTTCAGCTCAGGTCATGGTCTCAGGGGTCTGGGATCCAGTCCTGCTTCAGGCTCCGCGTTCATCGGGGAGTCTGCTTGAGGAAATCGCTCTCTCCCACTGCCCCTCCCCCACTTGTGTGCACATGCGCACACATGCTCTCTTTTTCTCTCTTGAATCAATCAATCAATCAATCTATCCTAAAAAAAAAAAAAAGAAGAAATATAGGCTGAGAAGTGCTATACGTATTAAAAAAAATTAAATTTGTAGCTACAAATTTTCCAAAAAAGAAAACTCCTAGCCTATATAAGTTTGATGGTAAATTTTGACAAATACTATGGAAGAAATAATACCAATTCTAGAGAAATTTTTCCAAAAAATGGAAGAGGGTAGAACATTTTCCAATTTATTTTATGAAGCCAATATTAACCTGATATCAAGATAAGACAAAGACATCACATGAAAAGAAATCTTAATCCTAAGTATACCTCATGGACAAAGATGCAAAAGTCCTTCGCAACATGTTAGCAAATCAAATCCAGCAATATATTAAAAGACTAACACATAATGAGCAAGTGGGAGATGCAAGATTGGTTCGACACCTGAAAATCAATCAATGTAATTTACCATATCAGCAGATAAGAAGAGAAAAATAATTATTTCAATGATGCATGTAAAGTATTTTAGCAAAATTCAACATCTGTTCATAATAAAATCTCTAAAGAAACTAGAGGCTATGAAACTGAGAAATCTGTTCACAACGTCCCTTTGCCTAAAATTCTATACCATTTGTACTGTTCCTGTCCCCTATAGCTCCGGTACTGTGCCAGCTTCCTACACCAGCATTCATTCGTTCATTCAAGATCGCTCAGTATCTACTGTGTGGAAGGCACACAGTTGTAGGCGCTGGCGGACACAGCTGTGAGCAAAATAATACAAATTCTCTGCCTTCGTGAGCTTGCACTCTAGCAGGTTAATGCAGTTCTTCATGGCTCCCTGCACAGTGCCCAGTGGCCTCTCATTCCTCACACTCGTCATTTCCCTTCAGGCACAGGACCTCTGAGGGACATGCTGGTCCCTCAGGAATTCTTTCCTTCCCTTCCATTTTTTTTTTTTTTCAAGATTTTACTTACCTATTTTCATAGGGAGTGCACAAGCAAGGGTGAAGGCAGAGGGAGAGGGAGAAGCAGGGTAGCAGGCTTTCCACTGAGCAGGGATCCTGATGGACATGGGGCTCGATCCCAGGACCTTGGGAACATGACCTGAGCCAAAGGCAGATGCTTAACCCACTGAGTCACCCAGGCGCCCCTTCCTCCCATCTTTGTGTATGCAACTCTTACTTATTTTTCAGATGTTAGCTGGAGTCACTTCTGTAGCGAAGTCTTCCTTGATATCTCTGCCTAGATGCCTCCCCTTTTATATGCTCCTACTGTGCTACCTCCGTATAGCCATTATTGTATAATTATTTATGTGACACTTCGATAGACCTCTAGGTCTCCAATGGATTATGTGATCTGTGAAGGCAGGGGCTCTGTTTTCACTCACTAGTGCCCAGTACAGAGTAGGTGCTCATTCAGTATTGTTTAAAAGAGTGAGCTTGTGCCTTCATCTAAAACTTTATTCGATTTTGGCCTGGAATGGAATAAGAACTGGTCTAAGAACCTGCTTTGGAAATAGCATCCAAGATGTGGAGAAAAGGAAATCCTCATGCATGGTTGGTGGGAATGTAAGTTGGGGCAGCCACTGTGGGAAACTGTGGAGGTTCCTCAAGTTACTAAAACTATAAATACTATATGGTCTAGAAATTCCACTGCTGGGTATTTACCCAAAGAAAAGGAAAACAAAACACTAATTTAAAAAGATATGTACCCCTGTGTTGATTGCAGCGTTATTTACAATAGCCAAGATATGGAAGCAATGTGTCCATCAATAGATAAATGGGTAAAGAAGTGGTATATGCACACAATGGAATATTACTCAGCCATAGAAAGGATGAAATCTTGTCATTCCTGACAACATAGATGAACTTAGACAGTATCACGCTAAGCGAAATAACTCAGACAAAGACAAATACTATATGATTTTATTGATATGTGGAGTCTAAAAAATAAAACAAATGAACATACATATATACACACACAGTAGAAAGTCTCATAAATTCAAGGAACAAACTGGTGGTGGCCAGAGGGGAGGGTGTAGGGGATGGGCAAAATAGATGAAGGGGATTAAAAGGTATAAACTTCCAATTGTAAAATAAATAAGTCAGAGTCATGAAAAGTACAGCCTAAGAAATACAGTCAATAATATTTAATAACCTTATTTGGTGACAGTCGGGAACTACACCTACCCTGGTGAGCACTGCAAAATGTATAAAATGGTTAAATCCTTATGTTGTATACTTGAAACGAACATAACATTGTCAACTACACGTCAATTAAGAAAGAAAGAAAGAAAGAAAGAAAGAAAGAAAGAAAGAAAGAAAGAAAGAAAGAAAGAAAGAAAGAAAGAAAGAAAGAAAGAAAGAAAGAAAGAAAATGGCACCCAAGGAAGCATTAAGTAATTTATCAGCGGTCTTTAAATTAGTCATCAACCTGTCTAACCTTGTTTGGATTCAGCCCGTAATTTTTTCCGCTTCCTTTGTGAGATCTCACGGGAGGTTTTTGAAGTTCAGCTCACTACGCAGCCACATTCCTCTGCTCTGCTGGCTTATCCACACGGCAAACGAGGCTTGTTTTGTGTAACTAGATTTTGTGCGTACTCTTACCAGACGGGATCGTCCATCTGTAAGGTGCTGGGCTCCATCGGACCATTTCCTAGATTCCTTCTGAGCAAAGCCTTGGGAGCAGGGGGTAGGGCTCCGCCAGGAGTTGGCCCCCCTTTCCGTGCTGCTGGGGTTCACAGCTCCACCTTCACCCAGAGAGCAGAGAGCTGAGAGCGGAGGGAGGTGTTGGCAGAGAGACGCTGGGTGGGCACGGCTTTCTCATTGGCAGGTGAGTCCGTGTGGGCCAATCAGTCCGGGGAAAACAAGAACGGCGGCCTTGATGTCTGGGATGCTCTCTGCCCTCCTCCCCCAGCTTGCCCCGCCCCCCGGAGGAACCTAACTCTGTATCTCAGTCCTAGAATGTGAAGAATGTGCCAGAGCCTGATAGCCCTGAAGGGATCTGCAGAGAGGCAGGGAGGAGCGCTGCTCCCCAGTCAGAGGCCTGACAGCGTAAGGGCTCTGGGTCCTGAGGGCTGGGCTTCCCTCCCCTCCTCGCTGGGCCTCCCGCAGCAGCCGGATCTCAAAAGGCTGCGTTGCTCAATGAGCCGGCTTTTGGTCCCTCCTGCGTCTGCCTGAAAGTTGGAGAAGGGGCACTGTTAGAAAGGTGCCCCACCAGCCTGTTCAGGCTCATGTCCCTTGGCCTCTCAGCCCTGGAAGGATGGTGTAGACACAGATGGTTGTTTCCGCCTCCCAGGAAGCCATCTGCCATTTTTTTCCCCAAAGAAACAGCTGTTTAATTTTACTGATGCTCTCAGTTTTTCCTAGTTTTATTGAGATATAATTGACATACAGCACTATAGAAGATGCAGGCATACAGCACAAGAATTTGACTTATCATCAAATCACAATAAATTTAAATTAAATGTCTATGAGTTTGTTCAGTTTTTGGTTCTTGCCTTTCTTTATCTTTACTATTTTCTTTCCTCCTTTGCCTTGCTTGTTTCATTTGCTCTGCTTAAATAACTGATTTGAGACTGTCTTCTTTTCTCATTAAGTATGTAATGTGCTGAAGTTCCTTTTAAGTACTGCTTTTGCTGCATTCCTCAAATTTTGATAAGTCGACTTCAATGCAAACTATTTCTTAATTTCGCTTGTGATTTCTCCCTCATCCCTTGAGTATTTTGTTTAATTTGCACATATCTGGGGATTTTCCTGATATTTCTCTTTTATTGATTTCTAATTCAATTCCTTTGTGTTTGGAGAACATTCTTGGGTGATTTCAATTTTTTAAATTTCCTGACATTTGTTTTCTGTCTCAGAATATGTTCTTCTTGGTGAATGTTCCATATGCGCTTGAAAAGACTGTCTATTCCGTTTTTGTTTTTTTTGTTTTTTTTGGTGTATTGTTGTATAAATGTCAATTGGGCCAAGTTGATTGAAAGTATTGTTCAAGTCTTCGGTATGCTCACTGATTTTTGGTGGTGGTGGTGGTGGTGGTTTTTTTTTTTTTTTTAAAGATTTCATTTTTATGTAATCTGTATACTCAACGTGGGGCTCAAACTCACAACTTGGTGATCGAGAGTCACATGCCCCACTGACTGACACAGTCAGGTGCCCGGTACATAGACTTTTTTTTTTCTTTTTAAGCAAGCCTCACACCCAGCATGGAGCCCAATGCGGGGCCTGCACTCATGTCCTGAGATCAAGACCTGAGCTGAGGATTAAGAGTCAGATGCTTAATTGACTGAGCCACCCATTGTCTCAACTTTTAAGATTGATATATATTTAAAATAAATTAGACCCTTTATTAATGTCCCTATTTATCCCTGGTCATGTTCCTTGTTTTGTTCAGTTTAATTGATATGAGGCATTTCCTTTGATGGGTGGGTGTCTTTTTTTTTTTTTTTAATTGATGGGTTTTAGTATTTTTTTGATTGGTGTTTGAATGGCATTTCTATTTTTTATCCTTTTACTTTTAATCTAGTTATATCTTTATGTTTATGTATTTAGTTCCCTTTATCCACTCTGGCAATCTCTGAATTTTAAATGGAGAATTTAGGCCATGTTCATTTAATGTAATTATTATTTGTTTGGGTCTAAATTTACGATCTTGTTGTTGTTGTTATTTAGAGAGAGAGAGAGAGTGAGAGCACATATGCACATCCGTAAACATTTGGGGGAGGGGCAGAGGGAGAGAGAGAATCTTAAGCAAGCTCCACACTCAGTGCAGAGCCCAACTCAGGGTTTGATCTCAAGACCCTGAGATCCATTCCCTGAGTGTAAATCAAGAGTTGATGTTTAACTGAATGAGCCACCCAGATGCCCCAATTATTATTATTTTTTGGGTTCCATTTGTTCTTTGTTCCTTTTTCCTCTTTTCCTGCCTTCTTTTGGTTTGATTATTTTTTAATGATTATATTTAATATTAGGTGTACTTTTAAAAATTTTAAAACACACCTTAACAAATTTAATAGAATCATACAATTTCTGCTATTGCACTACCATGGAATTAATCTAGAAATCAATAATAGAAAGATAACTGGAAAATCCCAAAATATATGGAGATTAAACAACACACTTGTTAAATAACACATGGATTCTAGAAGAAATCTCAAGAGAAATTTAAAAAATATTTTGAACTTAATGAAATTGAAATCATAACTTATCAAAGTTTGTGAAATGCAGTGAAAGCAGGCTTAGAGAGAAATTTATAACATTGAATGTATCAAAAAAAAGGAAAGACCTAAAATTGATATCTAAGTTTCCACCTTAGGAAACTAGAAAAAGAAGAGCAAATGAAATTCAAAGTAAGTAGAGGAAAAGGAATACTAATAATTAGAGCAGAAACCGATGAAATGGAAAACAGGAAATCAACAGAGAAAAAACAATGAAACCAAAAACTAGTCTTTGAAAAGATCATTAAACAGATAAAAAGTAAAATAGATGAAAAAAAGAAGGACACAAATCACTAATATCAGAAATGAAAAGGGGTCGTTATTACAGATCCCATGGAAATTAAAGAATAATAATGGAATACCAGGAATAATATTATACCCACAAATCTGATAATGTAGACAAATGGACCAATTCCTTGAAATGAACAATCTGTCCAAAGTCACACAAGAAGAAATAGGTGATTTGAATAGGATCATATCTGCTAAAAAAATTGAATCAATAATTAAGAACCTTCCAAAACAGCAAGAATCAGACCCAGATGGGTTCATGGGTGAATTGTATCAGTTGTTTAAATTAGAAATTAAACCAAAGCTCTAAAATCTCTTTTAGAGGATAGAAGCAGAGGAAATACTTCTTAATTCAATCTATGAGGCCAGCATTACTTCAATACCCAAACCAGACGAAAACAGGTCAATATCTTTCATGGGCATAGATGCAGAAGTCCTCAACAAAATATTAACAAATTGAATCTGAAAAAGTATAAAAAGACTTACATACCATGACCAACTGGGATTTATCCCAGATATGCAAGCAGGTTTAACATTCAAAATCAATTAATGTAATCTATCCCATAGAAAAATCACATGATCATGTGAATAGATGCAGAAAAAAACATTTAATAAAATCTAACACTCATTCATGATAAAAACTCTTGGTAAGCTAGGAATAGAGGGAAACTGTCTCAGCTTGATAAAAACTACAAGAAACCTACAGCTAACATCATACTTAATTGTGGAAACTCAACACTTTGCCTCTAAGATCAGGTACAAGGCAAGCATATCCCTACTCATTATTCTGTTTCAACATTATACTGGAAAACTTTGCTAATGAGTAAGGCAAGAAAAGGAAACCAAAGGTGTACAGGTTGGGAAGGAAGACTTAAAACTGTCATTCATCATCTGTATATAATAAATGATTATAGCAAGGTTGTAAGATACAAGGTTAACATATAAAGTCAACTGCTTTTCTAAATACTAACAACGAACGAGTGGAATTCGGAATTAAAAACACAATACCATTTACATTAGCACCCACCAGAAGGAAATACTTGAGTTTAAATTTAACAAAATATGTACAAGTTCTTTATGAAGAAATCTATAAAAATCTGATAAGTGAAATAAAAGAAGAACTACATAAATGGAGATATATTCCATGTTCATGAATAGGAAGACTGAATATTGTTAAGCTGTCTGCTCTTCCTAACTTCCTATAGATCTATGATCTATAGATTCAATGCAATCTCAGTCAAAATCCAGCAAGTTATTTTATGGATATTGACAAACTGATTCTAAAATTTATATGGCAAGTCAAATGACTCAGAATAGCTAACACAATACTGAAAGAAAAGAACAAAATTGGAGGACTGATGCTACCTGACTTAAAGACTTGCTTTATAGCAAGTCTTTAACTTTAACAAAACAGTGGTATTGGCAAAAGATAAGTAAGTTAATGAAACAGAATAGAGAGCCCAGGAAATAGACTCCTATAAATATAGTCAACTGATCTTTGACAAAGGGGCAAAGGCAAAAGAATGGAGCAAAGATAGTCTTCTCAACAAATGGTGCTGGAATGACTGGACGTCTAGACCTCTGTCTGGTCTAGACACAGACCTTATACCACTCCCAATAATTAATCAAAATGGATGAGAGACCTAAATGTCAAACATGAAACTATAAAACTCCTAGGTGATAACACAGGAGAAAGCCTAGATGACCTTGGATATAGTGATGCCTTTTTAGATACAACACCAAAGACATGATCCATGGAAGAAATAATTGATACCCTGGACTATATTAAAGTTAAAAACAAAACAAAACATCTGCTTCTGGGAAAGACAATGTCAAGAGAATGAGAAGATAAGCCACAGACAGGGAGAACACATTTGCAAGGAACATATCTGATAAAGGTCTGGTGTCCAAAATATGGAAAGAACTGTTAAAACTCAACAATAAGAAAATAGCCCAATTAAAGAATAGGCCAAAGACCTTAACAGACACCTCACCAAATAAGATATGCAGAAGGAAATAAGCATATGAAAAGATGTTCCTCATCATTCGTCATTAAGGAAATGCAAATTAGTACCACTACATATTAGAATGACCAACATCTAGAACACTAACATCGTCAAATGCTGGTGAGGATGTGGAGCAACAGGAATTCTCATTCATTGTTAGTGGAAATGCAAATGGTACTGACAATTTGGAATACAGTTTAGTGGTTCCTTACAAATCTAAATATACTCATCATAAGATCTAGTAATTGCACTTCTTGGTGTTTGCGCTAGGTAGCTGAAATTTTGTGTTCAAGAAAAAATTGCACATGGATGTTTATAACAGGTCTATTCATAATTGCCAAAAGTTGGAGGCAACCAAGATGTCCTTCAGTAGGTAAAAGAATAAATAAACTGTAGCTTATCCAGACAACAGAATATTGTTCAATGTTAAAAAGAAATAAGTTATCAAGTCATAGGAAGATGTGGAGGAAACTTAAATGTGTATTATTTGTAACACTGAAAAAATAAAATAAACATTTTTGGGAAAAAATAAATAAATAGGCACTGAAAAAAATGTGTATTACTAAGTAAAGGAAGTCGCTTTGAAAAGTCTATGTACTGTATGATTCCAAATATATGACACTCTGGAAAAGGCGAAGCTCTGAAGACAGTGAAAAGATCTGTGGTTATGGGGGAGGGAGGTTGTGATGAATAAGCAGAGCACAGAGGATTTTTAAAGCAGTGAAAATATTCTGTATGATATTATAATGATGGCTCTATGTCATTATACATTGTCCAAAGTCATAGCATATCCAACACCAATAATGAATCCTAAAACTATAGACTTAGGGTGATTATCTGTGTCAATGTGGGTTCATCCATGGTAGAAATTGTACCATTCTCATGAGTCTAACAAGGGAGGCCATGCATGTAGGGACAGGTAGTGGGTATATAGGAAATCTCTGTATCATTTTCTCAATTTTTTTGTAAACCTGAAACTGTTCCAAAAAAGTTTAAAAAAATCAACAGAGCCTCAGGGACATGGGAGATAATATCAAAAGGTCTAACATTATAGACTCCTCGCATAATTGGACTCCTTACATAAGAGGAGAGATATACTGGGGCAGGCATCTTCTCGAAGGTACACATTCAAGAAGCTCCACAAAATAAATTAGAAGAAAACTACATCTAGTCACATCATAGCCAAAGTGTTGAAAACCAAAGGTAAAGTGAAAGTATTGAAAGAGCTAGGAGAAAAAACACATGACATAACAGGGGAATATGACAGATTCTCTCTGATGAAACTTGAATCAAGCTCTTCTGAGTCTTCTTTCTGACTAGGTCCTAACCTTAGGTTCTGTCCTTGGTCCACCTACCTACTCCAGAGTTAAGACGAATCCTGCTGAATGGCTAACAGACACATGAAAAATTGTTTATCATCATTAGCCATCAGGGAAATTAAAATCAAAACCGTATTGAGATACCATCTTACACCAGTTAGAATGGCAAAAATTAATAAGGCAAGAAGCAACAAATGTTGGAGAGCCTGTGGAGAAAGGGGGAACCCACTTACACTGTTGGTAGGAATGCAAGTTGATGTAGCCACTTTGGAAAAGTGTGGAGATTCCTCAAAAAGATTCCTCAAAAAAAAGTGTGAAGATTCCTCAAAATATTAAAAATAGAGCTACCCTATGACCTGGCAATTGCACTACTGGGTATTTACCCCAAAGATACAGATGTAGTGAAAAGAAGGGTCATATGTACTCCAATGTTCATAGCAGCAATGTCCACGATAGCCAAACTGTGGAAAGAACTGAGATGCCCTTCAGCAGATGAATGTATAAAGAGGATGTGGTCCATATACACAATGGAATATTACTCAGCCATCAGAAAGGAAGAATACCTAACTTTGCATCAACATGGATGGGCCTGGAGGAGATTATGCTGAGTGAAATAAGTCAAGCAGAGAAAATAAATTATCATATGGTTTCACTTACTTGTGGAACATATGGAATAGCATGGAGGACGTTAGGAGAAGGAAAGGAAAAGTGAAGGGGGGGAAATTGGGGAGAAGAACCATGAGAGATGGTGGACTCTGAGAAACAAACTGAGGGTTTTAGAGGGGAGAGGGGTGGGGGGATGGATGAGCCCGGTGATGGGTATTAAGGAGGACACAGATTTCATGGAGCACTGGGTGCTATACATAAACAATGAATCTTGGAACACTGCATCAAAAACTAATGATGTACTGTATGGTGACTAACATAACAATAATAACAATAATAATAATAGAAGAATCCTGCTGAGTCAGTTTAGCAAAAATCCCTTACTTAGTATCTGATCACCCTTGATGTCTGATCGAATACCTCATCTACCCTCAATATCTTATCATCCTGGCTTGCCTTCAGCAAGAACTCTGTTGAACAAGCTTAGCAAGAATCCTCCTAATCCTGGTGTTTTGTCTCAGTAATTTTCCTCTTACCTTCCCCTATCCTACTACTTGGCTACAAATTTTCACTTTTCTTTGTTGTATTTGGAGTTGAGCCTGATCTTTCTCCCTTACCGCAAAACCCAGTTGTAATAGTCCCTTCTTGAATAGACTGTTTTTTACCTCTTTAATAAATGTCATGAATATTTTTTCCTTACAAAATAATCAATTTCAAAGACGTCTGATTTTTCATCACAAACCATGGAGGCCAGAACACTATATGTAAAACAACACTCTGATTAATAGGGAGTGATTGTCAGAACTAAAAAAAGTGAGACCTAATAAATATTCTTCATGAGACATACACCTTAAACATAAAGACAGGTTAAAAGCAAATGGATTGGGAAAGACATGTAAATTGACTGGAGTGGCCTTGGTAGCAAAAAGATATGCCATCATTACTGTGTGGGCTCAGTGATAGATCCTTAAAGTAAACAAAGAAGCAATTGAGAGAATTAAAGGGAGAACTAGAAATTTGATAATCACAGTTGGTGATCTTAACACCCTCAGTGATGAAAAGAACAACAACAACAACAACAAATCACACACAATTGAAAGAACACAAGAAATCAGTAAAAGGAAAGGTCATCTGAAAAAAATCATCTTGCCATAATCAATATTTAGAGAAAACTATATCCTATCACCATAGATTTTTTTCCCTCCCGCACTTGATACCTTTATTGAGACAGACCAAAGTTGTGGAAGAATATAACCCATGCTCAAACTCATACTTATCTGCATGCAGTCTAGATACCACAACCAAATACATCATTGTAAGGATATTAATTTTGGCTATGACATTTACTTGTTTATAAATCTTCCATCACTCGCCGCTGCTTACAAGGTTAATTTAAATCTCTTCAGGCTGACATGCAAAATGTAGTCCAATCTGCTTGCCATGTTCCACCCCCTATCATCATGACTCATGATGCTCCCTCCCTTCCATAGAAATTTTCTTGGCCATGGTTCGTAGGGACTCTGTATTATTTGCCAAGCATACATTATGCATTTGACTGCCAAGTCTTCATCCACTTCCTTCCCACTACTTTTTATACCCTCCTTCACATTTTCGCCTGGGATCATCTACATCCTCCAAGGTTCAGACTGCCTCAAACGTATCTGGGGACCACATGAGAACATCACATGTTTCCATCAGTTCACCAGCTGTATGACTTAGGACACATTGATTTCTCTGCCTACGCCTCAGTTTTCTCATCTGTAAAATGTGTATGATATTAGTACTTGCCTGATCAGATTGTCCTGAATTTAAATGAGCTAATGCGTGCGAGACACTTAGGATGGTTCCTGGCCCAGTGTGTGTGTATGATCAGTACGTGTCGGTTCTTATTTTGTGGTTATTATTGGTGGTAACTTGAGAGACCATTTTAACTGGATGGTGGGTCAGGTGTCAGATCTTATAATTTTCTTATGGGCTTCTACATCTTGGCCAGCATTTCCTTAGCATAATCTCCAAGCTGGCTATTGCTCGAGAGCTTAGAAACATGCCCACAGCTCTGTTTGCGGAAATGAGGTGGATCTAACCAGGTCTAATTTCATCAAGGCCTTTTTGTGATAAAATGGATTATCTACACTAGCATGCCAGTATCTTATATCCTCTCCCTGAATTTCAATATGAATTAATGTATCAGATTTTAGCCGGCTTAGTTGTAGGGGATCCACTCTTGCTGTGAGGAACATTGCGCCCTGTACTGCAGTGGTGGCATGAGAACTTCTCCTTATTTCTACAGTGTCTTCTGTTGGCCTCTCCACTTGGTCACCTGTGGCATCCTATCCCCAGAGACCTCACATTGCCTAGGGAAGGGAAGGGAGCGAGCCAGGAGACGGGGAGAGGTGGAAGAAGGAGGGGAGAGGGAAACTGGCTCATCACCCCCACCCAAATATGCTCTAGATCACAGACCTCCTCAAAACACAGCAATAAGAGAAAAAGCCCACAAACCACATGACCACAAAGCCACAGCCAGGGTGTGGAGGTCCTGGGAACCATCCTTCATGCTATGCAGGTGGGCTGACCACTGGGTGTCACTCTTAGTTTGTGTTCCTTTGGTTTGGTATCAGGTTTCTGGCATCTGCCAGTCTCCTTCCTCTTCCGCTCCCTCCCTGTGCTGGTCTACCTCCCTTAGCCGGCTTTACAGGCTGCGTAGACAGTCCACTGAGAGCGAAATGACCTCAGAAGTGGATTTCTGGTCTGCACATGGGAAAGTAGTCTCTTTGTCACAGAAGCAAGCAGTAACTAGTTCTACAGCAATAGCATCTAAGAAGTGAACTCTTAAGACATAGAAATGCCTCATTAATTTTTATCATTTATTGCTGTTCTCTCCTCCTTTATACAGTATTTGTTTTTTATCTTATTAATCTATATTCTTATATTTTTATTTAGTTCTTTCATTCGATAAAATTGAACATTTAGATGAAGTAGAAATTAAACCCAGAAAGAAGGATCGGGAGGAAAGACCTGAACACATAAAACCTTTAAAGAAATAGAAATCATATTTAACAAAATGTATTATTTTTACTTACTCTTTTTAGAACTTGGTGTGCATTTTCAATCTGAAGATTCATGTCTTCAATTCTGGAATAATTTCCATCATTTTTCCTTGTGAATACTGACTCTTGAGTTCCTCCTGTGGAAGTTTTAGTAGATTATGCTGGACATCTCATTTTATCTTCTGTCTTTCTTGGTTCACTCTTCCATTTTCTTGTTTCCCCATGCTACATTCTGAGTGATTTCTGCAGATCTGTGCTCAGGTTCATGAATTTTTTCCTCTGTTATGCTGAATCTTTTGTTTGACTTATCCCGTGAGTCCTTAATTGCAGAGCCTTTGTTTCCAGGAGTTGAATTTGCTATTTATCAAATCTGTCTCTTCCTCTTCCCATAGTAGTCTATTTTTCCTTATGGTTCCTAACTATAAATAAATAAATAAATAAATACATACATACATAAATAAATGTGTGTGTGTGTGTGTGTGTGTGTGTGTATTTTTTTTTTTTAAGTAGGCCATGCCCAGTGTGGAGCCCAACATAGGGCTTGCACTCACGACCCTGAGACTGAGATCTGAGCCAAGATCAAGAGTCAGACATTTAACCAACTGAGCCATCCAGGTGCCCCAGTTTAAAAATCTTTTAAATTACTTTGACCTGCTCATTCTTTCAATTCCAACTCTATTATTTCCCATTCTTGCAATGCTTATTTATGGACTGGCTACATCTGCTGGTTTTCTGTCTCAGTAGTTAATTTCCTTTTGTGATTTGAATCTCTCTATGAGCTATGGTTGACCCTTGAACAATGCAGGGGTTAAGAATGCTGACCCCCTGCACAGTTGAAAATCTGTGTGTAACTTTTGACTTCCCCAAACTTAACTATTAACACCTACTGTTGACCAGAACCCTTACTGATAACATAAACAGTCGATTAACACGTATTTTGTATGTTATATGTATTATATCTGTAATCTTACAATAAAGTAAGCTAGAGAAATGAAAATGTAATTAAGACAATCATCAAGAAGGAGAAATGGTGACCCCAGGAAAGTGCGGGGCTCTGGCTGGGAGAGGGAGCGCTGAGAAAGCATTTATGACCTTCTACAATGAAGTGAAACAAATAGAAAAGAGATACGCAGTTCTAACATCCAAAAATCAACTTGAAAGATTGACCTGTCCTGGTTCCTCTGACTTCACTTTGAACCCGTTTGAGGTTCTTCAGATGGATCCTGAAGTGACAGATGAGGAATAAAAAAGAAGTTTCGACTGTGTTCCATATTGGTGCTTCTTGATCAAAATCAAGATGATGTTGACAGCACGAAAGGCTTTTGAGGCTGTGGACAAAGCTTACAAGTTGCTCCTGGATCAGGAGCAAAAGGAGAGGGCTCTGGATATCATTCAAGCAGGAAAAGAATACGTAGATCACACAGTGAGAATGAAAAGAGCAATGAAGGGGGGAAGAAAAACCCACAAAAATGGGGGAGGATGATTCTGAGCTGTTCAGACAAGCAGTATCTAAGAACAGCCAGGGGCGCCTGTCCTCGGCTCAGGTCATGATCCCAGGGACCTGGGATCGAACCCCCAACAGGCTCCCTGCTCAGCGGGGAGCCTGCTTCTCCCTCTCCCTCTGCCCCTCCCCTCTGCTTGTGCTCGCAGGCTCTCTCTCTCTCTCTCTGTCTCAAATAAATGAATAAAATCTTAAAAAAAAAAAAAAAAAAAGAATGGACCATAAAACTCTTTGCTGACCTGGAAAGTAAAAGGAAAGAGAGAGAAGTCAAAGAGATGCATGAAAGGAAGCAACAAAGGGAAGAAGAGATAGAAGCTGCAGAAAAAGCCAAATGAGAAAGGGAGTGGCAGAAAAACTTTGAGGAAAGTTGAGATGATCCTGTGGCCAGATGGTGAACCTTCCAAGCATATCCAAAGACGCAGAAAGAGAAGAAAAACTGGACTTTCCTGAGACCACCGAAAGTAAAAATGCAGTGGCGTGAACCACAGGACTTTCCCCCAACTGTCTCCCTCCTGCTTTGAAGGACTCATTCTTCCCTCCCATTTCCATCCCAACATACAGTAGTATTTGGTTTTTATTTAGTCCACTTTGTTTTCAATACAATTTAATAGCAATCAGAGTAAGTCCTTTGCACACTGAAATGGGGGGTTCAGTTTAAAAAGAAGCCTTCCCCCACTCCTACCCTTGGACCCGCCACCCCTGCTGTTGCCTTCACTTCTCCTAGCCTATAATATAACATTTTGTACTTCACTAATTGTGATGGTTAGAAACTTCATGTATAGCTTGTGGAATTCAACCCATTAAATGCTTTGAGTTAAAAAAAAGAGAGAGGGGTGTCTGGGGGGTTCAGATGGTTAAGCATCTGCCTCTGGCTCAGGTAGTGACCCCCAGGTCCTAGGATTGAGTCTCAAATTGGGCTCCTTGCTCAGTGGGGAGTCTGCTTCTCCCTCTGCCTCTCTCTCTCTTTGTCTCTCATGAATAAATAAATAAAACACCTTAAAAAAGAGAAAATCATAAGGAAAAGAAAATACATTTACAGTACTGTATTTATCAAAAAATACACCTAAGTGGACCCATGCAGTTCAAATCCGTGTTATTCAAAGGTCAACCATGCTCTGAGCTACTCTTTAATGTTAAAAAAAAAATTGGGTTTCTCATGAACCCTACATTGAGGAAGAGTAGCTTTTGTGATTGTTTCTATTGCCTCTCTAGAGAATTAACACCCAGGGGCTGGTTTTTGCCCTTTGACTGGGATACCTAGAGCCTTGAGGATAAATTCAGATCTCATACCTTCTCAAGGAGCAGGATTGCGTTTGGATTTTTCCACACAAGTCCTCAGACAGACACTTAGCTTCTCCAGGTTGTCCTTGGAAGGTGGAAGAAAGTTTTTGAATCCCTTTCTGATGGACTAGCAGCTTTATGCAGGGAGCAACCTTCCGGCTCCCCTGCTTGACCTAAGGCCAAAGTCATCTCTAGGAAGGAGAATTAGAAGGCCAGTCCCAACTCCATTCCAGCTCATGTTCTGGCTGAGAACCCCCAGAGTCCCCATGGCACCTGCTCCCATTTAGTCATAGGACTTAGACTTCTACGCTTGTTTCTGGATCCTAAGGATTTTCCTTTCTTTCCTTAAAAGTAAGTATGTAGGAGCGCCTGGGTGGCTCAGTTGTTAGGCGTCTGCCTTCGGCTCAGGTCATGATCCCAGGGTCCTGGAATCGAGCCCCGCATCGGGCTCTCTGCTCGGCAGAAAGCCTGCTTCTCCCGCTACCACTCCCTCTGTTTGTGTTCCCTCTCTCGCTGTGTTTCTCTCTGTCAAATAAATAAAATCTTAAAAAAAAAAAAAGTAAGTATGTATTATCTTTGTCACATTTTGGTCCTTTCTTGACCTTTAGTGATTCAGTTTATCTTCTGGTTTTCTTTCCCCTGGTGGAACGATGCAGATTATTTATTTAAGCCATCTCCTGCCATAAGCAATGGGATGGAAGATCAGTATACTGGTCATCACTTGATACAAGCAAGGAAGGTGAGCTTAAGGTCCCATATACTTTTATGGTCCCTGTGCAGAGTAATGGTCCAAACCAGTGCTGTGGTCCCCACTGGGTAGTGGTCCGGGTTCTTTTTATTTATCTCCTGATAGCTGGTCAGAAGTGGATTCACATGAGGGTTAAGGAATAGAGTCTGATTACCATCTCCCCAGGGAAATATTGTGCTCACCATGACTACCGCAAGACACAGGCAGCCCCTACTGTGCCTTGGACCGACCCAGCAGCCCAGAAACTTGGGACCCAGCTGCCCCTGCCAATTTCGACCTCCATCTCCCAGTTTTCTTATCAGAGGTCTTCAAACAGGGTCGTGTGAGCTGTGGGGCGAGCAGGATTAGCTGCAGGGATAGTGACAGCTTCCTCACTCTGAATCCTGCCCTCCACCTTGCTTTCAACAGGGAAGCTCCTCTTGTGTCCTGCTTAGAGCAGAGCTGTGTGACCCTGGCAAGTATTTCATCCTTGTGTACCTCCATTTCTTCATCTGTAAAAAGGGAACGATAATAGTGCTGACTCACTGGACTGTTGTGGGGACAAATGAGATATACACAAAGCACTCTGTGCCTGGTTCAAAATGAGCATGCAGCAAATGATCTTTGCTGTTAATTACTGAGCTCCAAGTTAGATTTCTTCTAAAAAAATGATTCTGAGCTAAAAGAAAAGTCTTTTCGGATGTAGATGGGGCTTTAAAATCTAGATGGATATGTTCTAGACTGGGTCTTTTCTAAAAGAACTTCGAGTTTGAAAATTCTTTATTTCTACGCTAGCTCTACCAGCAGGAAGGTTATTTTCAGCCAAGATTGGCTAGCAAAGTTAGTTTTAGCCAAGCTTGGCTTGTGCCCTGCAGGGCGGGCATAAAGATCTCTATTGTTTATGATAATTTTCTTCCAGCCCCCTGACATTCCTTCAACCCCACTTCCCACCCCATAGCAATCCTTTTCTTTCCTTAATGCTTCACAATGAACTTGTTGTAACAGTTGTACAAGCTTCCTTCTGATTTGAGTCAGCCTTGTTTCATGGTTTGTCAATGTCGTATCACCCGTCCCTAGATTTTTTGCTGAAATTGCCTATCTATAAAGAAATTGTGTCTAATGGACCCTTTCTAACCTTTGCATTTATGGTAACTTCTTCTATATTTCTTATGAAAGTGGGGGCCGTGTAGTGTCAAAAAGGGTAGGGTTAGGGAAAGGGCTTTGCTCTGTTTTCTAAGAGAAAGTGCTACCGGGAGGGGCATTTTCATTCTGACTTCAACCTACTCAGCAAATGTTCAGTCCAGGTCCACACTGATGAGCTGGTGACCGCGCTACTTACTTGCGAGCATAATTATATTATGATACAATGAGATGATGAGTCAGGATTCAGCCATGAAGAGTGAGGGTTGATAGTCTCCTACCTTCTTGCCCAATGTGAAGGGCAAAAAGTCACAGGTCTGAGGCCTTGCACTGACTCCCCTTCTCCTCCCCATCCTCCTTGGGCCTTAATTCAGGTGCAAGAAATGCTACCATTTTCAGTGATGAGGTGAGGTATTCTCTTTGGGTTTAGGAAAATGACAGAAGATTGGAGTGGGCCTGTTTCTCTGTAGGTTGCTCCTATTGATTTAACATCTGCCTACCAGCTGACTGTATGTTCCTAGTATCTCCTGAAGGCCCAAGGTCCTCAAGATCAATAGGGTCTTTTTAACTGTGAATAGGGTTGTTCCAGTCCTATCTATGAATTTGGAGTTATGGTCATACTTGAGTTGATGACGTGGTTAATAGTTGATTGGTACAAAATCAGGGTTACATACAGCATGTTGTCTTATACTTAGTGGAAGTGAGGAAAATTGGAAGCCAGGCCTGCCCAACCTCTTAACTCTACTGAGGTTTGAGGATATAATGTGGTTGAGGGGTCCCTCAGTAAAGGAAGGTTTGGTAAATTACTTTGGCTTGGCTGGGGAGGGTGGTGACCACCTTAGCTTACCCTGGAGCTCATAGCACAGTCTCAGCAGCAAGGCTGGCATTCTCCTATTTGAGAGAGAAGGTGGTCAGAGACGGTTGTGGGATTGTTATATATATGGTGCTTAAGACAGGGTAACAAGGAAAGTGTGGGCTCTTTTTTCCCAGTCCTTTTGAGGGCCAAAGTTTGACACTTTCTTCAGAAGACCAAAAGCTGCCTCATTATCAAAATGAACCAGTCTCATTAGTTAAAGGCAATGCTAGATTTCCATTACTGTGAGTTAATTTATATATACAGTGTGAGGTAGGGATCCAACTTCATTCTTTTGCATGTGGCCATGCAATTCTCCCAGCACCATTTGTTGAAAGACTATTTTTTTTCCTCCCAAGGGTACCAATGGATTTGGTACCCTTGTGGAAAATCGATTGATGTGGGCTTATTTCTGGACTCTCAATTTTATTACAAAGATCTATCCTTATATTAGTACTTCACTGTCTTGATTACCATTATTTTATAGTAACTTCTTTTATAGTAATCTTTTGGGATCAAGAAGTATAAAATTGAGAACTTTGCCCTTTTTGTTTTCAAGATTGTTTTGGTTATTCTGGGTTCCTAAGTCTCCATATGAATTTTAGTGTCAGCTTGTCAATTTCTAGAAAAGAAGCTGCTGGGATTTGATAGAGATTGCATTGAATTTGTAGATTAATCTAGGGAGTCCTGCCATCTTAACAAAATTAAGTCTTCCAAATTCATGAACATAAGATGTTTTTCCTTCGTTGAGATCTTTGATTTCTTTCAGTGGTGTTTTGTAGCTCCCAGAGTATGAGTTTTGTACTTCAGTTTTCCTTAAATGTAAAAGATGGTGGCTGGACAAGTGGGTGGACATATCAGGGGTTTCCCAAGCCTATTATCTTATATCCTGGCATTTTCTGTCACTTTACCTACCCCCTTCCACTTCCATTGTTAATTAATTTGTTGCTTATTTGTTCTCTTTCTCCTCCAATGAAATGTTAGCTCCAGGAAAGAAGATACTCTGTCTATTGACTCTACCACTGGGCTACTCTTCCCATCTCAACCTAGATCTCAACCTGGTGCCCACCCATAGCTTGTGTTTAATCAAACTCTTTTGAACAAAATCCTCAGGTTGTCTTCAGGATTTCTTCTACTCTTCATAATCTGGGACTCTACAAATGTAGATTGCATTATTCTTTGCCAGATGAAAGATTAGGCAAACTCAGTGGTGCCCCAGTCAAGTGCCCAGCTCTGGATTCAGTCCACTGAGTTCTGAATCCTGACTCTATGAACCACTTGCCAGCCATGCGACCTTTGGAAATCTACTCGGCTTCCCAGACCCCCAAATTCTTCATCTTTCAATGGAGATAATGACAGGACCTGCCTGTCCGGGTGGTTGTGTGTTAAAAGAGTAAATCCTTTATTTTATTTGTGTGGTGCGTCCGTATGAAGCTGTCCGTGTATGTTAACTTGCATTATCATTTTTCACTTACGCCTACCTATGTGACGAGCCCATCATCTCTCTTCTCATTCAGGCCTGCTGGACCTTCCCACAGTTTGCTCCTCCTGTCAGCCTTTCCCTGCCTGGGAGTGTGCAGGGAGCTCTGTTGCCATGGGGATTGCAGGGCGCAGTCCCCTCCTCTGGGCCAACTACAAGGATGCTAAACGAAGCTGGTCTTCGTCCCCAGTTTCCACCTCCTTGCCGAGAAGTACTCACATTGTAGGGACCTGACCTAGGAAAGCAGGCCTTCTTCTCAGTTTCCATCCCTTCTCTTGCAAATGTGATAAGCATTTCACCCTGCCTCTTCCTTTCACAGGCTTTCATTGTGAGGATCTGAATGCAAGGGCTTTCAAAGCAACCCAACTTCATAGATGAAGGCGACCTGGTCTTGAATTCTTGCCCTTTATTCCAGGCTGAGATGAATTCCTCTCTCTTTGACCAACTATTTCCCCCAGTTGTATGGACTCAGTTTAAAGAAACACACCAGTGCTTCCCAGTGCTTCGAATTAACAAAATGCTTTTTCTACTTTTCTCTTCACAGCCACTTTGTAAAGCCCTTAAGTCAGGAGTTCCATTTGCATCTGACAGCTGATGAACCCCACCCTCGAACCCGACACTCAGCCTCTCAGCCTCCCGCTGAGGAAGACAAAGAATCAGGCTCAAATGTGGGGCCCCTCACCTTGGTCTAGACTCTTTTCTACCTTGCTCAGCTGGATGCTGATGGATTAGGCTTTTAGGAGAGACCGCCGAATTGTGGACCATCTAAAAACCCCAAATCATTTCTATTAAGAAAACAATCTTTTCCTTGCATTACTATGAGGACGTGAAGAAAGGGGTTAATAGGAATAAAAATCTACCCCCATGAGGATGTTCACAACAATTGGACCGGGAAGGTGCAGGAGGAAGGCACGGGGCTCTGCTGGGAAAATCATCAGAGGAGGAGTATCTTGGCTCCCTCCTCTCAGGGAATGGACTTGAGATCTGGGGAAGCAGAGGATCCCTTTGTTTAGAAGTTTGTTTTGAACTTTGTTTAGATTCCAGGAAGCGAGGCTAACAACTCTCATCCAGAAACAGGAAAATGATAGCCATCCACATGGCTAACCCATCGGGACTCAAATATTCTGACTTTGTCCAGGGGAAAGAGGAACCCCTTCTGGGGCAACTTTCCCCACGTCTGTTGCTAGGCTGCCCTCCCGAAGCCTCTCTTTCCCACAGGAGTTCCCACCTTTTCAACTTGAGGCTCCAGGCATGAGTCAAGGCCAGGTCAGAACTGTCATTTTCACAATGTGGGCTAAGTCCAAGGCCAAGAGCGAGGCAGGAGCCCATTAAGATATATGATAATATATATAAGATGATCTTCTAGGGGAACAAATATATTGTATATATAAGCCACGTATATAGAATCTGCGTCTATATAATCTTCCTTGAGGAAATGGGATCACCCACATGTGTGTCTAGGACGCAGAATCGGAGTTCGGAAGGATACTGCAAATTGCCCAAGGTTGCCTTCCGAGAGTGGACTGGGCTTTGGTCAGGAGCCAAGTGGTTTGAAAGTGGACTCGCCTTTTTATTCAATATGCAATCTGAACTTTTGCACACATACATGACCGTGGCTGTGATGATACCGTTTTAAACAGAGTACCTGGCCTTCCTGCAGGACAGTACTCCTCTCCACCCCCTGCACGGGCTCCTCTTCCCCCTTCCTCACTACAGATATGATCTCTGAAATTCACCTTTTGGCTCACCCGTTCCCTGAAATCGCCCAAGCTGCTGGATGGTCTCCTCAGGACCTTGTGATGTGATCCGTCTGATCTATCTCTGTCCATCTCCCTGGGCCTCCTCATCGAGCCTGATTCCGAGTTGGCCCGTTTCAGTCACCATCTCACCGGCACCCCCAGATTCTAACCCTCTAGTGCCCCCTGACACCCTTGCTTTGACAGCTCTGAACTGCTGTGTGCTGTCCCTGCTCCATTTTGAGGTTCCTGGAAGAGAGACATGAACCCCCACGACTGGAGCCCAGAGACACACCCATTCCTTTCTGATCAGCTTCTTATAATGCTTACCCCAGCGACCCCCTTGTTCTCCTCCTCCCTGGTTACATCGAGGCCTTCACCCACAAGCTGCTCTGAATGCACACCTCATTCCTCCGGACTCTCACCACCTCACCACGTGTCCCACCTCAGAGGAACCCTACCTCCAACACAGGCTCTGTGCCCACCCTAGAGGCCAGCCCAATTCTCGGCCTTCTGGACTCTTGCACATCAGTGTTCTTCTCTCTGCATGTTTAGTCCATTCCTCTCTAGTTCATACTGGTGCGACACAGAGCTCTATCCTGGGCTTCCCTTGATTTAATAGTTTCTTTTCCCCCAGTGCCTGAGGGAACAGAAGGCATGTGTAGTGAATACCGTGGAGTCTGCCGGAGCCCCACCTATCACGCCTGGCCCACTCCTTCCCCCGTTGCTGGAAGCTTTCAAGGTCGACAGCTCTCAGCTGATCCCTCTCTGGGCCTGGCCTGGAACAGAAGAGTGCCCTCTCTGGTCCAGGCTCCCTTCCGGGGCAGCTGCCCTCAAGGACTGGCCATTACAAGGATGTAGCCGGCCCAGTGACTGGTTGTTATCAGGTGCCCTTGGCCCAGGATGACTCTGCAGGGCCCACTGACCCCTGAGCTCCCTGTGGGAACGAGATGAGGACTCTCTTGAGTCTGCGTTGCAGGCCACTCCGTGCTCTCTTTTCCACTCCGCCACCCCTAGGGATCCTGTGAGCACGACCCGGTAAGGCCTCCTCCCTGCCAATCTTCCTCCTGGAGTCTGCTTCTTGGGAACTGACCAGAAGCCTTTTCAGGATGAGGGAGAAATCTTCCACGAGGATGGGAAAGATCAGTATCTAGATTGATTTCATCTACTTGGAACATAGAGGCCAGTCTGAGAAAATTAAGAAAAAAGGACTACGCTTCCTTAATTTGTTAGTTTGTTCATTTGTTCGTTCCTTCCTTCACATAAGAGGGCCTATTCTTTGTCAGGCACCGTGTTGCATGGCGGAAACGGGGCAGCAGAAACGTGAGGGGTGAGATGATAAATGAACACCCAGACTGGGGACTAATAGTTCTTTTTTCAGATAGATGCCTGGCCAAATCTCTCACAACTTGTATTTGTACAACTGAATTTGTTTTAAGCTACCCAATCCAAAAGTTTACACTGATCCAAGGAGCTTAATTAATCTTGTGGTTCCAGATATCAGAGGTCTGAAGTGGGTCTCACTGGGCTAAAATCAAGGTGTTGGCAGGGCTGTGTTCCTCTTGGAAGTTCTAGAAGAGAATCCATTCTGCACCTCCTTCAGGTTTTGGAGGCTTCCCACATTCCTTGCTTGGTGGCCCCATGTTCCATCTAAAACAGGCATTGTAGCAACATCTTCACATTGCTTTCTCTGATTCTGACCTCTGGCTTCTAGTTTTCTTGTAGTGCCTTCTTCTGACTCTGATCTTCCCATCTCCCTTGACATTACATCCAGATGATCCCAACAATGTCCCTTTCTCAAATTCCTTCACTTAATCCTATCAGCAAAGTCCCTTGAGCCAGGTAAGGTAACGTATTCACAGGTTCTGGGGGTGCAGACATCTTTGGGGGGCATTATCCTGCCTATTATGCCACATAATTGGTATCCATATTAAAGTTTGAGAAACACTGGCCCATTGTATTTAAATGGTTTTCCTTTCCTACTTTCCCTGGATGTTCACAAATTGTTGAAACCTTTTTATATTAAGTGCATGTGTGATAAACTTGTTTCACTCGTTTCCTTGACTTCTCTCTATATGTGGTTCTGTGGAGGTTAAGATAATTCTGATCTTTATTACTCGAGAGATGTTGCTTGAGGGAGGGCTTGGGGGTTAGGATGCTATGTATATGTGTCTGGATTATATCCTCCTGGATTTCTTATGTGGTGAAGCCTACCGTGTGTGCAGGTGCTGGCTGGAATGTTTGAGAAAGCTATTTCTGTCATTTACTAGCAGTAAGACCTTGGAGAAGTCACATGACTGCTCTCACACAACCCTTTCATGGCTTACAAAATGGCAGGTCCAACTCCTATGTTACTGATATGGGTGTGAGCATACAGTAAGATGAAGGTTTCATCAATAAGGAACTCCTGAATGATGATGATGATGATGATGATGATGATGATGATGATGATGATTATTTTTGGTTATTTGTGGATGCTGAACCTTGAGGATGAGAGGGACTCTCTCATATTCTTTTCTTTTTCTTCTTTTCTCTGTTTTTTAAAGATCTACTTATTCATCTGAGGGGGGGGGAACACAGTGGGGAGGGGCAGAGGGAGAGGGAGAGAGAATCTTAAGCAGACTCCATGCTGAGCATGGAGCCCAACTTGGGGCTCGATCCCATGACCCTGAGATCATGACCTGAGTCGAAACCAAGAGTCCATGACCCAACTGACTAGGCCACCCAGTTGCCCCCTCACATTCTTTTCATTGAGAGAGCTGGAGTGGTCCCTCTTTGTGATTAAGGCTTTGGACTAACTGTGGCATAGATCTGGTCTGCCCCAGGGGCTCAGTCGGCTAAGCGTCTGCTTTTGGCTCAGGTCATGATTCTAGGGTCTTGGGATCAAGTCCCATATTGGGCTTCTTGCTCAACAGGGAGACTGCTTCTCCCTCTGCCTGCCACTCCCTCTGCTTGTGTGTGCTTTCTCTGTCTCTCTGACAAATAAATAAATAAAATCTTAAAAGAAAAAAAAAAACTTTGGCTTAGATCCTAAGATTAAGAAAAGGAGAGCTAGGTGGACATTTAGACCTCTGAAATCTACACCTGGGCCTGTCACTCATCCCTGCAAAAGAAACCCCTGGGCATTATTTGTTGAAATCTGGATGCACATCAGAATTACATGGAATGGGTCTAATGAGAATTTCTATTTCACTGGGACTGGGTAAGGTCTAGGCATCTGAATCTTGATAAATCTTTCCAAGCAGATAGAATGTGAGCTATCTCCTGACTCCGGTAGGTTGATGTAACCCTGGGATCCATTAGCAGAAGAACAATATGTGAAACAAAGGAGGGGGTAGTGCCCCAGAGTTGTGTACAGAACACAGAGTTCTGCTGGGGAGTTGGGTGGAAATCTGGGGAACCCACTGCCAGAGGAACTTGAACAAAGCCATCACGGGAACAAGACCTGAATTGGTGGGGACACAAAATGACTTTATATAAGGAAAGAGCAGAAGGGCAAACGGTTGACTTTCCCAAGGTCACTCAATGAAATTTATCAATGAAAACCCCTAGAAAAGAGATACACATTTCCTTTTGCTTGAAACTGACTTACTAAATCATAAAAGCCAAATACCGCAGTGATGAAAATAGTTGAGCAAGAGTTTCATTTTTCTTTCTTAACTAAACTGCTTGCAAAACTCGTGTCTATCAAAAACGTTGGCCAGTCAAGAAGTAAGGAGAGAAATGCAGCTAGGGTGGCTAGGCTGGATGCCTTTGTCTGAGGCAGTGAAAGGAATCTTCCTGATTATCTGAGGACAGGCAGACCTAGTTTGACTTGGATGCACCTCCTTTCTGATTGGTACTGAAATTTTGTCTCTGTCATGGCTGATAGGCTTATTCTACTCACCAAAGATGTCCCCTCTTCCTCAGAGTCTGGGCACATGGACAATGTGCCAGAGACTAGTGTAACAGTGATCACACACACACACACACCGCAAATGAAAGATTTGCACAAGTAAAAAACCAACACCTATAAACACATTTTAAATCCTCACAATTGTTTTGTGAGGTAGAACTTTTTTTTCCGATCTTGTGACTTTTGTCATCATTGTTGCTTGCAAAGGAGAGACTATACCAACCAGCGTGCGACTTGGAAATGGCAGAGCCAGGATTTGAACTTCAGTCTTCTGGCCACAAATTTCATGCTCCAACTGACCTCTGAAAGGTAAAAACCCAGCAGGATGGGATTTCCTGGGGCTGTCCTAGGAAACTGCCCAAACTGGGGGGATTCAAACAATAGAAGTATATTGTCTCAGTTCTGGGGGCTGGATGTTCCAAATCAAGGTACCTGCAGAGCTCCACTCCCTCTGAAAGCTGCAGGGAGAAGCGTCTCTTGCCTCTTCCTAACTTCTAGTGGTTTGCTGGCAATCCCGGGCACTCCTTGGCTTGTGGATGTGTAACTCTACTCCCCCCATTGTTTCTAGGGCTTCTGCTTCTGTGCCTATGTCTTCACGGGGTGTTCTTTTTATAAGGACACCAGTCATATTGGATTAGGGACCTTTCCTACTCCAGTATGACCCCAACTTAAATAATTATATCCTCAACAATCCTATTTTCAAATAAAGTCACATTCTGAGGTACTGGGGGTTAAGTCCTCAATATATCACTTTTGAAGGGGACAGAATTCTACCCGTGACATAGTCTTGCAGCTTTCTCCCTGAGTTATAGTTCTCTAGTGCATATCTTATTATCCCAACTAGATTGTGAATTTCCCAAGAAAAAAAATTCAGTTTTATATCTGTAGCGTCCAACAGGCTGCTCTTGGGCCGGATTTGGCCTACAGGCGTGTTTGTCTGAAACTGACCTACACAGCGCTGTGGAAGATTTTCTGAATTAGTCTGTGAGCATTCATTTTTTAAATTCTTATTGTTCTTATTGAAGTATAATTAACATACGGTGATATATTAGTTTCCAGTGAGCCACATACTGATTCCACAGTTCTATACAATGTTCAAAATGGCGGATGTTTCATGCATTTGCACGTCTTCCTTGCACAGAGGCCATGCTGGTCTCTGTATCATTCCAGTTTTAGTATATGTGCTACTGCAGTGAGCCTAGTCTGTGACCATTAAAAAGTTCGGGAACTTCATGTGCAAATCTTGATGTCTGGTTTTCGTGACAAACCAGACTATCTGGCTATTTACCAGAGGAACATGGCACCATAGTCCCGCTTGCCTGAAGCCTAGCAGGGGCTTCTTAGGCCTTTTTACCACAGATATATTTATACTTTATTGATTCTGCTTCTCTGGAGAACCCCTCAATTAGTATACTCTTCACTCAGAAATATTTCTGACACCTAAGCCCCTTTAGGACCTCCATTGCTGTCCCTCTGGTGGAGGCCATCATTATCTCTCTTCTGGATGTCATAACTGCTGCTTACCTGGAATCCCTGTTATAGCCTATTTATTAAAAAAAAATATTTATTTATTTGAGAGAGAGAGAGCATGTGTGAGTGAGCAGGGGGAGGGGCAGAGGGAGAGGAAGACAGAGAATATCCAGCAGACTTCCCTGAGCATGGAGCCCAACACGAGGCTCAATCCCAGGACTCCGAGATCATGACCTGAGCTGAAATCAAGAGTCAGCCACTCAACCGACCTAGCCATTCAGGCACCTCCAGCCTATTTTTCAAGGAGCAGCCAGGGTGACCCTTTAAAGCCATAAGTCCATCACGATACAACTTTATTTAGTATCCTCCACTGTCTCTCATCCCACTCACAGTAGAAGCTGAAGTCCTTAGATGGCCTTCAAGGTCTTGTGTAATCTGGCCTCCAGCTGCTTTCTCCAGCCACATCTCTATGCCCTGCCCTGCCTCATGGACTCCAACGACACATGCTTTTCCTTCCACTTGCCACCCATGGTCCAGCCTCAGGGCCTTTGCACCTGCTGCTCTCTCTGCCTGGAAAGCCGTTTGTGCAGGCTAATTCATCTGAGTTACCCATATGCAAGATAGCACTAGTTTCTTGCATCTGAAGAGAAGCAATGACTTTATCCAGAATGGACTTGCCAAAATGTGTGTCTCAGCCAACTGCCTCAGGGTGTCATCTGGGACAGATGGGCTTCCTTTGGTAGGTCTTGGTCATTTACAATTTCAGCCCTCTGTTGCTGCAGCTGTGTAGGAATGCTGTGCAGGCTACTCAAGGAGAAACGAGAAGTCTGAGCGTTGGTCATCATGTGCACATTAAGTCATGCTTTCTCTTCATCGTCTGATCCTCATGTACCTGCCAAAATTCTGAGTGACTGCTTTCTAAAGAAACTCTTGATCTTTTATCTTAAGTCTGAGAAAACATCCTAAAACTCTGCTTTGGTGAGGGAAAAGACACGGGCATTATGGGAAGTGGATACTTTAGACAGATGTGCACAGAGCGAACATCCCCCATGTGATTGGAGAGACCTTGTCTGTCCTGCCCCCCCCCGCCCCCAGCCCACTTCTGCTGGGCCTTCCATCGCAGTCAGCAAGTTCTGAGGGCTCACTATCAGATCATCTACTTGTTTTTCCACCACGGTCATGGAAAGAGTTCGTATATCGGAAAAGTAAAGCTCCCGAGCTGTGGAATCAGACGGGGCTCCAGTTTTGATTGTGACATCCCTAGAGAGTGGGGCTTTGGACAAGTTGTACTCCCCTCTTCATGAGTTTCCTCTCTTACAGGATAGAGCTGGTAGAGCCTCTATTATGGGGCTGTTACGGGATTTAAATGCAGTCACATAGAGTGAGTTCCTGGCCTGTGGCGAGCATTCAGTGACTGGGAATCAGGATGAGTCAGCATTGAAACTGAAGCCAGACTCTGTGACCTGAGGCCAAGCTGCTGTGTGCGGTGGACACTTGTGACTGCTCCAGGGAGACTGACCTCAGGGCTACCCTTCATGCCATCCCCCCAGCGCTCCTCCCAGAACACAAACATGGCGAGGCCACCTCCCTCCTTAAAATGTGTGTGACACTGACCTTCAGTCCAGCCTGCGCGTAGCCTGCACGGCAGCCCTTAGGACCCTGCCTCCTCTCGGCTGTCCCTCCTCCCTCTTTGGCTCACTCACCACTGAACTTTGCTCTAGGCATTAAGAAAATAAGTAATTAGTGATCTGTGAGCTTGGTCGCTAAATCAGTCCCTTCTCTGCCGGATCTTGTGGACATTCAACCATATTTTCTCTGCCTCCTTTGGAAGAGGTCACAGGAATTTTTCTGTACTATGTCTGCTGTATTTTCAGGCTCTGCTCCTTGGCCAAAATGGAAAGGAAGCTGGTCTGGGGTGGCCAGGCTTTTGTGCATACTCGGAGCCTTACCAGACATGGACCTCCATCCTCTTTTATCTGTAAAGTGCTGGGCTTGGGGCCATTTCCCAGATTCCTTCTGACCAAAGTTTTGGGAGCAGGTGCTAGGGCCCTGCACACTCACCAACGAGGAGTCGGCTCCCCGCTGCTGCTGGGGACCACAGTTCCACCTTCACCTGGAGGCCGAGGGAGGTGTTGGCAGAGAGACACTGGGTGGGGATGGCTTTCTCATTGGCAGGCGAGTCCGCGTGGGCCAAGTCAGTCCGGGGAAAACAAGAACGGCGGCCTTGATGTCTGGGATGCTCTCTGCCCTCCTCCCCCAGCCTGGCCTCCCCCGCAGGAACCTAACTGTGTATCTCAGTCCTAGAATGTGAAGAATGTGCCAGAGCCTGATAGGCCTGAAGGGATCTGCAGAGAGGCAGGGAGGAGCGCTGCTCCCCAGTCAGAGGCTTGACAGCATAAGGGCTCTAGGTCCTGAGGGCTGGGCTTCCCTCCCTTCCTCCCTGGGCCTCCCGCAGCAGCAGCCGGATCTCAAAGGCTGCATTGTGCATTGAGCTGGGTTTTGGTCCCTAGTGCCGGAGGCGGGAGGAGGGACAGTGTCAGGAGGCTGTCCCCTCCCAGTGCTCTCCTGGCTGGTATTCCCAGGGGCTTTGGCCTGGGGAGAATGCTACACACATGGGTGGCTGCTTCTGCATTCCCGGGGAGCCGAGTCTGTCCTGGGGCCCAGGTGAGTTTCCTGGGGGGTGGGGGGAGGCTTGGCCTGTGGCTTCGCTGAAGCGGTTGGTCCAGTGAAGGCTCAGGGATCTGCTGGGTTGGGAGAGCGACTTTTCCAAAGACAGCGAGGTGGCTCTGCTTTCCGGCCCCCCTCTCCTCCTTCCCTCATTCAGTATTTGTCATTCTGGCCTTGTGGGAAGGAAGTAGACGCTGGGAAACTTCTACTTTTCCTGAAGAGAGAGACTTTGAGCTCAGTCTGTGAGGAGCCAGTGCAGCTCTTGGCTACCGCTCGCAGGGTGTGACTAACCCCTTCCGTCGTCTTTTCTTCCCAGGATTCCCTAGGTCAGGAAGGAACCTCAGGCAGTGAGTGCCTCTGGGGCCCACGGGTGGCCATAAATTTGGCCTCCGTCACTCAAACCTATTTTCATCAGGGTTGCTGTCACTAGAGAAAAACAGGCAATTTCCTACCTCCTACCTATTACAGCGTTTTGTTTTGTTTTGTTTTTGTACGTCAACTTGAGGCCATGGAGACTTGTTACCCTAAGAAATTGTCAAGTCATCTGAGACTTGACATCAGGTGACTGGCCATTCCAGTTGGCTTGGACCTGAAGACTCTCTCAAGAGGTAGTCAGTGCTAAAACCAGAAAAGTCCCGGGCAACCAGGGTGGTTAGTCACGATGATGCAAGCTCCTTGCTTCTTTTCAGAGCAGGACCAAGGCGAGGCCCTGCCATCTCGAGTAGGGAATCTCTCAGGATGCGTGGCAGCTTTGAGGGAAGGTGGCAGTCAGTGGGGTTCTCCCTTGGGAGATAGGAGAGTGCCATTACACGGAATATTCCTAACCCTTATTAGGATCCCATGTCTTCCTGGATTACCATGTGGTTCTTTGGTCAGGGAACCCAGGAGAACCTCTAACAAGGCAAACGGATTCGTCAATGATGCCTTTGGCACAAAAGGCTCAACTTCTAGCTATGAAAACATTTTGCTTCTCCAGAATTCTAAGATTTAGAAACTTTTCAGATCCTTCTCCTAAACCCTGTTGCCATTGTACCGGACAGGGGCAGACGTTGAATGGAGTGTGGGGGAACATGAGGGATCCCTGGTCTGCCAGCTAGGGATCTGGGTTCTAGATCTGACTCAGTCTACCCACACTTGGGCAGCCATCATCATGGTGAATCACCTGGTCTTTGAGGCCGAGATGTCTGGCTTGATCTTGGTTCTTAGACTTGACTTGAGCAATTTACTTACTTCTCTGTTTCAGTTCCCCCGTCTGTAGATTTGTGATATGATTATGCATTCCTCATAGAGTTATGGTAGGGATTAAGTCTTCGTGTGAAACACTTAAAATGACCTGGCATACAGTGAAGTAAGCACAAGAAATGTCAGCCATATTAATTACACTTCTATGACCTTAGCATATCAAGCTCTCTCTTTAGGCCTTTGTTTGCTCATCTATAAGATGAGCGATTGTAGGCTTGGCCTGCAGAGGTGGCCTTGGGACCTCTGCTCCTGCCCTCTGAGCCCTAGTTTCAGCTGGTGCAGGTCTGCTTCTGTCTGACATCCTGACCTCAGCCCAAGATTTTGTGTATAAGAATTGTGTGGCTCAGAACCAATCAGCCAACCAACCGACTCTGAAAAAAGTGTCCTCAGAGTTGTTCGACATTACTATCCAGTGATTTTATTGTTTTACCTGGTTTGGGGCATCCGTAGGGGTTGGCATCCTGAAGCCACTATTTCTCCGAGTCAGCTTGCCATTTCATGACTTTTCCCCAAACTGTTTCTGCACTTGTCGGTGCTTTTCCCTAGAGAGGGTGATAGGGGTGTTGTAGGTCTGAGGACTTTTGATAAACATCCCCTGTTAGGCTCCCCTATTTATCCTAGAGAAATGGAACAAAGTATGAGACATATCTTGGAGTGACTCTATAGTTTTGTGACTTTGGGCAAATCTCTTCTATTCTTTGAACTTTAGTCTTCCTATCTGTAAACTGGATCGAATGGTACTATCTGTCACATGGAGTTTTGGGTGAGGATTACATCAGATAATTCATCTCATGGATTTGGTGCAGGGTGTGGCTTCTGATAACCCTCAGTTCTTGTGGGCTGTTTTATTGTTCCCTAGTAAAGACCATTCCTACAACCCTTCTCATTAGTTCCTGTCTCCACTATGCTCCTGTTTCTGGCTGCTTCTGCCGTTACAACTGTTTAAGGGGGAGTCAGTAGGGAGAACCAGCAGTCGTTAGGGGGAAGGGAGACAGGAAAGGAGAAGGCTCCTGGTAACACTGAGCCCTGGACGGATGCCTAGCTGGTTTGCCGCAGTGTCACAGGATGATGAATGTTGGCTCTGGCCACCCCAGGTGACCTGCATTCCCACACATGGGCTCTGCCAGCAGCATCTGTTCCCTGTAATGTTTCTCACTGGTTCTCATGAATCTCCCCATTGCACATGGTGAGAGGTGCAGCTCTGGTCAATTGCCATCATGTCTGTCTTCCGGAACCCTTGGGGAGTCTGGCCGCTGTTTAATAAACTATAGTTTCTCCCAGAGGATCGTAGAGTCAGTCATGTCTAAGTTCACTGACCTAAAAGGTTCTAGCACTGCCCCCTTATCGCCAACACTTTCTTGAAGAAACCTGGCAGACTTACACTCCTAAACAAGGGATGTGAGAGAGAACATTTGCCTATATTGATCGCTGGTGTTTTTAACTTTCAACATTTTTGGTAAATGTGAATCATGAGTATAATAATAGGAAATCGAGGGAGAATGCTGGCAATAGTGAATGATGCCTCATATTTGAACTTCTGAAAGCTTGTGAGGCATTTTGAACTTACTGATAATAGAGAATTTCAGAACAATAAACCCACCATCTAGCTCTAGCACATTTCTACATTATAGCATATCCACTTCAGAATATCTTTATTTCATACTCTTACTTAAAAAAAAAAAATTGCAGGTGCAAGGAGGGTCCCCTGGTAGCTCTCCCCGGTCTCATTTCTCTCCCTCTCTTCCTCCCCAGTGTTAATCACTTTCATGAATTCAGCGACTTTGTGCTTTTATTACATGTTCCTGTGCCCCTAATTATTGCAAAGAATTTTTTTTGAAGATTTTGATACTGAAACAAAATGGTATGGATACGCGCCTGGCTCCACCCGCCCCCCACACATGATGATCGGCAAGACGTCCGTGTAGGGAGTTGGAGCCGTGGCTGTGATTTTGCATCTGTCTTAACAAGGACAGTGTAGGTTTACATCTTAAAACTGGCTGGTGGTGTGACCATCAGGTCAAAGACGGAAAAAATATATGCGTGCAGGGAAATCCTTCTTCAAGTTTTCTTCTTGAAGTTGGGATAGAAGGTGGTGGCTCACATCCAGCAAGTTGCTGAGAGTGAGATGCTTCCAAATTAGCAACGTCAGGCCTCGGAGATCTGAGGTCAGGTTAACATCATGATGGCAGTACGGTCTGCCCCCCCCCCCCGTGGGGGTCTGGAGGGCCTCTGACTCTGTCGCAAACTTGCTACATGACGTTGGTGGAATCACTACTCCTTTATTTCTTCGCAGTAAAATGAGTAGAAAGAAATGATCTCTTACATCCCTTCTATCTATTCACTTTCTATAATCATTGCCTCTTCCTTATTTTTAGCCCTCATGCTCAATATGTCAAGATGCTTTCTCTTTTCTAACTTTAAAATACCACACCGTTCACGATATCCCCTCACTTTTCATTTGCCAAAATCACAGTGCACAGTCTCACACTTCTACTCCTGGATCGCCATACAGCTTCTAGCTGGCCTCCCTGCCTCTTGTCTTTCCCTCTCCCCTGTCCTCGTGCCACCCCAGGTAGAATTTCCATTGTTATTACGCTCTTCCCATGCTTGAGAATGCTTCGTCCCTCCCTATTGCTGGCTGTATCTATTCTAAATTCCTCTGCTTGCTTTGAAATGCCGTCCCTATCCTGACTCTACCGTATTTATCAATTTTAGCCCCGTGATCACTGACCTCTCTGGTACGTATGGGCTGGCTTCTGCTCTCTCTGCGTATGCAAAGTTCATTCCCCCTTGTCTTGCTGATCTCTGTGCCGGTAATTTCGTCCCCCTTCTCCCCCCCATACAAATCTACCAAGAAAATGAAAAGGAAGCCATAGACTCAGGGATAATACATGAAAACCACATATCTGATAGTGGTATCCAGAACATTAAAAAAACAAAAACAAAGACAAAAAAGCACGCTGGGACGCTTGGGTGGCTCAGTCAGTTAAGCATCTGCCTTTGGCTCAGGTCATGATCCCGGGGTTCTTGGACTGAGTCCCACATCTGGCTCCTTGCTCAGAAAGGAGTCTGCTTCTCCCTCGGCCTGCTCTGCTTGCCACCCTCTCGCTCTCTGACAAATAAATAAATAACTCAGTAATGAGAAGGTAAATAACCTAACGAAATAGAGCAAAATGTTTGTAAAGGCACTTTCATTCAGAAAATGTATGTATGGCAAATAAGCCCATGAAAGAAATGCTCAGCATCCTTAGTTATCAAGGATACATCGACTGAAACAGTGAGAGAAAACCACACATCTATAGAATGGCTAAACTTAAAAAGGCTGATATTGTCAGAGGTTGGTGGGGATATGGAGTAACCAGAAACCAGAACTCTCTTACATTGCTGATGGGAATGCAAAACGGTATAGCTGCTTTGGAAAGGAGGTTGGCAGTTTTTAAATAAATGTCACCATTTTTTCAATTAGTAACTTTTTCTTGCCCATAATAATAACAAAAATGAAACTAGCTTATACCAAAAGTAATTTATTGATTCATAAATGAAAAGTCCAGGGGTTCCTTGCTTTAGGTATGACTCGATCAAGATATTCAAGTTATGTTATCAGAAATTTATCTTTCCTAAACTCCTGAACTTTAACTGGGTTGGCCTCAACCTCAGGCATGCCTTCACCGCATGGTAGGCCCCACCATTCCAGGCTGTCATAGCCACAGCTCCAGGTGCAATGGAAAGAAATCCCTTCCTGCAGAGTGCTGATGAGGGTCCAAGGACTAATCCTGATCGGCTTCACCTTGGTTATGTGGCCATGGCATAACATGACATGATGGGCTTACGCTTGAGTCCGGTGCCCACTTTTGGCGCTGGGGATGGAGTCAGCCCCACCTGAACCCCACGAACTGGGTTTATCTGGCTCCTGAAGACACTCAGGGTTGAGTCTGGGAATGTCTAACTGCAGTCTTTGTTCTTAGCCACTTCTCTCCCTGCCTTCGATGTTAGAAAACAAATGTGCATCTATTATAGAGTATTTGGAAATTAGACAATAGTAGACAAAAAGATGATGAAAAATGGCTCAGCACTAGCCACTATGAACCTTCTGGTCTATTTCCTTTCAGTCACTAAAAAAAAAATCATGCATGTTTTTGAACATACTTCATTCTGTACGATAACTTTTTGTTGCCTTGATTTGTCTCTAGTTCCTTTTTAAGCCCCAGCTAAATGGTCTTATTCTTTCATGTTGAAATGCAATCCATGTGTAAAAGAGTTCTGTAAACTATGAATCCCTGGGCAACCATTAACTGTTCTTCCTATCATGTGGCTCACCCAAATTTTCCAGATTCCTTCTTGTCTCTCAAGCGGCCGCCCTCTGGCTCGTGGGTCCCCAAGCGGCTGGCCAAAAGGCTCTCTCTAACTCCCGAGATTCTCACACTTTAGAGTACAAGAGGAATCCTCAAGACACTCATTGAAAATACGCATCTCCAGATCTACCTCTAGATATTCGGAGGTGAAGCAGGTAGAGAAGGGCTCGAGGAATATTTCTAAATTTTCCTTCTGGTATAAATTTACCATTTATACAGAACTATCCACAAAATCACATGTGTACAGCTTAGTGAGTTTTCACAAGGTGAATATTTCCATCTCTACTGCTTCCTGGGGTTGCCATTCATTTATTCTCATTGCTTTATTGTACTTAATGGTATAGACCACCACTTACTTATCCATTCTTGTATAGATGGACATTTGGGTTGTCGCCAGATTCTGAGTGTTATACATATTGCTGCAGTGAATAGTTTAGTAGATGTATTTTGGTGAACACATACGTGTATTCTTTCATGTATAGGCCTAGGAATGGAATTTCTGGATCTTGCTGCATGTGTATATTCAGCTTGAATTGATATGTCAGTTTCTCCCAAGCAAAAATTTTCAAGGCTTATTCTCACACTTGTTGCATATGGGATGGGAGTTCTGGGTGCTTTGTATCCTTAGGAGCACTTGGCTTTATCTGTCTTTTTTATTTTAGCCAGTCTGTGTGGAGGTGTTCCACTGTGGTTTTAATTTTCACGTCCCTGATGAGTTTGAGAAAATGTTCATAAATGTATGGACCATTTGGATATTGCCTTTAATAAGTGGTTATTTGTACCTTTAGTCCATTTTTCTAGTGGGTTGCCTACCTATTTCTGAAAGCTGCCTAACATTCTTTATATATTCTGGATTTGAGTTCTTTACATTCTATACATTCTTTATATTTTCTTTTGCTCCATTACTTGCCTTTCACTCTCTTAACTGAATCTTTTGATTAACAAAAGTTCTTCATTTTATCTATTATTTCTTTTTGTGTGTGTGGGTAGTGCTCTCCCATCTGGTATAGGAAATCCGCTGGTTACTTTAAGTCTTGCAGATCTTCTTCTCTATTTCTCTTTCTTTCTTTCTTTCTTTTTTTTTTTTAAGATTTTATTTATTTATTTGTCAGAGAGAGAGAGAGAGCATGAGCAGGGGGAGGGGCAGAGGGAGAGGAGGAAGCAGGCTCCTCGTTGAGCAAGGAGCCCGATGTGGGGCTCCATCTAGGACCCTGGGATCATGACTTGAGCCCAAGGCAGATGCTTCACCATCTGATCTATCAGGCATCCCTCTTCTCTATTTTTCCACTCGTTGGCTCGGACAGACAACTTTTTAAAAATCAGCACCTAGGTAACTCTGATGTAGTCTATATATTATGTCCTGTAAAACGCTGCAATTTTCTGCTCTAGACTTCACAGATCTTTTTGGAGCTTTCTGCCCTGCCCTCTCCCCCAAAGCAGGATGGCCATGAACGTCCTTCTTCAAAGTGGGCTTACAGGGTGGGCATTCACCACCTTTAAGCTGTTGTTTCTTTCCATGCAATCTTGTGATAGGGACGCTCTCTCAAAGCTCGCGGGGGCCAGATGTGAATGAATAAGTTTAGCGGTGTGCAGACTGCGGTCGTCAGAGCAGAACGAATGACCGCAGAGGGACAGCAAACGCTTGGCTCCAGCCGACTGTGGCCACACGAGACTAAGGACCCCAAACTATAGATCTTCCTGTTTTCAGAGTGAAGCCAAGTATCTGGGTTATGTAAAATATCCCAATTTCTGTGTGATGTCAAGCAATTCAAATTCAAACTTTAAAAATTCACTAGGTGGGGAAAAGAAAAAAAAAGAACAAAACAGAACAAAAAAAAAAAAAAAAAGAAAGAAAAGGAAAGAAAAGAAAAATGTTTGTGATGGCCTCTGGCCCCTAGCCTATCACTTTTCAAATTGTCACGGAGTAGGGAAGCAGGCGGCCACTCCAAGTGTGATCCGGGGACCAGCAGGAACATAACCCCGCACCCCCCACCCTAAGCACATTAGACAGGCACAACCTTAGGCTTTCAACCTATTGAGGCAGAATCTAAATTTTGTCAATACCCTCAGGCCTTTCATACACACATGAAAGTTTGAGAAGCGCCAGTCTAGATGTATCGTTCCAAACACTGGCTCAAATTAGAATCGTTTGGGGAATGTAAAAGAATTTCTATGGCTGGGCTGCACTATGAACCACGTAAATCAGCCTTCCTGGAGATGTGGCCTAGGCGCTGCTATTTTTAAAAAGCAGTCTGAGTGATTCAAATAGGCAGTCAGAGTTGAGAACCACTAACTTAGATCA
>CM053607.1:33404382-33420996 GCA_028646535.1 Procyon lotor | reverse complement strand
TTTGAGAAAACAGGCTTACGTGTACTTTGTAAGCTGGACAGCACGGAGCTTGTAAATATGTCATTACTAGATCTTAGCTGGGTGACTCACCAAGTTGAGCCATGACCATAGTCAGAAGGGGAGTCTTCCAAATCCCTCTGGGGCCTGAGCAGTTGTCTGTTTACCAGTAACAGGAGGCTAACATTTATTGAGGGCATGGTGCACTTAATCTCTTTGACTTTTCCTAGTATCTATGAGATGAGTATTCTTACTACTCCCATTTTACAGCTGGGGAGACTGAGTCAAAGTAGCCGAAGGACCTGGAAGGAAATAGAGGGAGCTCACTATGTTTCTCAGGCTGGCCTGTGGCTCTGTGCTAACCGTGATGAAGTATTTATACGATAATGGCAAATCAGACCCAGTAAGGCAATATAGTAAGCCTTCTGGTTTTCCAGGAGTGAGCTTTATTTAGTTCTAGGTATTCCGAGATGAGCTTTCCTCCATTTGTTAAAACATCCTTTCTTTTGTAAAGCGATGGTGAAAGTGGGTGGTAGTTCCTTTCTTTGAATGTCCTAGTTTGGCAGAATTAAAAGCCAGTACCCTATGTCATTCTGCCAATTTCTTTGTTTGGGGGGGGGGAGATGATACTGGTCCTCACAATTTAAAATTTTGGGGACTCTTCATTTCCTATTATACCAGGTGCAGTGTCTGCCTTATTTGGTTGACGCAGATGTTATTTCTCCACAGGCAGAGGAAAATGTAAGGCCTGGAAGGAATATGAGAGGGAAGAAAAGGATGAGCTGAATTTTCACCGGGGAGAAAGCATCGAGATCATCGGCTTTGTCATACCTGGGCTTCAGTGGTTCATCGGGAAGTCAACACGCTCAGGAGAAGTGGGCTTTGTTCCCACCAGGAACATAGACCCTGAGTCATATTCCCCAATGTGAGTATGGCAGAGGGGCCCTCTGGGATGTCCTGGAGTGGGCCACCTTCCCCAGCGGCCCCGCCCCAGGCTGAGCAGGGCTGCAGTTGAGCTTCAGGGTTTTCTAGCAAGATGGAGTCAGAGGAGTGCACCCTGACCTTGCTGCATGGGGTGCTGGGAAGGAGAGGATGAGTGATCAGGGAATGAGTCAGTTCAGTTCTGTCCAGCAGATGGCCACTGAGGCCTTCCTGTATGCCAGGAGAGAGGCACAACCCCAAGCCAAAGGGCCTGCTATTATCCCTTCAGGTGTGATATTGGTACTTGGATTTTGCCACTTACCCCATCCAGTCAAGGGGCTCCATTAAAGGAAGGGCACCCACAGGGACCTACAGATTACAGCTTAACAAAAGGAGAGACCCTCCCATGGAAGTCTGAGGAAAGTTTAATGTGTGGCGACGGTGTGGGCCAGGATGGTAGAAGGCATCCTTTCCCCTTTTCTGCCTCGGGCCCAGAAGGGCTGGTTCTGAGAGGCAGACCCATCCATGCAACCAGTGAGCGGCAGATGGTGAGCGTGGGCCGCCCATCCTTCGTGAAGGAGCAGAGCTCGGGAATATTGACTGATCTCTCTGGGGTGGAATTCCTGCATGGGGATAGAAAATAAGAGGAAGCCTGGGCCCAGAAAGTACCAGAGGGAACACGGAGTTGGCTGCTAGCATGGAGACACTGAGAAAATGTGGCCCCAGGATTGTCCGAGGCCCTGCACACCCAGACTAGAAGGTCTTCCCTTATACAGAAGAGCCACCGAAGACAGTGGACCAAAGGCAGAAGCCCTCTCTAAGCCTTGCCCTTTATAGAGGGAAGAAACAGGTCATTTTCCCTACACAGAAATGTGGGAACTCAAGTAATTCTAAGTGAGAAAGAGAGCTCGCTGAGTTCCTTTAAGATTATGGAGTGAATGGGAATTTATCAGCAGGAAAAGGGTGTCGGGAGAACTTCCATGAAATAGGCAATATTTGAGTTCAGCTTTGTAAGATTCAAGATATTTCAACAGATGGAAATGGGGAAAAGTGATCACGGGTAGGAAAGCGAGGGGCTGTGTGAGGAATGGCTAGTGTTGGTTGAGAGGCAGGTTACCAGAAGGGCATTGGTGTGGCAAAGGTCAGTGGGGCCGTGACATGGCAGACAGAGAATGCATGTTCAGGGCCTGGCAGAGAATGGGGAGCCACTGAGTGGAACCCTGGCTTTGAGTGGGCTGTGCAAGGGCAGGGGGGAACCTGGAGGCAGGAGACCAAGGAAAAGACAAAGGCTGGCACTTGGGAAGGGGTGGGGGAACAGGGAGGAGAGGGCAGGGCTGAGGACCAATAAACAAGAATTTAGATTCCAGAAGCTTCACAAATATGGATGCCCGTGTTCTGTCCCCAGAAGTTCTATCTCATTGGTGTGGGTGGGGCCTGGCAGCCAGGGTTATGGAAGCTCCCCAGGTTGGGCTACTGGGCAGCCAAGGTGGGAACCAGTGCTCAAAGCACCCCCTCATTTACCGCAGGGGCAAGGGAGGACCCCAGGAGTGAAGGGCTGAGCCCAAGGCCTTGGGTCTAGAACTCCAGGATCCTGATGTGAGATCTAGGTTTCTTTTTCGGCCAGACAGTTCTGCAGCTGAGGTCCTGGTAAGAGGCAGAAGGAATAAACAGACAGAGATTTGCTGAGGAAGAACAATTTATGGAGCATCATCAGAAGAAAGAATGCAGCAAAGGAGACAAGAGAACAAAGGAGCTGAAGGAGAGGAAGGAAGGGGGTTGGTGGGGGCGGGCAGTTAACACTGTCGCAGACTGCAGAGAGGTAGAGCAGGGCTGCCTGCTGGAAAGCCTTGGGGATTGGCCCCTGGGAGGTCACTGGTCATTGAGAGGTCAGCGGCCACTGGGGGGAACCTGATCATCAGGAGGCAGAGTAGCTTAGTAATCAGACTTCCAGAGCCAGACTGCCTGAAAGACATTCACGCCATGTAAGCACATTGTGTGTCCATTAGCTTACCAGCTTGGCAACTTTGGATATGTTAATTGGTCTCTTGATGCTTCAGGGCTCTCATCTATAAAATGCTTATGATATTAGTATTTGCCCATAGGATTGTCGGGAGTCGACATGAGCTGACACTTGTAAAGCACTTAGAATGGTGTCTGGCATAGTGTGTGTGTATGATCAATATGCATGAACTCTTCCTATGGCTGTTCCTGTCATGGGTGGTCATCTTCGAGAGGCAGCTTGAATAGGTGTCAGATTTCATAAACTATATTCGGACTTCTGTACGTCATACCTTGTCCCAAATTGCAATAATTTATAATGCTAAATTAATTTGGTTATCATATTTTAAGAGGCTTAGTTGTAGGCGATCCACTCCCGCCATGAGGAACATCGCCCCCTGTACCGCAGTGGTGGCATGAGAACTTCTTCCTACAGTGTTTTCTGTTGGCCTCCCTACCTGGTCACCTGCGGCACCTTGCCTAGAGAAGGAGCGGTGAGCCAGCAGATGGCGACAGGTGGAAGAAGGAGAGGAGAGGGGAACTGGCTCATCGCATCCCCAACTCAGCACTCTCTAGATCACAGACCTCCCCAAAACACAGCAGTAAGAGAAAAAGCCCACGACACCCCGGTTGCAGGCAGCAGCCTGGGTGTGGAGTCCTGGGAACCATCCTGTAGGCTATGCAGGCGGTCTGGCCACTGGGTGTCGCTCTTAGTCTGTGTTCACTTGGTATGAGGTTTCTGAGGAAGGTCCAGCATTTGCTGGTCTCCATCCTCTTCCCAGAGGCTCCCTTCCTGTGCTAGTTAGTCCATTACTCCTCCAAGAGTAACCATTCATTCATTCAGTCAGTCATTCACTCATCCATCCACCCACCCATATTTATTTAACCAAATAGGCGAAATATTGAGAGTGAAATTTCTCAGAAGCTGTTTTGTGAGTCAGATTTAGTCTGTGCCTCTGACACATGGGAAAGCGATTCTGTTTTTCCACGGCAGCAAAGTTGTGGGTTTTCTTTTACTTATAGCCCGTATTTCAACACCAGCTACCTGGTTTCCCAGCAACAGCAGCTGGAAAACCAGTTCTTAAAAGGGGGCAGGCATTCTGTCTGAATAATGGTGTTTGTTTTGGCCAGAGTGCCTTTAGAGATTTAAGACTTGCTGATGGTGACAGAATGCCACACCTTTCCTTTCCTTTGGTTTTTATGCTTTTAAAAAGTATTTGATGTGTGTGTGTGTGTGTGTGTGTGTGTGTGTGTGTGTGTGTTGAGGGGAAAATGTCTTTAGATATAACTGAAGACCCCCTCTTACTCCTTCCCACTTTCATCCTGTGATCCTGCTTCTTACCGGGGGGAAGATTCTAGTTAAAGCTGATATGTAACTTCCCAGTCATCATGCTGATACATTTTAGAAATGGATATTTGTAAAACACACACACACACACACACACACACACACACAAGAGTTTTGTGTATTTTGTGTATTTAACAATGTATATACATGTTTTGTGTATTTTGTGTATTTAAAAATGTATATACTTTTTTTTTTCCTATAACTGGCCCCTTTCTATAACTGACCCGCAGTTGATAGGGTAAATTTAAGACTTATTCACATTGTAGCAGATATAGTTCATTTTAATAAAATGTTACTTAAAGGAAATTTACATACTTAAACTTGTAAATTAAAAAATAAGGAAGATTGCAAAATTAATGCATTCAATACCAGAAAAAAAGAACATAGGAGATTAGCCAGTAATTTATAGTATCAGAAGTTTGAAAAATTCTGTGTTTCTTCTGTCCTTTCTTGAAGTCTTCCCGTTGTTTATCTCTGTCTTGATAATATCATTTCTTGTGGCATCTATTTTTGCTGATGAGAAGTTTGCGGTTAGTCTCATAGCCATTTCTTGGCCAAGCAGGCAGCTTTTTTCCCCCTCATTTTTTTTTTCAGGTTTTTCTTACTGATGTTTTGTACTATAATAAATCTAGATGTGATACATTTTGTTATATATTTATTGCAAGGTGTCCACCGTGTATCATTTAGTAGTTATTTCACTGGAGATCTGTGAGTTGTAGCTACTCAGTCTTTGGTGCTTATTTGTCTTAAATATACTTAAAATATACTTTAAATATACTTGTAAATATACTTGTGAATGATAATTTGGCTAAGTGTAAAAGGACCTTTGTAGTGGAGGGGAAAATAACTATTGGTATAAAATCTCAAATCTGTTTCTGCTAGGGTTTTGTCCATTTCATTGATCCTTAGAGAAAAACAATTTTTCTTTTATAAAGATTTTATTTATTTATTTGAGAGAGAGAAAGTGAGAGCATGAGAGGAGCCAAGGTCAGAGAGAGAAGCAGACTCCCCATGGAGCTGGGAGCCCGATGCAGGACTCGATCCCGGGACTCCAGGATCATGACCTGGGCCGAAGGCAGTTGCTTAACCAACTGAGCCACCCAGGTGCCTGAAAAACAATTTTTCTTGTGTTGACGATTTTTATTTTCTCTTCGTTTTCTATCTTGCTAATTTCATATTTATCTTCATTATTTTCTTCTGCTTTTTTATTTCATTGATTTATGCCCTTATCCTTTCTGTTTAACTCTTTCATCCTATAAATTGAACTGTCAAGTAATAGATCATTGAACCCCGAAAGCAAGATCAGGAGAAATAGAAAACACGAAAAGAAAGGATAAATCTAAAGAAATGGAAGTCGTGTTGAAAATGATATTATTTTTATTTATTTTGCTTAGAGTGTGGTGTACTTCAGTCTGAAGACTCATGTCTCTCTTCAGTTCTGGAAAACTCTCAGTCACTCTTCCTTTGAATATTTGTCTCTCTCTCATTCTTTTTAGTCTCTCTCCTGGAATTCCTAACAGAGGTATATTGGACCTGCCATTCTAGCCTCAGTCTTGTCTTATCAGTTCTTTTATATTTTTCATCTTTTTGTCCCTCTAGGTGCATTCGGGGTGATTTCCTCCAAACAGTCTTGATTTTCACTAATTCTCTCCTCTGCTGGGACTAAACATGCTCCTGAACTCACTCATGTAGTTCTAACTGTTCATGCCTTTGTCTTCATTTCTAGAATTTGTGTTTTGCTATCTTCCACATATACTTATTTCTGCTCACCAGGTTCCGTATTTTCCCTGTAACTTCTAGCCAGTCTTTCATCATTTTAACCACGCATATTATGAATTAATCTTTAGATTGTTATTTCTAGTTTTTGTAGTGTTGGTTTACCTATTTGTGTGGCCGCTGGCTTTCATTGTCAGTAATTCCTTTCGTTGTGTTAGCATTTTTGGTTAGGTGAATGAATTTTCAACATTTTACTTTATTTATTTTTTAAAAAGATTTATTTATCTCTTGAGAGAGAGAGAGAGGATGCACGTTCAAGTGTGCACACATGTGTGGGGAGGGGCAGGGGGAGAGAAACTCAAGCAGATTCCCCGTGGGGCGTGAGCCTGATGTGGGGCTCCGTTCTATGACCCATGAGATCGTGAACTGACCCGACATCACAAGTTGGATGCTTAACCAACTGAGCCACACAGGCGCCCTGAATTTTCAACATTTTATTTTTTTATTCTATTTATTTTGAAAGATTTTATTTATTTATTTGACAGAGAGAAAGAGATCACAAGTAGGCAGAGAGGCAGGCGAAGGGAGAGGGGGAAGCAGGCTCCCCGCCGAGCAGAGAGCCCAATGCGGTGCTCGATCCCAGGACCCTGAGACCATGACCTGAGCCGAAGGCAGAGGCTTAACCCACTGAGCCACCCAGGTGCCCCAATTTTCAACATTTTAAAAGACGGCCTTTGAATGAAGCCTGGACTGAAGAAGACATCCCAGTAGAGCAGTTTTGGCATTTGCTTTCCCTGGAAATTTAGGAACTCAGTGGTCCAGGGCTGGTTTTTTAATGTCAAGTTCTTGGACTGTACTTGCACTGTATGGTATAATTCAGAGTCCACACCTTTTAATGGGGTAAGTTCAGGTGTTTAATTTTTTTTTCTGGGGTCGCAGACAGATGGTAAGTGTGTTGTTGGCAGGTGAGTTTTCACATCTCCTCTTCACAGAAGCTGCAGTTCTTGCCGAGGTCAGGCTATAGGGAGCTCATAGCTATGTAGGGAGCTCACTTCAGCTTCTCTGCTTTGCATGGACCCAAAGTCCCATGTCCTGTCCCTGGGTGGCATTACAGGGTGAGCCCCAGCTCTGAGGGCCAGGGTCCCAGCTGAGAACCCCCCGGAGCCTCTGGGCCATCTGCTGGTGTTCACCAACTTGACTTTGGTTTCTCCTTTTGTTTCTGGCTCTCAGGCATTTCCCTTTCTTTCTTTTAAGTCAATGAATGCATTAAAATATTTATCCTTGTCACATTTTATCTACAATTTGTCTGTGTTTGTGAGTGAGGGTAGTCCCCTGTGGAGCACCTATTCTATTTCTAGAAGTCTTACCATTCTAACCCCATTTCCATATTAGGAACACCCTAATGTAATTTGTCAGGCTTCTTGGATTCTTTCTAAATACCTGGGACAGATCAGCTGTGAGGCAATGGGCCACAGAGGCTGAAGATCACAGTTTCTATCTCAGCTTGACCGCTTGCTAGCTGTGTCATTCTCAGCATGCTACTAAATGAAATAGCAAAGTCAGGAATGCTTTGTAAAGTTTAAGCGTTCTACAGAAATTTGAAATCATATAATGATTTTATATAATCATATAATGATAATTTGAAACCATAATGACTTTATATAATCATATAATGATTATTTGAAATCCTGGAATGATTTCTTTTTATCTCTGATGAGCTTAGTTGTAGATTTCATCTAGATGTTCTTTTGAGCATGGCTGTTCTCACAGCCCTGGGAGGACCTGGTGTTCTGAGGACAAACATAGGCAGCAGAACACAGCGCTCCCCTCCTGCCCCTCCCTTAATTCTGCTCGAATTAGAGAAGTTTGTTTGTTGTTGTTGTTTTTATTTTTTTTTTTTACCTCTTCCTAGTTGCTGACTTTATTTTTCTGTGCCTCAGTTTCGTCCTCCATAAAAAAGAGTAAGAATAGTACCAGCCTCATTGAGCAATTGTGTAGATTAAATGAGATAAACATTTCTGATTCATAATAGCACTCCCCCCCGCTCAAGTACTAGCTGTTATTACCTCTGGGGTTTCCAAGTTATTTTTGTTAAAAAAATGGTTTCTGAAGTTAACTTCCTCCCACCCCCAACTTTATTTAGGCCTGAAAGAGATCTTAAACATTGTTCAGGTAGAGATTCTGGATTGAGTGTTTTCTGAGGCACTTCTAATTTTCACATTCTTTGGTTCAATGGCAAATCGCTAGTAAGCAAATTAGTTTTAACAATGAGTTTATATAGTACAGTGAGTATAAGGATCTCTATTATTTGCAGTCGTTTCTCCCAGTCCTTGACCTTCCTTCCCCACTTCCCATCCCCCTCTGAATGCTACATAACGCTCTCTGTGCCGTGGAATCTAAGGTCAACCATTGTGAAAGGTTCTTCCGACTGTAGTCAAACTCTCTTCATGGCTTCTCTAGATTGTGTCACCTGTCCCTAGTGTTTTCTTGAAATAACCTGACCAAGAAACATATTTTATTTATTTTTAAAAAAGATTTTATTTATTTATTTCACAGAGACAGAGAGATCACAAGTAGACAGAGAGGCAGGCAGAGAGAGAGGGGGAAGCAGGCTCCCCGCTGAGCAGAGAGCCTGATGCGGGGCTCGATCCCAGGACCCTGGGATCATGACCTGAGCAGAAGGTAGAGGCTTTAATCCACTGAGCCACCCAGGCGCCCCAAGAAACATCCTTTAATGATCCCTTTTCAACCCTTACATTTGGGGCAGCCAGTTCGTATTTCTCTATTAAAAATGGGCACCAGACGGTCTTCAGGAAAGGGTAAGGGTCAAGAGAAGGGGCTTTGTTTTTCTCGGGAGGTAGAGTTTTAACAGGAGGAGTGTTTTTTCATATCAGCTTTGACCTGTTCAGTAGTCACGTAGCTCGTTTCTTCCTGAATGGGGTGCTCAAAGCTCTTCTTCCTGGGCGGTAGACATAAATACATTATACAACAGTGAGATGAGGAGTCTGGTTGTAACTATCACAAGCAGACCAATGGCTTCTCTGTCCTTCACTGTGTCCTGGGCTGGAGAGAGAATGATCGTGTCTAGAGCCTTGCACTCATCTGTACCCATGTCTTTTGTCTCAATGCAGGAACAAGAGCTCCGCTTTTTTCAGTGACGAGGAAAGATGCTCTCTGTGGGTCCTGGGAAGTGACAGGAAAGCTGAGTGTGCCAGCTTCCTCCACACGCTTGCTTATACTGACATAGCGTCTGTCTACCGGCTTAGTGAGTGTTTGCTTCTGGGACCCCATTTGAAAGCTTGGCCCAAACTAGCATGAGAAGCCAGCCCTGTTGAGCCTTCCATCCTAATTTTGGAAGGAAAACCTCCTGGGCTGTGGCTGAGGTTGCCTCTTCTACGGCTGAGGGAGGCCTGGGCCCTCGATGATAAAGGCAGGACCATAGAATGTTACAGCTTCTAAGAGGTGATTTCTCCTCCCATTTTACAGATTGGGAAACCGAGGCCCAGATGGATTAAGTGCCTTCCCCATTTTCTAGTCAAGACAATCCCTACTCTACCACACTGTCCCCAACACAGACTGACGCTGGACTGTTGGCTTTGTAGGGGGAGGGGCCTCAGTGTCGCCATTTCTCATCAGGGTCTGAATGATTGATTGAGAGAATGAATGCCCCTCCCTCCTTTTACTTTGGAAGGGCCCACCACTCTGTGTCAGGAAGTACATTCACCTTGTGACAGTGGCTTGAAGAAGGATTTGTGTTTCCCCCATCTCTTCATCGGTGGTGGTACTGTGTCCCCCACCGCCGTGTGGCCAGATTAGATGGGGCACGGTTCATGGGCACAATAGAGAGAATCTGTAGAAGGAGCGTCAGGCCCACTCCTGGGGCAGAGGTGGGCGTCAGTCTCTCACCATGCACAAGGGGCATTTGCGAGGAATATCTGGCCGTGAACTTTCTTGCCACAAACAGACCACACCAGCCACCAGGCTGAACCAGGAAGCTGAGGCTACGGGCACTGCCTGGGAGGGGGAGCTGAGGTCTGAAAATCCTGGATGACTTTTAGGTGTGCTTTGGGCATAGGCAGGCCACAGACTTGGATGGATCCAATGGTAGGGAGAGATCTAAGGGCAGGTCCCAGGCAGCCCATTGCCTCCTATGTAAAGACCCCCGGGGCGCTGCTCTGATGGATCAGGGCGGAGCCTTACGATGACGTAGGCTGTCTTCGGGCACCATGGCAACCAGTAGAGGGGCGTCCTATTGGTAAACTCCAGCTTTGTCCGCCCTGGGGAAAGCATGCCCTCTGTAATTCTTTCTCCCAGAGGGAGCATCTTTTTGGAACTCATGCCCCATTTTCGTCCTCAGTGGCCCTGGCCTGGAGTGAGACTGGCATGTGTTTTCAATGTCAATGAGGGCCGGGGCACAAGGCCAGATCCCTAGCTCTGTCGTGGTTGACAGCGGGCCATCTACCTTTGTAGGTTACAGATCTCAAGTAGCTACAGTGACCTACAGAGAGTACTAGGCCGAGGCTTGACTTTTGTGGGGCCCGCTGTCCACAAAGTTCACTGGAGAGTCCACAGTGAGGGCAGAGGTGGTTGTTGCTTCTCGGCTGGGAAGAGGTAGAATCTTATTTCCAGCTACCCCCTTCCTGAGGACCGGTGGGGCCTTCACCTCCACAGTTATACCCAAGAGGGTTCGGTTCTTTGCTGCCAAACCCAAGGCGTCTTCTTGGTTCTCACCTAGCCTTCTTCAACTTTTGTGACATTAGGTGGCTGTCCCAGAACCACCTTGGTCTCTGTGTCTCCTCTTTCCTCTCAGACTGTGCCTTTCCTGTCCCCTTTGCTGCCTTCCACCTGCCGGGAAATGCTGATGTTTCTCCGACTCCTTCACAAACTCCCCTCCCCCAGGTGCTTTGGCTTCTTCTTCTCCAAGTGCTTCTCCTAGGACTTGGACTCGTTCCTCGAGACTGGCTGGGGGTCCTAAATCTGTATTTGCAAGTCTCGACTTTTTTCTCTGGCTCCGGATCTACTTCCTTCTCAGCCTAGAGCTGCCGCGAGCCCCCCAGACGCAGAACGTCTGGACCTCTGCTCAGACTGTCTCTTCTTCCACCTCATCGCACGAAGTCACTTCAGGGAGCAAAACTAGGACCCTCGGATGCCTCTTCACTCGCTTTTCTTCATCAGTCACCTTTGGTCACCTAGTCCTGTGTCGCCTTGTACAGAGGAGTCCGTGACAGTCGAGAGGATGGATGATGCGTGAATGGAGGTGGGAGGAAGGAAGGATGTACTCACGGAAATGGGAGGTGATGCCACAGGCTTTGTTCGTGGCTCTGCTGTCACCTAGCTGGGACATTTGGGCCTTCAGAGTCCGTCCATCACCCTCCCATAATCACACCTTCTGGAAAAAAATCCCGTGTTTCTAGCTTCTGTGCTTTTCTTTTCTGGCTCTGAGTCTTATTTCTACCTCAATTCCCAACTGTAAAATGAGCGGCTTAACCAAGAGGATCTACAGGTCCCCACAGGTCTTAAACTGTAGATGAAGGAGAGAATCCTGCCCAGTTCTCAGAGAAATCTAAACACAAAGCACCCCCAGGGACCACGGGTCTGGGTGCACCTGCAGACATGGGCACGGTGGCCCATTCTGTCCTAACACCAGCTCTGTCCCTCATCTCTATCCAGGTGGGTTTGAATCCATCCAGAATCTTCCAAACGATCTAAGTGGTGAGTAGAGATCATGCTGAGCCCGACCTCCGGTCCTTCAGAAACAGCATCCTGTCCTCTTGCCAGGAGCTGGCCACCACAGAGGCAGATGCTCACGTTGCTCAACTCTGCCTGTCCCTTACAGCATCCCAGCCGGAAGGCTTCAAGGAGGCCAGGCCTGGCAGAGCCTGGGAGGAGCATCAGGCTGTGGGCTCCAGACAATCCAGCAGCTCTGAGGACGCCAGCCTGGAGGAGGAGCTCCTCTCAGCTGCCTCAGACAGCTATCACTTGCCCGAGCCCGATGACCTCGATGACCCAGAACTGCTCGTGGACCTAAACACTGGTCAGGAAGAGGAGGAAGCTGAGAACTTCGCCCCCATATTGGCTTTTCTGGATCATGAGGGTTACGCCGACCACTTCAAGAGCCTGTATGATTTCTCCTTCTCCTTCCTCACGTCTTCCTTTTACAGCTTCTCCGAGGAGGACGAACTGGTGGCCTACCTGGAGGCCTCAAGGAAGTGGGCCAAGCGAGGCCGCAGGACCTGGGCCCACGCCCGGCTCTGCTTCCTCCTCGGCCGGCTGAGTGTCAGGAAGGTCAAACTCTCTCAGGCCCGGGTGTACTTTGAGGAGGCCGTGCACATCCTTGACGGGACGTTTGAAGACCTATCCCTTGTGGCCGCTCTGTATATCAATCTGGCTGCCATTTATCTGAGGCAGAGGCTGAGGCATAAAGGCTCCGCTCTGCTGGAAAAAGCAGGGGCCCTGTTGGCCTGCCTGCCCAACCGGGAGTCTAGTACCAAGCACGAGCTCGACGTGGTGGCCTACGTACTACGCCAGGGCATTGTGACGGGCAGCTGTCCCCTGGAGGCCCGGGCCTGCTTCCTGGCCATCCGGTTGCTCCTAAACCTGGGCCGTCACGAGGAGGTCCTGCCCTTCGCCGAGCGCCTGCAGCTCCTCTCCGGACACCCTCCTGACTTGGAGGCTACAGCGACCGTCTTGAGTTTTCTGTACGATAAGAAATATCTCCCCCACCTCACAGTGGCCTCTCTCCAGGAACGCGGCACCCAGAGTGGCCAAGGGATGTCCCTTCCAATTTGGCAGGTCTACCTGGTTCTCCAGAGCACCACCAAGCTCCTCGGAGCTCCCTCTTCAAGCTGGGGTGAAGTTTCTGCCCTGGCCTGCCCAGTACTCAGGCAGGCACTGGCTGCCTGTGAGGGGCAGGCCAGTCGGAGCACCCAGAGGGCCCTGTGTCTCATCCTGTCCAAAGTGTACCTCCAACACAGGTCCCCTGACGGTGCCATCCACTACCTGAGCCAGGCCTTGGTGCTAGGCCAGCTGCTGAGTGAGCAGGAAACCTTTGAGTCTTCCCTCTGCCTGGCGTGGGCGTACCTCTTAGCCAGCCAGGCAAAGAAGGCTTTGGACATCCTCGAGCCACTCCTGTACTCCCAGAAGGAGACCGAGAGTATCACTCAAAAGGGGGTGGTCCATAACCTCCTGGGACTTGCCCTCCAAGGTGAAGGCCGGGTGAACAGGGCAGCCAAGAGCTATCTCCGGGCCTTGAACAGAGCTCAGGAAATGGGGAATGTGCGTAATCAGGCGGTGACTTTGGCCAATCTTGGCCACCTGACCCTGAAGTCCTGGGCTCAGCAGCCAGCCAAGGACTATCTCCTGCAGGCCGTCCGACTCTATTCTGAGCTCCAGTCCAGCCTGGAGACGGACATGGAATTAGTACAGGTTCTTCTCTGGTTGGCCCAAGTCCAGGTGCATGGACGCCAGCTGGCCAGTGGCCGCCTTTGTTATGAAATGGCATTGCTGCTTGGCTTACGGCATCGACACCTCAAGAGTGAGTATGTCCTGTGCTGCTGGGAGCTTTGGAGAAAAGTGTGAGGGCACGTGTTGCCCTCGTCCTTTCTCAAGCGGTCTCATTCCTGTCCCCACTTTATGTTCAGGTCAGCTTCAGGTCACCCAATCCCTCTGCCATTTCTACAGCTCTGTGTCCCCGAACCCCAAGGCCTGCATCACCTACCACGAGCACTGGCTCACCCTCGCTCAGCAGCTTAGGGACCGAGAGATGGAGGGGAGGCTGCTGGAGTCGCTCGGGCAGCTCTATCGGAACCTGAACACGGCCAGGTGAGTCGGGGCCGGGGGACGGGCCAGACATAGCTCATCTTCCTTCAAGAGAAACCACATTCTCTTCCTCCGGAAGTAAAGTTCTCAGGCTCGTAGTGTGTTCGTGGCATCATGGAGAAGAGCGTGGGCCTCGTGGCCACCGCACAGTGTCCTCTCTCACTAGCTGGGTGCCTTTGAGCAAGCTGCCTAGTTTCGCCCTACCTCAGCTTCCTCATTGAAGACAATAGTGGTGGCGTCTACACTCTATTATTCACATGAGGAATAAATGAGTCGACACCCGTGGAAAGCTTGGAACAGGGCCCGATCCGTAGAGGGGGTCTCAGTGACGGTGACATTGGCTGGGTTACAGCTACTTGCCTGTGCCTGTAACCAGCATCACGTGACCCTGGCTGAGGGTCCGTCCCTCACTCGGAGAGGGGCCAGGTACACCCGGGCGGGCCCCCTCAGGGGCCACCTGAGGCCGGCGGGTATTAGGGGAATGGCCCAAAGTAAGTCCACGGACGGGCAGGAGGGGAAAATCTCATCGTAAAGAAGTTTGATTTGGAACCTTCCCTCTAAAACGAAACGGGAAATGACAGAACGGAGTTTATTCCCACCGTTTAGTGAAGAGACTCAGGTGAGAATTGCAGCCCCGTGGGAAGTCATAGGATCAACCCCAAAAGAAGTGTTGACTTTTAGCTTCATGGTGTCGGACAGAATTGCATAACAGCCCTGTGAATGATCCTCTGTGTTGTGAATGACTTTTCAGCCCTCTGTGCAAACGGCTTCCTTTTGTAAAAATATACCAAAATGTAACTGTTTCACTGTGAAGCTTCTTGTAACCTCTTGATCTTTAAATCATTCCCACGTGAAATATCGCATCCCGTGTCCTGCTGCCTTTCTCTTCTCTCATTGCCTCACTGGGTGGGATCTGCTTACCCCTCCTCCAGTTCTGCTTCCCAAAGGGCCTTTGATTGATTCCATTACACTCTGCGTGGTTTGTGAGATGTCCGATTGCATTTGGCAACAGATTAGCATCGTGGCATTGTATTCATAATTATGAAGGACGTCTAAAATAGAGCCGGGATCGTTGCTAGCCTCGAGCACGGAGAGGTGGTTGAGGAGAAGCTAATTGAATGACAAGTGTTGCTTTTCTAGCAACGTGGAAACCTTGGGCCCCCAGAAAACCAGATTGCTAATAATCAGATAACAAATTGCGTCTCTCTGTCCTCCTCACTCTGTCTCCCTCTCCCTCATCCTTTCCCTTTCTTGCAAGAATCAGGTCTCCTCCAAACCTCCCACTATCTCTGCCTTCCGTTCTGGGAAGGGAGTTGCAGATCCTTGCAGCTTGAGAGGGGACAGGACACGTGGCCCCAGCACGAGACCACTTTCATTCTAGGACATCCTTCAAATGTCCTTTTATAGGGGAGTGGGTTTTTGGCCATCCTTATTCCATCGTTCTGGAAGTTGATCCAAATGGAGATCTTTAACCCTAATCTTCTATAAGTCTAATCTTTGAGGTTCTGCTTGTATAATTGGGAGGACGTAAACCTCCCCTGCTCCTGCTTTACCCCCAGGGTGAGTGATCCAAGGAAGTAGACGATAAGAAAGGTGTCAGGGGAAACCCTGCAAACATAAGGTCCCTTTGTAGGACGCTTATCAGGGAGAATGTGCCAAGAGGCATGTATAAATCACCTCCTCCTACAGGGTACCCAGCAGACAAAGGTAAATAGGTATTTGCACACACCTGGAAGGGGGTTACTGTAATTTTACCATAAGCTTCCTGGTAGCTGAGGTAAAAAGGGGAAAGCCACAAGAGGTTCTCACTGTCTGATTAAAAACAAAACAACCCCCCACCCCCCAAAAAAAACTCCCAACAGAAACAAACGTATCTGTTGGAGCAAATGGTTTTCTGGCACTGATTTCTAGGAGGTATTAAGGAAGTGGGTCTTGATATATGGACAGATTTCTTCAACTAAACTCTCCCTGTGAGATTTCCATCCTCACAAAGCTCAAAAGCAGCAAACGCTCCTGGGCGAGATGGCAGGCATCCGTGGGGGCAGGTGTGGATGGAAAGAAGAGGACACTTTCAGCTGAGGGTTGGGGATCTGTCACAGAAGGCCTCAGGAAGGCAGTAGCATTTGAGGAGGGCTGTGAGGGATGGGTAAGATTTTGGAAAGTGGAGGAGGGAAAGAGAATAAGCATTTCGGGCCGAGGGACCAGCAATAGCTGTGGAAAGGTGGGGACACATATGGAAGGCATTCTGTAGATTTGAGGAAGGAGGGTTGAGTGGAGGAGAGAGAGGCCTCCAGGCCCTGCCCTAGGAGGCGGTGTGGGGGTGGGCTGGCGTAGGAGCAGTGGGCCTCCAACTGGCACAGCGAGCAGCCATAGTGAAAATGGCGGCCATAATGGTGACTGACAGCGTTCAGTGAGCACGCAGCATTTCCCAAGCAACTCGTAATCTCAGGATAACTGCGTGGGATTCAAAGAAATGTAGGAACAGAATGAAAGAAGCCAAGTTATTTGCGTGAAGCTGCACAGTGGGGTTTGATAGCCCGGCTGAGTCTAGCACAGGAGTCAGCCAACTTTTTGGTAAATGGTCAAATAATAAATGTTTTGGGCTCCATGGCCATGTGGTCTCTGTCACGAATATCCTGCGGGTCAGCGTGGAAACAGCCATCGATTATGTACACAAATGAGTGTGGCTGTGTGCCGCTGAGACTCTGTTTACAAAAGCAGGAGGAAGGCTGTGTTGGTTCACGGGCCATAGCCGCCAACCCCTGGTCTAGAGTCCATGTTCTTAACTACTCTGTAGGTCTTCTGCCTGTTCAGTC
>CM053607.1:33379373-33403882 GCA_028646535.1 Procyon lotor | reverse complement strand
CTTATGCAAAGCAAGCATTTACTAAATGCTTGGAACTTAGTAAATTCTTTTTTTTTTTTTTAAAGGTTTTTTTATTTATTTGACAGAGAGAGATCACAAGTAGGCAGAGAGGCAGGCAGAGAGAGGGGGGAAGCAGGCTCCCCGCTGAGCAGAGAGCCCGATGCGGGGCTCGATCCCAGGACCCTGAGATCATGACCTGAGCTGAAGGCAGAGGCTTTAACCCACTGAGCCACCCAGGCGCCCCTGGAACTTAGTAAATTCTTAATGAATGGTATTTTATTATTATTATTAAAAATCTATTATTATTAAAAATCCCTTGGATTTTTCTTTTTAGTCCTTATTTCTGTTATCTATACGATGCTGACATTACCATGTTATATATTATTTGTTCCATTGAAAATATGCCAGTTATCTTTTCTTCCTTCCCATTTCTTATTTTCTCCCTTATTATTCCTCTTATTATTAAACTCATGCAAACCCACTCCCACTGAGACTTAACTATGGTTGTGTGACATTGAGTGCAAGCTCACTGTGCACAGGAGATTTTGCAAACACATCACATACCCTCTGTAGTTGAACCCTCATTCCAAGTGCAGCAGGAGTTTCTACTCAAACTCCCATTTTACGAATGTGGCAAAGTGAGCCTGAGTAACCTACTCAAGGTGATACGCCTGGTAAGTGGTGAAAACTGCACACGGACATTGTGACACAATGCCTTTGCTCTCAGCCTCTATGTTATTCTACCGTGGGATGTTAGAGCTGGAAGGGCTTTCAGAGAGCAGATAATCAGGTCCTGCCTCTTATTCTCCAGGAGGTGAGGCCCAGAGTGAGCTGTGGGGTTGTGTGTTGCTCGGTGGCAGCACCTCTGGATGGCAGGATCCCACCTCCCGCCTATTTTGCCGTGTAGCCAGGCAGTAACGATTTCGGTGGGGTCTTGCCCCAGAGACTCTCTGGCCAGGCCTGGTCCCAGGCCCACACAACCCCAGACTGCTGCCTGCTGTTCTGCAGGGACATTCTCAACCTCGGATTCTCTGAGGTCCTGTAGCAGTGCTGCAGATGCTCTGGCATCCATTCCCCACTTCAGCTTCCTCTCTATGTTCTGTTTAGATGCAATATGGAAGTGCTTGTGAGAGAGAAAGAGGTCTTGGATGCCAGGAGAAGGGTATGAGGCTGGAAGGCACTGGCATGTCTTTGCCACTATCTATTATGTAAATGCAGTTTCTTTCTTCTTTCTGAGCCTCAGTTTCTCCATCTGCGAAGTGCAGGTGTTGAATGAGATCACTGTTATCCAAACTGCAGTCATGTATGGGTGAAGTTCATGGCTTAGTCACGTTCATGTATTTTCTATACTGTTACTATTTTATTTGACTCAACTTCAAATCAGCTTAGTTTTTTACACTAAATAACACTATCTGAAATCACAGGTGTGGATGTATTATTAAGCCTTTTCTCTAAAACACATTAAGATAAATACTGAACTATTAAAATATAAGACGTTTGTCTATGTGCTGCTCAAAATCGTCTCTAGGGCTACTCAAGTAATTTCTCATACTATGATGGGGAAATGCTGGACTAGGGAGTCATAAAGTCTTTCTATCTGCCCTGTGAATGTGAAGGACAATTCAGCGTTTGGAGGACGTGAGCAGAGGGTTAAACCAGGTGGTCAGGACCTCATTCCGGCCATTCCTGTAGATGTTTGGAAGGCCTCTCTGCCTTTGACACCCATCTCTGTCCCATCCAGGCAGCCATCCAGAAAGCCCTGAAGTCTGAGGAGCCCTCTCTGGCTCTCAAACTCTACGAAGCAGCAGGTGACGTGTTCTTCAATGGGACCCGCCACAGACACCGCGCGGTGGAGTATTACCGAGTAAGTCTTGGCCTGTGCCCTGTGCCAGGCTGTGCCCTGGCACAAATGTGGGCAGGGTCACATGGCCCGGGGCCCCTGTCCCCTCTCGTGCTGGATTCCTTTTTCTTTCCTTCCTCATCCAGTGCCCACGTGCTCTCCCTCTTTTCAATCAATAGGCTCTCAAAGAAGGGTTTGACAAACTCTGTCATTCCTAGGTTTGATAAATTATCCTTTCTGGGAAAACAAACCAAAATAATTACACCTCTTGGGTACATGGCATTTTACCATTTCTAGCATACTGCTGTGTTTACCAGAACGTTCCCATGTACCACCGGTGGCATGGTGGGAGATGAAGGTTTCCCCGATGAATGCTTTTGTTTTAGGATGTATGCATCCTAAACATATTTTTTTATCGAGTATGCATTCAAGTATGTTTTAAAAATTAAAAATGTGTAGCACATCAAACCCATGCCTTCACAGATATTATTGTAGAGGATAAGGCAAAGTAGTAAAAGAGAGTTGATTTAAAAATAATAGTAATAGATAATTGTGCAGATGCTAAGCAGATATGTCAAAATCATAATTGTTCATCACTGACTGAAGGTTGGAAACCTCACGATCTTATTTGACCCTAAAATTTCATTTATGCATTCATTTGCTTATTTAGCTCTTTATTCAGTCATCAAACATTGATCAAGCACCCAGTATGTGCCAGGCACCAAGCTAGGGGTGGGGAGAACAAGAAGCATATTCCTGACTATTGAGCTACTCATTTTTATATGCACTTTATAGATGAGAAAATTAAGTCTAGAGAGATGAAGTGACCTGCCTACAATTCTATCATAATAAAAATAATAGAAATGGCCATTCATTGGGCACTCTCAGATACCATGGGCATACTCCACAGATGACGTGGTGGGTCATCACTAACCCATCATGTGGGTTAGTACCCACATCACCATGTGGGTACTAACAGATCACTTGGCTGGGAGGTGAATATGTTCCCATGTGGCCCCAAGAAAAGTCGCCTTCCTTTTCCCCATCTCCATTTTTCTGGTCTTAGGAGGTCTGATGACCTTCAGTTCTCCTACTTCTAAAATCCAGGCAGAGCAACCAAGAGCAAGGACCAGGAGAGTGAGTTGTGAAAAGCCATGCATGGAAACATGACCATCCCCCCAACCCCTACCAGCAGAATGTAAGCCTCGTAGAGTATGTCTGTACCGAGGATTCTTAGCTGAACTAAGCTTCCATGTGCTTCTGTTCTCAGGCTGGGGCCATTCCTTTGGCGAGGAGGATGAAGGCCATGAGAACAGAGCTCCGGGTTTTCAACAAGCTGACAGAGCTGCAGATCAGCCTAGAAGGCTATGAGAAGGCTTTGGAGTTTGCCACCCTGGCGGCCAGACTCAGCACGGTCATAGGTAGGTGGTCCTGATGGTTGGCCATATTGAAGGGCTAAAGGTGGTTTATCCAACCAGGGGTGTGGCATGGCGTGGCGGGGGTGTGGCATGGCGTGGTGTGGCCATGGGGGGGGAAGACAGCAGTAACAACATTGGCTCTGGAGTCGGACCATGTGGGTTCGAATCCCAGGTCCAACTGAGATCTTAGTTGTAAGCAAATGTGTCGTTGGCAAACGGGGATTAAAAATAGCCCCACCTCATGCAGTTGTTATGAAGCCCAGTGATCATCTGTGTAAAACTCGCAGCACAGCACTTGGTACTTAAGTTCTTGCCGAGTGCTACCTGCATCACACTGATGACCATTCCACAGTTGGGTTTGTTCCCCAGTGCAGGGTAAATGGTATTTTATCCTGTGCACAGGCAATGCCCCTATTACCAGAGGCCTGTGCCCTAAATTTTTAATGGGTTGATTGTTAGTCAAAAGCACATTTTCCATGCGGAATTGAAAAGTAAATGAAGTTCAAATTCCCATGAACTTAACTCACTGTGTGGCTGAAAAAGCTTACGACGACCATAGAAGCTAGTGGGAAACAATGTGTGCCCTTAAAATAGGAAAAAGTCAGAATTAAAAAAAAAAAAAGATTAAAAAAAAAAATCCCTCCTCTTGAATGTTGGTCTTGAGGAAAAGCAGGTTTGATTAGAGTAGGCTTGATTCGATGTAGGGGCAAATGTAGTCTTCTGAGAGGCTTCTAGAAGGGACTTCTGGGCATTCTCAAGGGCCTGAGATGTGGATGGCACTGGACTTTACTGTGTCTAATTGCACTTCAGAGCTCTCTCTGCTTTTCCTACCCTTCTCTGTACTGCAGAAAATCTTATCTGAGTGACAGCCGGCTATCTCAGGAAAGGCGGTGGGAGCCCCAGGCAGCTCCCGCTCTGAGCACTCTTTATCCTTCCCTGGACAGAAGCTGAAAGGAGGCTATATCCACCCTTTTATGCATTTCCCCATGAATGGATTTTTCCATATCAGAAAATTTTCTCTCCCTTGGATTTTTTTTATTTTTGGCTTTTGTCTCTTTGAAGCTTAAAAGTGATGTTTTTTCAAATTGCATCAAACAGCCACCTTGCAAATATTCCAGAAACACAATGGGAAGCCTTTCTTCTCTCTAAAAGGCCATTTTCTATTAAAGGAATTGGTTATTAAAACCACAGAGCCACCAAAAACCAAAATAACAACTCATAGAGCCTTTAGAAACCAAGGTTCTAGACATGAGTTAAAAGTGTGTGTGTTTGGGGGGGAGGTGGCCCTCTGTAGTCATCTGAGACCTCTAGCTGGTGAAAGAGCCAGAGGGTGACTGCTTCCGGGGGCAGCCCCGGGAAGCTCTCTGAAGGGGGAGCCTTTCAGGTGGAGAAGACGTTTGTACTAGCGTTATTCATTACGAAGAACCTTTAGCTACTCCATCAAGCTAGTCTCATCACAAGGTCTCATTACAGGGACTTGGGTATAATTATTGCCCAGAATCTTGAGTTACAAAGACATCTGTAATAAAGAAAAAATTTTTTTCGGGACATTGTTCTCGAATCGTGAAGATCACACGTGGTCTGAGCAGTCACTCGCGGAGTCTGGCGAATTCTTTCGCATCCCTTACCACAGGTGTAATTTTGCCTTTGTGTGTGAGGAAGTGTGAGATTATTTGAGGAATGTCAGCGTCCTAGGAGATGATGAACCTCCCAGGAGGGCAGGGACCTCTTCTGCTTTGTTCCCGTGTATCCCACATACGTGGGGATCCCACGGTCCCCGATCCCTAAGAGACCTTCAAGAAAGTGGCACAGCCTGGGTGAGTGATTGGATGTCATCAAGGGTTGGCTTCGAGATCTCTCCCGCAGTCTTCCAATTCCTAGGAGATCAGAAGCAGGAGCTGGTGGCCTTTCACCGTCTGGCTACAGTCTACTATTCCCTGCGCATGTATGAGATGGCTGAGGACTGCTACCTGAAGACTCTGTCCCTCTGTCCCTCCTGGCTGCAGAGCCCCAAAGAGGCTCTGTACTACGTGAAGGTGTATTATCGTCTGGGGCGACTCACCTTCTCCCAGCTGAAGGTAAGAGCTGATGAGGCCGGGCAAAAGCTGTGTTCCCGCCCTATTCTTCCCTCGACCCCTTCAGGGTACAGTCGAGGGGCCCAAGATGGCGAGTCACATCTCATAGGGTGGGGAGTGACTCCTCTGGAGACACGACGGCTCTTTTCACTTGACCCCATGGGAGACCTCAAAGTTGCTCCTGTCCTCTGAGGAGAGAGATCCTAGCTCCTCTTTCTCCTTGCCCTGCTATGACTACCATTGCCACTTTATCTGTGGGGGACCCTGGGCACATTGCCCCATGCCTGGGAGTTCCTCAGGGGCCTCCAGAAATACGCGAGACGCAAAATAAAGGAACTCTAAGCTCCAACATTAAAATCAAAATTAATACTTAACGTTGCGTCTTCAAAATATGATAGGGTAACTAGCCAGTTGTGACGTACTTCTCATAGTTATATAAAACTCCAGGAGAAATCTGGGTTCATGCTACCATGTTTGAGATAGCGAGTTGGGGTCTACAAATGCAGGCGTGCCTCTGTCCTAATGAGGCCTCAGCCCTGACCCTCCTGTTTGCTCGGTGGGAGTTGAATTTAGAGCTTTGTATCTTTCCAGCCACTTCTGGAACTGTGTCGGTGGTCTGAAAGTCTGTTCCAATTCTGGCCCTCTGGAACTTTGTCCCCAACATTGGCTTCCCCTTACCAGAGGTCCCTGTCTGCACCAGCAAGGCCCTTAATCTCTTAATATCCTGAGTCACGCCTGTGTTTGGCCCCCAGGGGATCCTCAGGGCAACTCTGCTGTTCTTTTCTTATTTGCCAGACGTTGTTTCTGGCCTGAATTAATTATTGACTTGTGAGGGTTAATGGGAACCAGACATCCCTTTTTGAATCTCACCCAAAGAAGCATCTGTTCCTCATTCCTACATTGAGGGGAGGGACAACGGGGTAGTGAAGGACTCCGCAGCCATCTTGCCTCTGTCCCATAGCTCCCGAGGAACCGTTCAGGGACAAAGTGCATATGATCAGATTCGCCCAACCAGGGGATCTAGGGATTGCCAGGCAGAAGAATTCAACTCAAACTAGCTTATGCAAAAAAGCCAATTTATTGGCTCAATTAACTGGGAAGTTCGAGTAGAAATTCAGGAGTTTTAGGGAGTTCTGGATGCTGGTACTCAAATGTCATCACGGATTTCCTCACCTTTCCCTGTTTCTCTTCACTTTCTATGTTTTTACTTCTCTCTGTTTCCTGGGGTCCTTTGCGTCCAGCTATTGGCAGGCTCAAGCCCGTGGCTAAAAGGAGGAGGGACCATTAGCTCTGTGAGGTTGGCCTGGGTCATTTAGGGATCCCTGAGGCTCTGGGCCCAGGATGATGCTGCTTCATGATTGGAGCCTGGGTGAGGTGCCACCCCTGTGCCCGAGGCAGAGGGCCACTGCAGGAAGCAATGTTACCTGTCCAGTCCACAGTGGAGTGGGGCAGGAGCTCCCCTAGGGACCAGGGGAAGGGGGTGGGAAAGTGTACAGGGCAGACCAAAGCTTGAGTTCCGAGTCCCCTCCACTGCCTCTTGGCCTCTCCCGGAGACATTTGCTGACCACTGTCTCTTCTCTGCCCCCTTGCCATGGGGTTAGGATGCCCACGACGCCACCGAGTACTTCTGGCTGGCCCTGGCAGCAGCGGTCCTGCTGGGTGACGAGGAGCTGCAGGACAGCATCAGGAGCAGGCTGGACCACATCTGCAAGAGCCCCCTGTGGCACAGCAGCCCCTCTGGGCGCTCCTCAGAGAGGGCGCGGTGGCTGAGCGGCGGGGGGCTGGCCCTCTGAGGACCAACCCCTGACCCAGATCTGAGCGGAGGCCATGGCGGGAGCTGCCTCCCTGCCCTGGGCTCCTCCACCCTGACTTGGAGGGTCTTTCCAGGAAACAAGCACAGCCCAGAGGGAGAGGAGCTCCTTCCCGGCAGGCCCCGCAAGGAGTGGATGATAGAGCGGGGATTGGAAGTCCTGGCTTCCAGTGTCTGGGGCGTTTCCAGTGGACTCTAGTCCACAGGTACAGCCCCTGAAATGCACTTTGTCAACAGGCAGTTCTAGAGAAACTGAGACAGCTTGCCCCTGGGGGAGCCTCTCTCCTGCCCCCAGTGGGGAAATCAGGCACTGCACCAGAGAGCCCAGAAGCCGGACTTTGTTCCCCTTGCTGACTTCTCTCAGGGAAAGCCCACCTCCCCTTGCCCCAGAGAAACTGGTAGTTTCTTGCTTCTCTTTCTTCAGCCAAAGGAGGTGCTCTTCCTCCTGCTCTCCGAGGCTGGTGGCTGGGAACTCACCATGCTCTCAGCTCAAAAGACGGCCTCAGAAAGGCCAGGTTGGCGCACAAGGCCTGGGGGGGGGGGGGTCTCATGTGAATTCATATCTCCATCTTGCCTGAGGCTCTGCTCCTCCATAACCTTCCGGAAACTCTGGGAGGCTCCCTAAGGGCCAAGGCTGAAACATTGAACACTAAGAAAATTATGACATAAATTACATGTAAATAGTGTATATTATTAAATATTGCTCATCTATATTCATGCATTTTTGTCTCCTTTCTAATGGGGAGAGATGAGAAGGGGGAGGCCTGAAGGTTGGGTTAAACACCAAGGTGCCATATGGATTTCAGAGCTGCTCCTCAAAAAATCATCTCTTTTAGTTTTCTGTCACTGCATAACATGTGTGGTCGCTTGAAACACCCTTTATCTCACGGTTTCTGTTGGAACCCAAGCGTGGCTTTGCTGGTCTTCTGGCTCAGAGCGGCTCACAAGGCTACAGTCAAGGCTTGTCCGCTGCGGTCTTCTCAAGCTTAGCGAGGGGAAGGCTCTGCTTCTAAACTCACACCCACAGCTGTTGGCTGAGTCAGCTCCTTGCTTGCAGTTGGCCAGAGGCTGCCCCCCGATCCCCGCCATGTGGTCCTCTCCACAAGGCAGCTCACAACATGGCGGCTGGCTTCGTCACAGAGTGAGTGTGAGAGAGCTGAGTGAGGGAACAGAGCCTTGTCATAACCTCATCTCAGAAGTGACATCCAATTAGTTTTGCCTATTCTATTCATTATAAGGGAGTCGTTAGGTCCAGCCCACAGGAGGAGGGAGAGGGAGACCATGGCTGTAAATACCGGGAGGCAGGGAATCACTGGGGGCCTTTTCAGACGCTGCTTACCTCCCTATCTGAGTGTTTTGAAAATGGAGTCAGGAATTCCATAAGGCAGTGAACTCCAACTACTCTCCTCTGACTGGACCAGTGGCATCAGCTTCACTTGTGAGATTGTTTGAAATGCAGATTCTGGGTCCCACCTAAGACCTCTGAGTCAGAATCTCTGGAGCCCTAGCTTTTGCCTTGCTCTCCAGATGATTCTAATGCACACGAAAGCGTTAGAAACCTTGCTTTGGAGACACAGTTCTCAGATAACGTGCAAAAGAAAGGCCTGCAGAACTTGCTGGAAATGAACTTTTTGGTTCCTACTCCAGGAATTCTGATTCGGTAGGTCTGGGAGATGCCCAGGTACATGCATTTTAAAACGAGCAACTTAGGTGATTCCAACGGAGGGGTTCCCCCTTGTTCTGAAATGGGGGAGCATACAAGACGATCTAGCCATAGGGCTGGCCACTGATGCCAAGCATGCTTAGATTTTATTGTCGGATCCTCTGCCCTTAATTTCTAGCTTCTTGGCCCACCAGATGGTTGGTGTTGCAGTGGGTTGGGATTGGGGTGGGGAGTTGAGTCCACATGGCATCTTCTGGTCATCAAGGTCATCTACACATCAGTACATCTTACTTTCTTTTAGGAGCTCGGTTGGTTGCCAAAATGCTCTCTGTTCTAGAATAGTCTTCTCTAGGAAGGAAATGAAGTGACCTAATCCACTACCATGTAAAATAGATGCGATTTTGTTCCCACCACAAACCGTAAAATCCCTGAGCAGGGAGGGATGTTGTGGATGGGTCTAACCTCCCAGGCAGTGTCCTTCCCACAACATTCCTGGGAGACAGACAGGGGCACATGCGTTCCAGAACAGTTACACATCTTATTTTGAAGAGAGCTTGTTTGGCCCTGGAACCCATGCCATGAACCGTTCCCCATTTGTCTCAGGTTCCAGCCCCTCTCCCTTTTCCCACTGACCTATTGCTCTCCTCTGGCCAGATGCCAGTTTCAGCTCCTCTGCAAGTGTGTTTCCCACAGTGCACCAGGCTTCGGGATGGGCTTGTGGGGAGACTACAGAGCGAGGTTACTGTACTTAATGCAACAGTGTTGTAGGTTGAGGTTGCAGTAAGATATGTCTTCTCTCCAGCAGTAACATCTTACATTTGGCTCACATTTAGCTTACGATAAGTTGAAACCTCCTCCCACATTAACTTCTATTTCTCTAGATCTTTCTCAATTGCTGCAAATTTACATATGTAAAATAAATAAATAAATAAATAAATATCTTACGATTATTTATTTTTAAGTGAAGGCCATTATATCTACCCATTTTATATTTCATTGGGAATTTTGGCTAAAATTTCCTGATTCTACACTCTTTGGTTCATCTGTAAACCTGGAACATTTGCCTCTACCCAGATCAGTTATAAAAATGTTCAACCTAATTCCAAAGACGAGGGAAGGGTTAATTTTTAAATGAGAAAAACTTTGCACGGTATCATTGCCATTACTACATCCTGTATGAAATCTTTCTGCTAAACTGGTCTTTAAAAGTGTTTAAGAATCTCATTTAAAAAATATGAAATCATGTTGATGCTCCCCCCACCGCCGCCCAACCCACAGAGCATGGAGTGTGATTGCATCTGGTCTTTATTTAAGCAGGTTTTCTTACACATATATAGTAGCAAAGGGGAGTGAATTAGTTACGCTTTTTATCCTAATCCTCCTCTAAAAGTTGTGAGAGCCACCCAACTCCTGGCTGCCTGTACATAACCTGAGTAAAGAACAAGAAGGGAATTAAACCACTGTGGAAAAACCCATAATGTGTTTTCTCAGCTTTCAGGTGCATTGCTTTCCTACCCAACAGTATTACGACTCTGAAATCCAATATTGCTTTGATCCTTTTCTTATTTGCTTCTTGATTATTTTAAGATGTCGTCAAATTGTGTCTCTATGTACATATGCGTGTGTGTGTGTGTGTGTGTGTGTGTGTGTGTGTGTGTATGTGTGTTTGCTTGTGCTTTGTAAGTAACGTGTAACTCTTCTGATAGAAGTTTACCTGGGGAAGGGAGTATATGGGGTGCAAAGGGTCAGAAGTCGGGGGAGAAACAGGCTACCAGGTTAGGTGAGATCTGTATTTTGGTCTTGAATTTGACATTAAATTGCACTGTGACCCTGCATAAGTCACTGAGCCTCTATACCTGTCAGATCTCTGATCTGTGAGACAAGAAGGATAATCACCTCTGGGTTCCTTCTCAGCAATGTTGTTTCCATACCATGTAAGAGCAGGAAATGAGATTTGCATCTGGGAGATGAATCATATATATTTTTATGACCCCATTGTATTCTCTTCTTACATAGGTGAATAAACTGAAAAATAGAAAAGTAATTTTTTTCCCCATTACAGAGGATGTTAGTGGCAAAGACGGCAGGACCCTGGATCTCATGTCCCAAGGACTTCGCGGCACTAATGACAGTGCTTCTCTCTCTCAGGGCAACCTTCCTGCGGGGATGCGTGTGCCTGTGTGTGTGTGTGTGTGTGTGTGTGTGTGTGTGTGTGTAGGCACTTGGGCAGTTTTAACTATATTGCCATCTGAGCAACCATTTATCAAACTTTTTCTAAATTGATTTGTTTTCTTTACTCATATAAATTAATTTTATAAAGGATGACTGATCTGTGTAGAAGGAAAACACAAGTTGTGCTTTCCAGAAATAGCATTTCATAAATGAAAACAAATACAGTGAAAACAAAACAATGCACGACATTCAAACAAGGTCCTGTTGCCCACGGCAAGCGCTTGACCTCAGCTTGATCTGGCATTATTTGACAAAAAAAAAGATGAACAAGTGGCAGGGAACATTGCAAACAGACTAACGCGGTTGTCTTAGAGCAATCAAAGAAATGGAGAAGGCAGTGCAAAGGACTGAAATCCTCACAACGACAGTCAGTGCTATTCAGTGCCATGCCTGGGTGTCCTTCCCACTTTGGGGAAGGGGAGGCTCAGTGTTGAGAGATGGAAGGGGAAAATGTGAATACGATCCAGGATGGGAAATTCATGGTGGGAGCAAATTGCAGGGTGTTATGGGAACTCAGGTAGGACACTTAACCCAGCATGGAACCCAGGGCATCAGAGAGGACTCCCTGGAGAAAGTGACATCTAAACTGAGTCAGAGAGCTAGATAGAGAGAGATCTACTTAATTCTAATTGCAGGCTGTGGGGTGTGGAGTTGACAGGGCATGTGTCAAGCAAAATTCCAGAAGGTGGAGGGGACCTGCTGTTTTCTGAAAACAGCTGAGTTTGGTAAAGCTGGAACAGAGTCAGGGGCATAGGGAAGGAGAATCGGAAGAAGCTGCTCGAGAGGGAACAGAGGGTGAAGGGGAGCCATGGAAAGGTTATAAGCTGGAGAGAGAGACATGACCAGATTTGTGCATCAGAAAGATGATTCTGGAAGCCTTATGAGAGTGACTGACAGGGTGGGAAGGCAGCTGGCAAGCCCACTAGGACCTGGCTGTGACAACACCACACTCCAATCTTCACTTGGATTTCATTGGTTTCCCCACTAAAGTCCTTTTTCTGTGATCCAGAATCCCAGGGTATCACACTGCATTTTGCTGTCACGTTCCCCTCTCATCTCGGGTCTGTGATAGTTTCTAAGGCTTTCCTTGTTCTTCATGACCTTGGCTGGCCTTTGTGACCTCCTTCCTTTTTGATAACTGCTCCCATAGAGATGTGTGGACGAGGGGAGGAGAGGAAGGAGAAATCCCAGGGAGTGAGCACACAGTGGCCGGCACCTGGTATAGAGGCAGGAGGACCTGACAGGTTTGTTGACCTTCTTCATCTCATAGACAAGCAAATGGCTAAAGCACATCTCTCTTTGGGGGCAGGCCTTTATCCAAGGAAGAAAGAAGTTTGATTCAAGATACAAAACAAACTAGGCTATTTTTAAGGGGGATTAATACAAATGGTCTACGTTATAAAAAATGCCTGACTCCATCCATCAGTTTAATTTTAAAGCCAGGATTTAAACTTTTATTCCTATTGTGTCTTATTTGCCACTTTGCAATTCAAAGTGTGTGTTTTTTTTTTTTTAATTTTAAACTTTTATTTTTTCAGTGTTCCCAAAGTGTGTTTCTTGATGCAAGCCTTGAAGTCTCCCCGGGGAAGCAGAGACAGATGGCCGCCTGGGGGCTGGGGAGGCTCCGTGCAGCCGTGAGGGGTGCTGGGGTAGGGGTGGGACCAAGGAGAACACAGGCAGCAGAGACTCAGTCACGGGGCTGCTTGGCTTCGCTCCCCGAGAGAGACTGTGGAAGGTGGGTGGGAGGGAAGGACACTGGGTTTCCAAATTATTTTAGAGGTGAGAACTCCAGCTCCCACTTCTGGGGCTGCCTTTGACTCACTGCTCAGGGCATCGGGATAGCTCCAGGGAAGAGTTCTCTCTGGGTGAGCCTCCAGACAGGGTACAGGGAGGGTGACCACGATCACAATGGGCAGAGAAGCAAGGCTTTTACTTCTCTATGGTTGTCCCTCTTTGTGAGAAATCAAGAGTTCCAGTAGGGGGCAGTAATATCTTCTTAAAAAGTATAACATTACCAAAGAATGTATGTAACAGTTCTAGATCAGCCTCCAGCGGTGGCTTTCAGACTTTCTTTTTTCCACTGTGACACACAGTGAGAAATGCATTTTACTCTGTATCGCAGTATGCATATGCACAAACATACGTACAATAGACGTTTTGACAGAGCACCATTTAGTCCTTACAACGTGAGGTGCACTGACCTATTCTAGCCACTTTAGAAGTCTTCTATCCTAATTGAAGAATATCCAGCTTATGACCTGCCAAATTGGTTTCTCACAGACTCACTAACTTGCAGTTTGAAAAGCACTGACCTGGGAAATATGGCAAAGAGCCCAAGAGAGTGCTGGCCTTTGTTCTTCCTTATCTATCATTTGATGGACAACTTTACTGAGACCAGGGAATGTGCACCTATCAAAATAAAAAGAGAGGGTGATATTTTTGAATGAGAATTATGCGTGAGGGCCTATTTCCTCCTGTAATCCAACAACATTTGGAGGAAGATACAATTGCTTTTAATCTCCATTGAGATTGAAAAAATGGAAGTGGCTTAAGTCTATAGCTAGTAAGTGGTGGAGGTGAGATTTGAACTCATGTCTCCCTGATGGTGAAACAAGAGCGTTAACTTATTCTACTGTATTATGGGTCTGTGTCAGGTGACACACTTATGGGGCAGACACCGTCACTAATGAGATCACCCATAGGAGCGAGATGAAGAGTTGTTTCATCAGCCTGGAATATTGGGCTGAACACAACTTAGTGAGTCTGGTGGGTCAGAAAGAAGAGTTGCTCCGGAAACAGGACTAGAGAGAACTGATTTTCTAGGAGGTCTTAAGGAAAATATGGAGGTTATCATGGACCAGTCAAGTAGCATCTTAGAAGAGAGGATAAACCACCTTTCCCCAAAGGGAAATATAAGGAGTAACAAAAAGTTGTATTGGCATAGTGGTAATTGGTCAGAACAAATTAAAAATTAGATTTTGAAGATCACAGATGAGGAGTGGGGTGAGTGAAGGGAAATTTCAGGATAGCTCAAAGCCAAGAGCGGAAGTGTATGGACACCCGAGTAAGGGAGGCTACCGGGCAGAGCCTTGAGGATCTCACTCATCATGGTACCAGCGGCTTGAATGGCAGAAATGAGATAGAGACATGTGTTTTTTTTAAATGTTATTCAAATTCAATTTAGGTAACACAGGGTATGACTAGTTTCAGGGGTAGAATTTAGTGACTCGTCAGTTGCATACAAGACCCAGTGCTCATCACACCCAGGGCCCTCCTTAATGCCCATCACCCAGTTACCCCTTCCTCTCACCCACCTCCCCTGCAGCAACCCTCAATTTGTTTCCCATAGTTAAGAGACTCTTATGGTTTGTCTCCCTCTCTGTTTTTTATCTTATTTTATTTTTTCTTCCTTTCTCTGATGTTCATCTCTTTTGTTTCCTAAAGTCCACAGATAAGTGAAACCACATGGTATTTCTGACTTATTTCACTTAGCATAATACCCTCGAGTTCCATCAAGAATCACCTACTTTTGATATCTTGAAGGGGCTCTTGGGAATACCATCAACCTCCAAACCCATCTCGTGAAACAAATACGCTGGAGAAAGCCATGCTTGTGTGGAGATGCTTTAATTCTCATGGATAACAAGTGTTAGAAACAGTTTTTCATGGACTCAAAGTATTTAGAAATGCTTATCTATGTTCTAAAACTTCTATTTTATTTGGGATTGTGAAATTTCACCGATTACAAATTATTCATCTATGGAAAGAATTTTTTAAAATAGGTGATCTCTTCTGGGACGTCTGGGTGGTTCAGTTGGTTAAGCGGCTGCCTTCGGCTCAGGTCATGATCCCAGAGTCCTGGGATCAAGTCCCACATCGGGCTCCTTGCTCAGCAGGGAGCCTGCTTGTCCCTCTGCCTCTGCCTGCCACTCTGCCTGCTTGTGCTTTCTTTCTATCTCTCTCTCTCTCTGACAAATAAATAAATAAATAAAATCTTTTAAAAAAATAGGTGATCTCTTCTGCCTTCGATGCTAACCTTTCAGATCTTGAGTGTCATATTAAACACGACGCTTGTGACCCTCAACTACTTTGCCATTCCTGCACGGGCCAACTATTGCGTGCGAAGGTGAAATCTTTGTTTTTGAAATTTCTTGTAAATTGAGGACTTTTGCTGTTTGCTCATCTGGAGATAGATCAGACATTTGCTTCAGAGAGATGCTCACAGGAACGCCCCTGATTTCTCTGCGCATCATACCAGACGGCAGTGACACTCGCTCCATCTGCTTTCCTCCCTGGGGACCTGCCTTGGGACAGGCTAAGTAACAGCTGCATGGCAATCATGGTGACCAAACAACCACTTATTCATGAAACAAACAAAAGTTCTAGGACTTTTGTCTGTCCTAGAACACGTAGCTTAGGAACTCTGGTGGGTGGGGGGAAAGAGAGCCAAACAGATGACCTAGAGGATTTGCATTTTGGATTGTTCTAAAGTCTTTTTTTTTTTTTTTTTAAGATTTTATTTATTTGACAGAGAGAAACACAGCAAGAGAGGGACACAAGCAGAGGGAGTGGTAGTGGGAGAAGCAGGCTTCCCGCAGAGCAGGGAGCCCGATGTGGGGCTCTATCCCAGGACTCTGGGATTATGACCTGAGCTGAAGGCAGACACTTAACGACTGAGCCACCCAGGCGCCCCGGATTGTTCTAAAGTCTTAAGGGGTTATACAGACTGTTATTCTGACACTCTTTCAAGTCACGTGGCAGTCCTTTGTCGTCTTTCCAGTTAGGGAAAGTCTGTGTCTCTTTCTTTCTTCTAGTATCCTTAGATTAAGCTCTCTATTTTGCATGCATTCAAGGATCCCTGTGCTTTTCCTTCAGGGAACTCATCACAGTTTATCATTATACTATTTGTGTGGCTTTTAAAAAAATAATCCCGCCTCCATTGGAAGCTCCATGAGAACAGGGACCTGGTCTGGGTCATTCAGCTCTGTGTTTTCAGAGTTGTGCCAAGTGTTGACACATTGTAGCTGCTCAAAAAGGTTTGGTGAATGTGTTAATAAAAAAATGAATGAATGAGAATTTGGATTCAGATTGTGACCCCCTTCTTATCACTTATGAGAGGGAGAAATTGTTCAAACAATAACCTACCTGCTTATTGCTCAAGAGTGACTCAGGACTTGGTTGATAGGGTTGCTTACATCCAGAACAGACGCTTACTTGGTGTTTATTGAGAATAATAAGCGTAATTTACATTTGTTTAAGATAAGTTGCAAAATATGTGCTGGTGTCTTCCTAATTTTGAGGGAGGTAGCTTTAGGACTGGGGACAATCTTGATCTGTTACTGAACACCTGTACTGTGATGGGCCTTGTGCTAAGCGATTCACCTACAGTATATGGCCTCATTCCCCAAATGGCTTCACAGAAAAGGTGTTATTGTCTCCACTTTCCAGGTGAAAGAATCAAGGCTCAAAGTCATTAAGACACTTGCAGACATTTTCTGACCTGAACATCAGTGCTTTTAATAACTGTAAGTCTGGCTTTACATGTTCTTGTTTAGCACTTAGGATCTTCCAGAGAAGTACTTCTCTTATGAGTATGTGCTGGTTCCCCTTTGTCTTAAGGAGGAGCAGTGACCTGGTGACCAGGATCCTCTTATGAACTTCTCCAACATTCTTGCCTTCACAGCTGAGATTTGAACCCTCACTCCAGACACTGCTAAATGTGTGCTCCCGCTATATCATTGACTCCTCCTAACAGTCTCTCTCCACACAAGAAGTAATCGCATGTGATAGTGTTCATACAGTACATAAAAGGAAACAAGTTCAAGTAAGAGATGAACTTTACTCAAAGTCCTACAGATAGAAAGTGGCAAAGTCAGCAAAGGAATCTAAGCCTTGTCCATATTGCTGTTGCCAAAAATGAAGCTAGACTTTTGCTAAATTTCATGGGACTTCAGCTAGATTGATCTTGTTCACCTACACATTCTTTCTAGGATGAATGGTGATACCAATGAACAGCTCTACAGTTTATCAAATGTGTGGCTTCAGACAAGTTTTTAGTTCTTGGTGTCTCACTGTCATTATTGGTAAAGTGAGGGTGTTAACAGTACTTACTCCATGGGGTTCTTGTGAGGGTTAAGTGAGTTAATATATGCGAAGTGCTTAGAGTAGTGCTGAGCCCATCTCATGTACGTGGTGGCCGTGATGGCTGTCATTCTACTGATAGACATTTGAGAAGAGTATGGGTTTGCGTGAAGATCATGAATTCAACTTGGAACATGTGGAACTTACAGTTTGCATCCAATGGAATGTGAAACCAGCTTAATGTCCATATTGTCCACTTGACCTCACATACCTGAGATCAGAGATCTTCTAGGTCACTGATGCACCCACAGTATGAGAATAGTGCCTGACCCATCGAAGGAGCTCAATATCGATTGATTGGAAAAACGAACGAATGAATAAATGAATGGACCATAGACATTATTTACAGTATAAATTATACCTAGATAGCATGATGAAATAAAGAAAAATGCCCTCAGTAGGACATCAGCAGACCTGAATTAGGTACATGAGTGAGTAAGTATGGGCTTCCTGCAGAGACTCTGTAGGACGTGGGGCCTCCAGGACGAAGCGAGGTCATTCTCTTTCCAGTTCTAATATGAGCTGTCATTCCAGGGCTCTGGAGGTCCTGGGCCAGGCCTTCACAGCATCCCAAAGTTCTCCCCCGACCAAGCCATGTGGCCAATCCCCATGAAAGAAAAGAACCTTTCTTCCTGTCCTTTGACTTCAAGCTGGGGTCAAAGGCATTAGGCTGGTTGGAAAATAAATAAAGTCCCTGGGAAGACAAAGGCCATTCAGAAACCAGGCCTCACTGTAAACACTGGCCTTCCTTTTCTTTGGCTTTCGGCTTCCAGGTACTTCCTTGGGCCCACCACGACCTCACTTGGCCTAAAGGCCTGGTGGCCACAGCGGGTTCTGGTGGTCTTACGGGAAGAGCTGGAGGGGATTCTGAGGGAAATCAGAGGTAAGTGTCTAACAGCTGATTCTCTGAAAAAGAAAATGTGTGTGTGTGTGTATGCATACTCAAGTTTATCATAAATTTTTCTTTTCTAAAGGATGTACAGCAACAATTTATAAATAACAATAAATATGAATACTTTCATTGTACATTTTCATATAGCCAATCGATTCTCAGACAACAAATGCATTCATTGATTTATGTGGAACTCTTGTATCTAGAGTCAACTATGGTTGCAATTGGATAACAAGCAGAGTTGTGATATGAATGTTGGTTGGTATTTCCTTTAGAAGTAAGATAAAGGAACTCTGAAATCACTTGTCAATAGCATGAGTGACTTTTTTGTATTTGAATTTGAAAGAATAATGCCTCAATTTTTTTGTATTTATACCACAGAAATTTGCAAATGCTATAAATCGGGACTTAACTGATGGCTTCATTTGATCAAATGGAATGACTACAGACTCGACCATTTTAAGTATAATCTGCATTATTTGCATCACTTTCTTAAATCTAGGCAGTCAATGAAGCCATCAGTTAAGTCCCGATTTATAGCATTTGCAAATTTCTGTAGTATAAATACTCCCACCTTGGCTGATTTCAAGCTACTAATGCAATGTCGCCAAGTCTAGGCTGGGGAAGATGTGCACATAGCCATATAGTATTTGTACCACCGAGATGATGAGTGTGAACCAATTCCAGAGCACATCTAACAGCAGAGACTACTAGGCCAACTAGGAAGTGATGAATATTGAATATTTATGACCTCTTTTTAATGTGATACAATGAAATCGTAAGTTTGTATTCTTTGTATAATTTAACTGTTAATTGTGGCTATGTTTAACAACCAGCTCACAAAATTCCTGAAATTTAGCAACTGGCTCTCAGGAGTAGGTTCAAGCCAGCTCTAGCACACCACTGACCCCAGCTCCATCAAAGATGAGGTCATGAGAGCGAAGAGTCAGAGGTCTGGTGGATGAGACAGGGCCTAGTGCTGGAGATGACATGGGACAAGTAAACTGATGGGACCACCTGAAATGCTAAGAAGAAAGAGATCCCTCTTGGTCAGGAGTAAAGGAAATTCTCCTGGAACCCTCCAGAAGGCTTGGAAAATTCTTTACTCACTCATAGCATATATTCTTTGGTGTTTCATTTTGTCATTGACCTTGTAGGGTTAAAGCATGTGTAGGAAGAACGTAGTCCATGCTAGATGCTTGGATCTTCGTATGAGCTTTGCAAAGGCAGTGATGAGTCCGGTTTGCCTGCCTCATCAGAGCCTCGCCTGCAAATGACTGTCTCCTTACTTACTACACATAGCTATGGCAAATTTTGTCCTCCTTACCTTGGAGCTTTCATTTGAGCCTTTTATTTAATGTGGCAGACATTTTAATTTTAATCTTCTCTTTTTTAGAGAGGGAGAGAGAGCAAGAGGTAGGGGGCAGAGGGAGAGGGAGAGAGACAGAGAGAGAGAGGCTCCACACCCAGCACAGAGCCTGACATGGGGCTCCATCTCACAACCCCGATATTATGACTTGCGCCGAAATCGAGATTTGGACGCTTAACTGACTGAACCACCCAGGAGCCCCTAATGTGGCCGACGTTCTGACCTCTGTGATTTGGCACTGAGGATGCTTTGATTCCATGCTTGTAACTACCAACATTTAAAGGACCAACAGGGTTGAATTTTTGTCAAGAACGTTCTTAAGTAACTTCCATTAAACCATGTTAATTTCAAGTTGATGTTCAATATATCAACTGTGAAAACATTGCTAATTTTTGCCGTTTTCCTTTTTATCTGATCAAAATCATTTTATAGAGATTAATTCTATCACATGTGAGTTTTTCTAAGAACATCTTAACTTACTGAGTGTGATGTATCTGTATCAGATTTAATGGTATCACATTTTAGCTTCTGCCCAAGTGAATTTTGTGTTGTGGCTTTATCTCTGGTTAAGTCCAGTTTCCCCAGTGCACATTTGGTTGATCTGAGCTTTGTCAGGACAATCTGATTCTTTCACCAGTGTCTAGTCTTTAACATGTGTTACTCTGTGTGGGTTAGCTGTTGCCCGTTTTACTTTGGATTGATTACTTCAAGAAGAACACCGAGACACAAATGCCCAACCACCTTCAGCATCTATGCAGGGGCGGGGCCTGGCACAGGCCGACTGATCAGGTCTGAGCCAAGTGCCAGCACTTGAGTTTTCATCCAGAGCAGACAGGTGGATCAGTGAGTAAATACCAACAACAAGAACTTAGGAGAAACAGTGAAATGCAGGGGCCCAAGGCTAAACTCAAAGACCTACATGAAGCACAATGACTTTCTTAAACGATCCTCGAAGCCCTTGAGCGACACATGGGATCCCTGCCAAGGCAGCTGGACTGTGGCAGGGTTTGGGTGCTCAGAGGGACCAGAGAGGTCAGTGTGATGCAGCTGACAGCCTTGGGCTCCAGGTTAGGTTCTCTGGGGTCTGAACTGAGCTCTGTTACTCCTTGCTCTAGCCCTCAGGCGAGTCCATTTTCCTCTCTAGGTCTCCGTTTTACCAACTGCCAAAGGATGGGTCGGTCCTAAAAGCTCATAGGCCCTTTTGAAAGTCTAAGGAAATCTATGAGATCTGCCCTCAGAATTATATGCACACACTCATATTTTGTGCACATCTTCAGAGAGTCCCAGGACCCTTTAGCCCACGCCCCAGGATGATGAGTTAGGGATAACCAGCCCAGGTGATCTGCTAGGATCTGTCTAGGGTTGACATGCCAGGACTGAGGTACGATATATATGCACAGCCAGGTGATTCCTGAGAGCTCACACACACACACACACACACACACACACACACACAGTTTATAGATAAAAATGGAGAAATCCAGAAAAGAAGGATCTGGAATCCTTTGTATGCATCGCTGGTTCATTAGCATTTTCATTAATACTATAATATAGACGCTGAAATTATAGTGTTTGGGTTAAAATCCTCACTCTGTGCATTATATCAGGCAAGACACTTAACCATTCTGGACCTTAATTTCTGCATCTGTAAAACAGGACTATTATAGTATCAACTTCGAATGGCTTTTGCATGAGCCAGGTAGATATTTGCTTCAATCACCTCCTATCACCTCTTATATGAACAAATGCTCAGAGAATTTGATGTAACACAAGTGATTAACTGTCAGAGACATCGTTGGGCTTAGGAGGCCATGAAATTCAATTCTTTCATTTAGGAAGGATCAGAAAAGGGAGGAGCCTCACCCTACTCACCAATGTCCGTTCAGGGCTGCTCTCTGACACTCCCCTTAGATACTGGGAACATTTGGCAACTAACATGACGTCATCGGCATGCCACTTCTCAATGTAAGAGGAGGCCTACGCCCTCAGACCAAGTCCCATGTGATTATTTGCTGTATTTGTAGACTTTTCCAATACCAGCTGTTTCTGAGAGTGAGCACAGAATGATTCAGAGCAGGTTGAACACCGGTGGGTATGACTTCTACAAAAGCAATTTGTAGGAGCTTCTCATTCCATTGGAAATTAGTCACACTAATTCTAATTACAAAGCTTCTATGACTTTGGCTTTCATGACTGGCCGCCCCTCCCAGAATAGGCATTTCAACCACCCAACTGCAATCTCTGAGGGCTGCTTAATGTTACCACTCCTGAAAGGACCAGAGCCTCTGGGGAAACCCTTCTGACCCAATCACCTTATTATCTGACTCAAGGCAAAAATCAAGTTAGAAAGCTGCTTGGGAAATTTCTGAATTCAACCAGGCCCCGGGACATACAAGATGATCCCATAAAGACAGGGTTAACTTGGCTTTTGAGGGAACTGTGGATTCTAGAACTGGTAGAATGACGTGCGTGTGTGTCTGTGTTGACAAAGGCCACCCCACTTGTGAGAGGAGGTATGAACATTTACAGACAAGGAGACCGAGGCTCAGAGAGTCACATGCGGCCATCTCCAAAGGAGGACTGTTGATCATCTTAATGTGAGTATATTTTAGATGGCCGATGTTCCGGAAGGAAAGAAGGACTGCACGTGTGCCTAGACACAAGATTAAGTCAGAAAAAAAAGAACAAACAGAGCAACCCACCCCACCCTCCGCTCCCACATAAATTCTCACTTCAAGGCCATCAGGCTGTCTGTTTCCTCAGGCCTGTGTCTGTGGGAGGATGCAAAGCAAACTAGCTTGAAGGGGAGACAGTCTGCAATGACTCAGGGAAGAAAGCAGCCCCCACCCCATCCAACACACACACACACACACACACACACACACACACACACACACACACATAGCTCCACACTCACTCCAAGAACCCATTCTCTTCTGTTTTGTCCCCTGTTCTTTCTCCAGTGGTCATGGATCACTTCCTAGTGACAATTCTAAATATTCTGGTTGCTACTTAGCTCTTCTGCTGCAGCCCATTCCAGCTACTGCTGAGTTCCAGAGTGTTGAATGTTGTGGTTTCTGCGACTATCGTGGTCCCACCCAAAGCCCTCCGAATCAGTAACCCCCAGCATCTGTGCACTTGAAAGATGGCACAAACTCTTATCGGGCAGAGAAACCATCAGGACAATCTGAACAGTAGAGAATTGTGCCAGCGATGGTTCTAATAGGAGTGAGCAGTTGGAAAACGTCAACACTTTGCAATCTCCCAAACTCAGAATTAAGTGCTACCCTCGGGGTGATTCCCAAGGCTACACAGTTCTGTTGGCCAAGCTATGCCTCCTGCCCAGGGATTCCATAACTCAGGGGTGATTTCTGGGAGTGCGGGATTTCAGAGATGTTTTGTTCTGCTTGAGAGGTGGACCTAGGTTCAGATCCCAGTTCAGGGTACCTAGTATCTGTGAAGTGTTAACACATTATGTCACTGTCCTCAACCACGATTCTTCCAGCTGTAAAATGGGATAATAAATGTATCTAAAGCACTTAGCTTTCCATGGTGCCTGGAATATAGGAGATATTACCTTATGGCTCTGCTTAAGCCTATATATCACCTGGGGGGGAGAAAAGACTCATAAAGGGAATTCAACAACTCCAAAAGGAACCCAGAGAAACATAAAGAAAATAAGTCACAAAACAACTTTGACCCCCAAGGTCTTCCATGACCCAAGACATTGTTTTATGTATGTTTTGTGTGTTTATTGGAATGTGTGATTGGGGGTTATTTTTATTTCCCTCCTCCTTGGGCTCAGTAGGGTCCAATTAGACCAGATAAATCAGCATCCCAAATCCAAAGAAGAAAGCAAAATGACAAACCTGGGAAACTGGAGTTACAGGGCTTATGTTCTTTGAACTATAAAAGGAAATACTTGACCTGACCTAGGATTTCTGTACAATTCTTTGGTGTGAGAGGCAGCCTGCAAGATGCAGATTGGATGCAGAATTGTAACTTCCAAAAAATTCCTGTGATTTATGGGCAAGATTATTTGAAATCGTGATAATTTTGAAAAACATAATTATAAGTGCGATAGGCCCACAGTCACAAACATACACTTGTAGCCAAGTTTATAAAGCTGGTTTTATGATATATTTTTAAAAACTTAACTTCGTTGTTTCATATCTAGTGCAAAGCTCTCCAAATTTAATAGGGAAGAAACCCTAACTTCAAAATTCAATTTGAGGCATTTACAACACAGTCAGCTGTTTGTGAACTTCTGCTAAGACAGGGCAAAGTCTTGGATCGTGAGTGTGAGTGACTTACGAGAGCAGCTCAGGGTCCCGGAAACTTGTAAAGGGATTTGAGGCAGTGTTCCAGTTATTTGTTGTTGCATAACAAGCCACTCCCAAACCTGGTGACCCAAGACAATACCTTATTATCTCACTTGGTCTGGTGGGCTAGCTGGACTTATCTGGGCAGGTCCCACTTGGGGATGGTGGGTGGGGCTGAGTAACCCAAAGACTTGAAAGGGCCAGACTTCCACCATCTGGCCCTTGGGGGGCTGGTGGTCAACACTGGCTGTTAGCTGGGAGCCCAGCTGGGGCCATGGTCAACTGCAGGGCTGAGACATGGCTTCCCCACTTAGCTTGAACTTCTTGCAGCCTTGTGACTGGGATCCAAGAGTGAGCATTCCAAGAACTGACATTCCAAGAGACTAAAATGGGAGCTGCAGGACTTCTGATGATCTAGGTTCGGAAGTCCTTCAGTGTCGCTCCTGCTGTGTTCTGTCGGTTGTATGGGTCCGGCCTCAATTTGATGTGGGAGGGCATGAAAACCGGGAGGTATGTTTCCTTGGGGTCACCTTGGAAGCCTAGATATCAAAGGGCTTTTTGAGATGAGATAGCACTGTTATCCAGGTAGTATTTTTGAAAATTATTTTTGTTTCCATGGAAAAGGAGTGAAGATGCTTCACTGCCTGTTTTGCATAAAGTTCAGCTGGTTATCTAGAACCTTCCATCATGCAGCTCCTAGCCCGCATGCATAAGTGTTTATTACCTAGTGAGGCCCAAGAGAAACTA
>CM053607.1:33353960-33378873 GCA_028646535.1 Procyon lotor | reverse complement strand
AAAAAAAAAAAAAGGAGGTTGTGCAGAATAGTGAGAGCCGTGGGCACAGGACTGGAAGTTTTGGACTCTCTAGCTTTGCAACGGGGATTTGGTGTGACTTTGGCCTTGCACGGCCTCTGCTTCCTCTCTAGTACTGTCATTAACAGCTCTGACTTGGTGGACGATCTTGGACCTTCTTTTAATTCTAATATTTAAAAATCATGTGGTCTGTACTTTAGGTCCCAAAAGGACATTTGAGCTTGGGAAGTTCGTCCATAGAGAGCTGGACTCACTAGCAAGGACTGGTTTTTCTAATACTTGATGCTTAATTGCTTTCTGATTCCAGACCTCTTTCCTACATATTTTTCTCTTGATCCTCACAAAAACGCTGTGGAGATGAAGTACCTGAGGTTTAAAGCAGCTAAGTAACATGCCCAGTTTGGGCGGTGAACATAGGGTCTGTGGGGCGGGGTCTTCCTGAGTGACAATTGATTATGATCAGGTCAAAATAGCCCTAGTCAACTCACAGTATTTCCTTCTTTTTTAAGGCGGAGTATTTGTGTGTATCCAATTACATATATGTCACATTTTCGTTACCCACTCATGTGTGGGCAGACTTTCAGGCTGTTTCCATATTTTAGCCGATGCGAATAACCTGAGGCAAACATAAAGACACCTGCCATTTGTGACAACTTGGATGAACCTGGAGGACATCATGCTGAGTGAAATAAACCAAATACAAAAAAAGGAAATACTGCATGATGCCACTTCCATGTGGAATCTAGAAGAACTTGAACTACTAGAAGCAAAGAGAATGGTGGTTAGTGGGGCTGAGGATGTGGGGAATGGGCAAACGTTGGCCAAAGGGGCACAAAGTTCCAGATTTTCAGGATGAGTGAGTTCAGATCTAATGTACAGCTTGGTCACTATACTTGTCAGTACTGTACTGTACACTTGAAATTTGCTAAGAAAGTGGATTTTAATTGGGGTTAAGGAAAAAAGCTATTGTGAAGTGATGGTATATTAATTGGCTTGATTGTGGTAAACATTACACAATGCATACATATGTCAAAACATTACCTTGTACACATTAAATATATACAATTTTAATTTGCCAATTTTACCTCAATATAGCGGGGAAGAATTCCCCCCCCCACCCAGCCCTACTCGAAGATGTTGAACCAGTGACCTTTGATATCCCTCCAACACCAAAGTTCTACATTTGAGTTTAAAAAAAACAACAAAACTCTCTGAAACTAGGATGCCACAGATACGATTGAGTGATATCTATAGGCTGCTCTGCTCCTGACACAGACAGGGAGTTCTGTAAGCCTTGAAGGTGATGTGACAATGTGACAATGTAGCAAAACATAAAATGACATTCACCCATTGGAAAATGAAGGCAGGCACATTGCTGCTGGGAAGGTAAAATGGAACAATGGGTTTGGAAAATGCTTTGCCAGTTTCTTTCCTTTTTTTTTAAATTTAAATTCAATTAGCCAACACACCGTACATCATTAGTTTTTGATGCAGTTTTCAATGATTCATTAGTTGGGTATAACACCCAGTGCTCATCACCACACGTGCCCTCCTTAATGCCCATCCCTCAACTTTGCTAGTTTCTTATAGATAAACATACACTTACCAAATGACCCAGCAGTTCCACTCCTAGGTATTTGTATGAGAGAAATGAAAATTTGTGTACACAAAAACCTGTATGCAAACGTTTTTGGTGACTTTATTCATCATTGCCCCAAACAGGAGCCCCTGATGTCCTTCAGTTGGAGAATGGATAAACAAAGTGTGGTGTCTCCGTGGCAATGGGATACTGATCAGTAATAAAAAGGGATGGATTGCCAACACAGGCAATAACTTGGATGAATCTCCAATGCATTATGCTAATTGAAGGAAGTCAGGTGCAAAAGGCCGCCTACTGTATGATTCTATTGATGTGACAGTTTGGAAAACGGATGTGTGCCTGTCAGGCATTGGGAGTCGGGGGAGGCATGGATGATCAGGGGACCCAGGGAATCGTTTGAAGTGATGAGTTTGGTTTGTTTTTTTTTAATTTTAATTTTTTTTCCTCTTAGGGGGAGAAGGAAAGAGAGAGTGCGTGCAAAAAAAAGTAGTAATATATACTTGTGTGCGTTTTGATTTTAAAATGTTTTGAGTTACTAGTCAATCATTAATGTCAGCAAAGCACCCCAATTTTATGCTGTGTCTATTTTCTGAGGATGTCAGATGGGGTCAGAATTAATCAAAGTTCTGTCAGAAAGAACCTGAGTTAAGCAGATCAGGTAGCCCAAGTTGGGGGAACCATGAATACTAGGTTAGACATAATCAACTCGGAATCTTTATTGCTTTGGTCCCTAGGACTCACATCCTATCCTGTTTTGTAAACTTATAAAATGTAACTTCTATAATCCTTTATGTTTTGGGCACCCTCACTCATTCTGTATATGCCTGCCATATACAGCAGGCAAACTTTTTGAGGTCAGGAAAGTGAGAGGGGCACAAAGCAGGCAGCAGAAGCACATTTTCCCTTCACGGGACACATTCTGTGAGGACAGCTCCTAGACACTGATTTACTTATGGGACCAAACACAGTTCTTTGAGGGCAAGAACGCCTGCTAAACCCCTAAGCAAACGTGGACGTTCTCGCTCCAGGGTGCATGCTGACAAATGCTTTCCCGTATCCCCACCTGAAGGACCACGCCTTGGAAAAATATGAAACACTGCCCAGTCCAGAGTGAGGCAGAGGACTGAGTCAGGGGTTTCCTCTTCGTCGAAGGGACGCACCACCTTATACCCCTTCTCCTTTTCTGTCTCCTGGCATTCCTTCCCCATGAGTCGTGAGCCTCGAGAGGTTCCTCTCAGTGTTGTTCTTCATGCCGTCGCTCTCAGACTGCTGGCGCGGGCACAGGTCTGCGGGTCTTTCTGACTGCAAGAGACTGAAGGTGAAACTTGTGTAATTACAAAGGGAGGAAGGGAGAAAGGGAGGAAGGAAGATGGATCCTGGTTTATGTGACTTAAAAACCACGTCAGTTCCAGGAACGGGTTAATGGTACCCGAGATGTCGCCGTCTCTTGTCTCTGCTTCCCTCCATTCCCCAGCTTCATGCAGTGTGAGCGCGGTGACCGGCAGCTCCACTCTGCACATCCCACCCCCCCTCCCAGGTTTGGTTGCAACAGCAAAGAGAGCATCTTGTTCCCAACGCTTTGCACAAAAGCTCCGGGTCTGACGATCGCTGTGGCAGGGAGGGAGGATTCCGGAGCTGGGCCAGCCTGGGACGCCCCGATCCAAGGATGGAATACGTGGCCTGGGGACAGTGGGGGTGGGCAGGAAACCTCCCCAGTAGAAAACTAGGATGTTGTTACCGGAAGGGGAAACGTTCACTTCGGTGGGATGAAACCCATGTGTCTGACCTCATCTCAGATCTGATGACTCAGAGCAGGTCAGCTCCCAGGTATGCGGAAGTGGGCAGAAGGGAACTGCATTGGTTTCTTGGAACATCCGCTGGGAAAACAGAGGCCAGGTGTTCAGCAGGCATCTGAGAGGCTGCTCCCATCCCAGCGAATTTGTTTCTTGCTGCTCCTTGCCGTCTGTCTCTTTAAAGGTCATCGTACACTCCGGATCTGCCCTGTCTTCTCCACCACAGCCTGGGCCATAGTCACCTTCTTGGCCCAGGTGACCTTCGGCAGAGACAAGGTGAGTGTTTTTCAAAAGAAACCCTTACTAAGTAGGGAAGTGGCAAAATTTAAAAAAGGAAACAAATGAAGCAGAGTAAAACAAAATGAGGAGGTCCCAATGCCTTAATGGGACCTAATAGGCAATTTTGATGACATTCAATGTTTTGCTATTCTCAACAGTGCTGCTACAGGTAACTTTATAAACACATCATTTCACCTGTCCGTGATTGTACACGTAAGATAATTTCTCCCGAAATGAAATAGCAAAATCCTGAGGATACCTGCGTTTGTTGTTTTCACGGGTGTTGTTGAACTTGCCGTCCACCATAGTCCCGTCAGTGTGGGTCCTCTAACATTTGAGAGGCACTCTTCCTTCAGGTGACGACTTGTTACCCAATTCTGTATCTTTGAATATTTGATCGTAGTGAGATGTAACCTCACTGCCTTTCAATTCAAATTACAGAAATATAAACAATCCCCGAATGTCCCTTCCTCACGTCTTCTGAATCCCATTTCCAGGATAGATTTCTATTATCACCTCGGTGATAGGGCTCTCGGGTGTTCGCAGCCTTTTTTTTCACTCAAAAGACATCATTGTCATCGCCCAGAACTTACAGATCTGCCTCGGTCATTCATCTGCTAGTTGTTTTCCTGAGCATCAACCAGGTTTTAGACCCTGGAGATAAAGCCCCAAATAAGACACCCATTCCCTGCCTTGCGGAGCTTACACTCTAGTAGCGAAGACGTTACAGAATGGATGGACAAGGAGATTATCATTCAGGAGAAAATCCAGTTCCCAAAGAAGAATGCCGGTTGGTGACGCAGAGGGAGCCGAGTGGAGGGCAGAACCATGTGCCCCCCTCGCCCAATATCATTACGAGCAAAAAGGTCAGTATGTAAAGTGAGCAAAGTGCTCTCACAAACCTACTGTTAATAATAGTAATTTTTTTATTTATCAGTTTTGGCCTGAACTGACCTGTTGCTTCGGTGTTACATAAATAGAACTTTCAAATTGCCATCAAGACTGCCCCGGGGGCACAGAGAAAGCCATTCCGGTCCCCCCAAGTGGGCTGGTGCTAATTCCGGAGATCACAAGTGAGAAACCAGTTAAGAAGAAAAAAAAATTATTTCCTCCCTTTCACCAAGCCCTCAAGAAACAATGCACCGTCTCTTGCAGCCTTAGAAAATCCTGTCTGGATTTGGAATCCAGTTCAGTTTGCCGCACACAGATTAGGGGGTGCAGAAAGCCCGAGCAGAGGATCTGCTGAAGGGAGCTGTGTTCCTGATGCCACCCTGGCTGCCCACGTGACCACGGACGAGCCTCAGCGGGAGACGCGAAGACTTCTGCACACAGAGCTCGATTAAGTCGGCTGCAGTTGTGACTCTGGCTTTGGTGTGGGTCATGGTTCTCTTTTCAGAAACCAGCCAGATCTCCATCTTGGATTTCAGTTCTGGCTTAAGTCTTGTCTCTCAGAACTGCTGGAAAATTCGCTGGCCATTGCCAGCTCCCAGGCAGACAGCGCTGCTGTGTGCCCGGGACCCGGGGAGTGCCTGTCTCTACCTCATGTTGCTGGATCTCCATTAGGCTGCCCCCTCTCTCTGGCTAGCACCCTGCCACTGCCCTTCCTCAGGCCCGGCTTATCACCTCTCCCAGAGAGGACTTCCTCCGCCTACAGCTGGCCTACTTCTTTCGTCCCCAACTCAGAGGCATGTCTAGTTTCTACATTCTTCCACTCTGGGCCGCACCGTGGCCAAGGGCAGTGTCTTCTAACCATCTTTTTCTCTCACACATAAACTTTTAAGTAGAACCCCAAACAGAAAACTGCAGAAAAAGAAGAAGAAGGAAAAAAACCCAAAACTTAGGCTAATTAAATCTTCCTTAAGAGAAACACATCATGGTTTACTGAGCCAAGAGTCACCACAGACCCCTAGAACCCTCAAGATTTAGTTGAAAACTCTGAACTAGGAGATCTAGTCTATTCCTTTCTACTTTGCAGGCAGTCCAGAAATTTAAGGGGCTTGTCCAGATCGCACAACGAGACTGGCCTGATCCGCTCTCTAGAGTGTGTTACTTTCAAATAAAATCCTGCCTCTGGGAGGGTAGAGACCTTTGCTGCCACGTGTCACTCCTGTGGCCTCGGTGTGTCATGCAACACCTGGCATCTTGTAGGAGCTTGATCAGTCGTGGTGAATGAAGAACGAGTCTCGTTGAAGAGCTTTCACAGGCCAGGCTCCCTGCCCTTGGCTCTGGGACCAGAACCGTGGATGAGGTTGACCAATAGGACTGTGGCTCCTTCTTGTATTGAGCTTAGGGACAAACTGGAACTTGGACCTGAAACAGATTACCACGGAGGTTCGTGCAATAATCACAGCTGTCTGACGCTGACTCTCAGGAGTCAGGCAGGCCTCCGGGTGCCCCCTGGGTGCAGAAGAGAGGGGAGGGGGCTGGGGGAGGGTCCCGCCCCTCAGGCCCACCTGCCCCCTGCTAAAGCTTTGTCTTGCTTCGGAGAGCTGGGCCGCGTCCTCTTGGCTAAGGGTGTGGCTGGGCCTGCTTGGGGGAAGGCAGTGACCTCAGCTATTGAGCTGCGGGAGCCCTGCCAGACTCTGTCACACCGACGGCCAGGGCTGCCTCCGCCTGAAGCATTGGGCTGGGCAGGGACAGGGCAGGGACCGAGTCTCTACCCGCAGCTGCGTGTTGTGTTGTGTTCCCTAAGCCCTCCCACTCTCTCAGCCTCTGCCCAGGTTGCTCTTTCTGCCTGGGGAGGCCCCTCTGCTTCTTATCACCTGAAAAAGTTCTTCCCATGCTTCAAGGTGAAGTTTAAACACCACCTCCTTCAGGAAGGCTGCCCGGATTACTCCGTGTACTTCCTCACCCAGGTCTGTTCTTCCTCTTCCTTCCTCACACAGTGCTCGATCTCTCTTTTTCCCATTGCAGCCACAGGGGCAAATTACGGGTTCCTCGGGGGTGTGTGTTAGATCGCCCACTTAATCATTCCAGAGCTATTTATCGAATACCGGCTAGGGGTTGTCAATGATGTCCCAGCTTTCATAAAATTTACTTTTTGACAGAAGAATCAGAAAAAAAAAAAAGCAAATGAAAAAAGAAAATATTTTCAGGTTGATAAGGGCTAAGACAAAAAAAGTTGGATAGACGGTTTTGGGGTGGGGTATGTGTACACCAGGTTAGACAGGTCAGTCCGGGATGGCCTTGCTGAGGAGGTGAAATTTGAGGTGAGGTATGAATGAGGAGAAGCAGCCAGCTACGGGAAGAGCTGGAGGAAGGGCATTCCAGGTAAAGGGGAGAGCAGGTGCCAAGATCCTGAGGCAGGAAAACCTTCGTGTGTGTGAGAAACAAGAAAAGGCTAACATTGTGTAAATGAGTTGGGGAGAAGGAAGAAGGGTTTGGGGAGGTGGACAGGACCCGGCAACGTGTGGCTTTCTGCTTGGCTGATTCAGATGTTTGGTTTGTCAGGTTCCTTGTTATTGGGGGTGTGGTCCCTGAGCCCCGCTGCTTTACCTGAGAGCGTGCGAGAAATGCAGACTCTGGGGCCACCCCAGATGGATGGAATCCGAATCCACATCCGCATTTGATTTGTGTTCAGCTCTCCAGTTCAAGAAGGACCGGCCTGGAAGTCATCTCAGCACGGAGGACTAGACTCCCACTAACCACACGGAGAGGCAGTAACGAGTCTACCAGGAGCTCAACACTTCAGAGCGGTGGCTAGCGACTTCGTACGTTAGCGCTTCTCAGCACTCTGCCGTGTGCACACATCACCTGGGGATCCCAAGATGCAGATTCTGATCCCATAGGTCTTGAAGGAGACCCCAGCTTCTGCATTTCCAGCCACCTTGAAAGGGATGTTGTTGCTTCCGGCCCAAGGGGCCCAGCGCCTTGCATGACCCCTGCCTGAGCCCCCTTGATTTTCAAGACTCCATCCTGTTGTGAGATGTTTGTTCGCATGATGTGGATCGGGAAACACACTCACGTTGCTTAAAATGAAGCTGCATGACCTTGGGCAGATAGCCAGGCTTGCTTTCTTCATCTGTCAAATGAGACTGATTAAAATGATCTCTAAAACTACTGCTTGAAGAGGGTCTCAGGCAAGAGTAAACGAAGTAGAGTGTGTCACGTGTTTAGATCAGTGCTTGGCACGTAGCACGACTTCAATATTTGGCAGCATTTTTGTTTCCTGGGACTCGAGTCCAGGTTTTCTGAGTCTAAACCCGGGGTTCCTCTCCCCCAGGTTAGTAGAAACCCGGGTTTGGCTCAGCTAGAAGATGAAGATTAGGCTGAAAACCTCTAGTGAGAGCTGAAGATGATGGAGTTGGTTGGGTACCTTTCCCAGGGAAGTGGGTCAAGTTCACGTCTCCACTTGGGATACTTGTGTCTTTGGATCCGGTTACCTATCAGGACCTCCCCTTCTCCCACCTGCGTGGGAGACACACGGACACCTCTTTATTTTTTTTTTTCCCCTTCTGCTCCATGTGCCCACAGCTTGCCTGTTCTGACAACAACCATCCTCTTAGTCAAATCGCAGAGATCTGTCCTGTTCCAGGCATGGCATCTCGAGGAAAACCCCTGATTCTGGGCTGGCTTCAAGCATGTCTCCGTGGCCACCGCCGTTTCAACAAGGGGCCACCTCTGAGACAAAGTCACAGCTCCATTCACGAGCGACTGGGCTTCAGCGTTCGCTATCGACATTTCTGGAAGTGCTCCAAATCGTGGGGACGTACTCTGTTAGTCGTGCCTTAAAAAAAATAATCTATAGGGCCCTCAATGACTTACAAAGTGCTTTGTTTTATTTCAGTGCCTTGAAAAGGACATAGAACTGATATAATCCATTCCGTAAGTAAGAAAATGAAAGAGGTGAAATAATTCATCCACTTGCACTCATGTGGTACCTGCCTTCCGATGCGGAGTTCGTTAGTTCGGCCAGTATTTACTGAGCAGTCAGGGCAAGCAAGTGATGCACTGGAATGTGAGATTTCAATATGGCGAAAAATAGAGAGGTCTTTGCCTTCATGGAGCTTACATTCTAGAGAGCTGTGATGAGCTATGAAAGACAGACATATGTCCCTGTGAGCACCTAACAGAGGGAGATCTGACATAAAACAGAAGGCTGATGTGGCCACTGAGCTGACACTTGAAGATGAGCAGACAGGGCCCTGGCAAGGACCTGGGACTTTATCCCCACAGTACTGTGAGGCCGCTGATGGGGATGAGCAAGAGTGATAGATCAGGCCTGTTGTTTTTCATAGAAATTCCTTAGCACCAAACCCATAGCACCTTTTTCAACCGTGTCATATTCTCCTGCTTCCCTGAGACATGTTTGAAGATAGAGATCAGGTCTTCAGCGGCATGAGCACCAGTGGCATTACATACTCACTCAAGGCCATGGCCAGGCGTGGCATCCTCAGGGAAGGCCTCAGAATACAGACGGCAAAAGCCAATGTTGTCCAGAGACAGCAAAGTGAATGCTATTCCGGCACCTGAGCCTTTGCTTGAAAATGGGGAGAGCAAAGACCCCGAGACACTTGCCCATCGTTTCATGGAAGGTCAGAGAGTGGAGGGTAGTCAGGCATGGGCTTGGCAGATCCCTGGGTTCAAATCCAAGGTCTTTGGGAATCGCTCACCTGTGTAACTGTTAGCCTGGCAATCTCCCAAAGTCACATCCTCCCGAAGCCTTTCCTGATTTCTCTGTGTAGAATACTCACTCATTCAATGATCAAGCATTTACTGTTGGCATATCTAATCTATGCCAAGTCTGTTCTAGACATTGAGGTTATAGTGATGAACACAAGATTCCATGTTTTGTGCTCTGGTGGAGATTGCGTTTTATTAGGGGGGAAACAGACAATATGCGATATACCGATCAATAAACAAGGTCATGTCATATGGTGAAAAATATATCCAGGGGTAAAAGGTAATGGGATAGGTCTTTGAAGAGGAGGTATATAATCGAAGCTGATTGATGGTAAGGAGCTGGCCAAATGAAGTGATGGAGAAAGATCATTCCAGGCAAGGGAAGAGAAGGACAACAGAGGCACAGAAGGAGGGACTGGGAGGCCAATGCAGAGCAAGGACAAGAGCACTGTGATCGGAACTGGAGAGGCAGAGGTTGCCAGATCCTGCTGCCTCTCTCTGCCACCCCGGCCATGCTTTGATAAGAATTCCGTGAAGTCCTTTCCATGTTGGAGTGCAATTGTGGCACCGGAGACCGGGCCCTCTCATGCCTGGAGCCCCAGCACAGCATCTGGTTAGCCGTTGGGACTCACTAAATGTTGCCTGAATGAGGTGCAATTAGACACAGGGATGGAGAGTCTGCTATGGATTCTAGATGGTGCAGCCTGTCTGAGGCCTTCTTTGCCGAATTGGCACCCTCGATCCACTTTTCTCCAATTAATTCCAGTAGTCACTGGGCATATGCCTCAAATTGGAAAAACAGTTCCAGAAGAAGTCCTGCCTCTGGTTGAGATAAACATAAATCACCATCTCTCCCAGATGGAGGCAGAGCCGGACAGGAGGGGTTCTGGAAATGAACACAGGTCACTGATCAAGACCTAATCAATTTCAAAAGAGAGACCGGATCTGAGTGCTGAGCGTAAATGACATAAGAGGAAGGACAGAGGCGTGGCCTCCCCAGGAAATCAAATACACTGGCAGGACATCGAGCCTTGGCAAAGAGGGAATCCAACGGCTGAGCATGATAACTGGAAACAAGTCAGACCCAAGCAGGACGAGTGCGTGCCCAGGAGCGAGAGAGTCTGAGTCACCGCTAATGAAACATGGAACCACACTCAGCTTTTCCTGCCCGCCTAGTGAAAACCGTTTGCTCAAATCCTGTTCTATTTCAGGAAACGCCAGCTGCATCATAGGAAGTCCAGCTCTTTCCACATTAGGAACGAGAGTCACTTCTCTTTGCTTTTGGGTGCTTTCACGGCACCCGCCCCGAGGCCCCAGCATTATACCGCTCAAACACTATAGATGAGTCCAGCCTGTCCTGAGGGTGGGGGTGGGGGGGGGGTGAAGCAGGAATCCTGCCCTCAGGGAAGGCAGGAAAAAACTGAGCTTAAGAGTTGTCACCATAAGACATGGATTTTAGGCCGCTCAAGGAGGCTTAACTTGTTCCTGCACCTGCTTCAAAGGAAAAGAGGAAAAAGTGGTCGGATTTCATGCACCATCACCTCTCCCTTTCCATCCCTCCTGCCCAGCAAGAGGAACATTGAAGCCCTGGCTTCATCTCCCCAGAGAAGCAGCATGAGCGAGGATGCTGGAATGCACCCTCCTTGAGAGGCTCATGGCTTCTGTGTATTCTGATCTCCAATTATTTCCCAGGGACTGTGGGTGAAAGCTGTTCTTTGAGGTGGACTGAGGGCAGGCCCATTGCAGGTGCCCTTCTCAGTGGGGCAGAGAGGAATTCTTCTCTCTTTATCTCCTATGCCTGACTTCCAAAGTGATAATCGATACGTGGTGCGGGCCTGAGTACACGGAGGGCTGCACAGGACAGAGTCCCAGGGGGTGGGCTGACTGTTCTCTCCCCGCCGAATTCTTTTTCAAAGCAGGTTAGCTAGGGACGCTGTCTGAGCACTGGGATGTTCAGAAGTCTTTACACGCTTTCTAGGTTTTACTTGGGATCTTAGTGGACATTTCTACTGCAAGGACCTCCAGAACACATGGAAAATGAGTAGACGCATGAGACAGAAAAGAAGAAAAAAGAGAAAACTTTCCGTTTTTGCTAATGAGAGGGATCACTATGGCGGCCAGTTTGAGATGAACTCTGGTTTCTTCTAGTCCAAAAGTAAAGTGGATCAAGCCTGGTCTTTGGTCACGGTGAATTACAAATAGAGGGATTTGGTTAGATGATAGTTTGGTGATCTGCAGCTCCTATGGTGGAGCGTACTGGTCTGGGCACAAGACAGGGACTCAAGGGTTTGGTACCCACTCTACCCCTCCGTTGCTGTTTGCCTTTGGTCAAGGTGCCACCCGTCTCTGGGCCCCACCTTCCTGTGGAAAATGAGGAACCTGAATTAGGTCACGATTCCCTAAACACTGTGACTAGTTATCACAACATTATAAACCATTAAGTCACATAGCAGAAACCTGCGCATAATCTAATCCTCTTTTCATCCTCCCGATTAGGGAAAGGAGAACGTCTCAGGAATGTTCATGGATCTTTAACACCTTTCAACCCCTCCTGATTTTCCTGTTTTACAAAGTGAGAGCAGACTTTGGGCTCAGAGTCTTCCTTGGACTGCACGTAACTATCTGGATAAGAGTTTAATCGTACTGCTTTGTTTTCATCTTATTTGTTTTTATGGTTACCTTTTATTTATTTGCTTATTTTTTGTTAACGACAAGTGATCTGGCTTTTCCATTTGTGGCAGTGATGGAGAGTTTTCCCTGAAAATAAAAAGGTTGATGTAGACAAGAACATCTAAAGTAATAGATCAAGGTGGTATTGGCATCATGGCAAAACCCATGAGATTAGCAGACGAAGGCTGCCCTTTGGAAAACTCTGGTCGAGATGATCTCTCAGTGTCTTTCCAGCTCTGAGGGTCCGTGGATGTAAACGCCCCACTTTCCGCATGGAGCTCACACCGCCAGCTGGGCTCCAAGTGTCTTCGGCCACTGTGTCCGAAACATCGGGTTCAGCAGGTGGCTCGCAGCTGGATTTCAACAAGTGACTTTGAAAGAACGAATGCATGATTCAGGTGAAAATACGGGGTTGTGACATCTTAATATGTTTGGGAACAGAAGGGAAAAAAAACGCATGCAGTGACAGGCACAGGTGGCTGTCAACCCGAGTTGAATTTTTGGGCTATCACTGAAATTTGTAGAACACATGTAATATTGTTTAAAAAAAGACATATAATTTGTCTCTTGACGTTTTAAGGATCCCCTCTGGAAAAAGGCAAAATTTTAATAATGAATGAACAAATAAAAACATGCATTTACCTTTTCTTTTCAGTTTTCTTCGCTTTCAAGTTTTCATTGGTTCTCTGCTTGGAGGACTTTTAAACTGACTGGCTGTTTGGTTCAAATTATATTTTAAAGCTTTGGAGCGGGCTACAGCCCTGGTGTGTTTGCTGAGTTGGAGTTTGGGCGCGTCACCAAGTTGCTCTGGCTGGGTGACAGGGTAAACACAGCCAAACAGCTGGTCCGGGCAGGAGAGTCATCGGTGGGAAGAGTCCCCAGAAACAGTGTCCTGGCCCGGGCATCCCTGCCCCTGCAAGGGGCATCCGAGGGGCCCGGGGGTCTCTTCAGGTCCAAGGGAGAACACTGGATTCAGGGGAGCCTTGCAGACCCCTGCCCATTTCTGGGTTCCCTCTCCTTCTCCACCTGGAGCAGTCATTGGCTGGGACCTCCTGTCGTCATTGGGAATGGCTGCCCCCAGAGCCAAAGGTGGTGGAACCGAGAGACAGAGACTGACTGTCTCAGATAGGACCATCCTGCCCCCTCTGCCCGGCTCCAGCCATTGGGTTCCCTTTAATAGCCTTTTCTAAGGGCAAAGGAACATCAAGGGCATGGAGGATGGGAGCAGAATTATTGCACCGCACGGAAAAGTGGTCTAGTTGCTCAAGCAGCACAGGTACTTATTACAAAAACAATAGAGTGCTATGCTCCCTGGGGCTGTCCGGTGATGAATTGAGACAGTGTGGATAAAGCATTCTGCCCATCAGAGGCACTCTATAAATCATAGCCAGGATTTTTTCACACTTCACACAGTCAATGGCTCTCAGTGGGTCTCAGTATTCGATTGTGGAATGAGAAAATGATGAGCTGACTGCCTTCGGGGGAGGAAGCCAGGGGCGTGAGATGAAGACGGCTGTGACTGAGTCACGGTCTTGGTCCTCCCATCAAATAGCCGAGCAGAATGACGTGAGCTCAGAGACGAGCTTGAGATCTGCTGCCCGTCAGTCGTGCTGATGTCTTTCAGGGCAGGGTGGCTTCAACGGGCCCGACAACTGCAGAGTGACTTTCCATGTACCCTCCCCTTTCTGCATAATTGATCTTGAAGGCAGAATATGCCTCGAGTGAGACCACCCGGTCTTCAGAAGCCAGAGTCTCGAATGATGGAGAATAACGCCCACGTGAAATGCCCTTTCTGAGCCATGGTCCGTCCCATCCTAGATACCACTGGGCGCTCAACAGCCTGGGCTCTATGAATCATGGTCTGTAAAATCTCTATAAGTCCCCCAGCCAAATGGCCTGTACATTCAGGGAGCCTCGAACCACAATTCCCAAGGGGAAGGGGTCTCAGCGGTCAGGCATGCCACAGAGGGGATTTAGTGCCACACAGGAGCACAAGTGACAATGGAAGGCACTAAGGGTTAATATAAGGCTCCCTCTGAGCCAGGTAAGATGTAGACGTCTCTGCCAATCCTCTGAGTGGCCTGGGGCAGGTGCACAGCTGTAGATGTCGTTAATGGTCCCAGGCAGCTTTCCCACATGCCAAGAGCCCCCGGTTTCCCTTCGGGAGTTCCGTCACTTTCAGTGTTTATGGTCTCACTGGGGGTAAATCAGATGTCTTTCCCTTTCCCTACAGTGCCCAAGGTTTTCTTCAAATCACACTGGTGAGGCAAGGGTAAGTCCAATGGACATTTCTCTCTTTCAGGGCTTGGAATCCTGGGGTTACCATCTGGGAGCAGAAGAAATCCTCAGGACTTGTTGATTGTAGCTCATTTTCGGACCAGATTGCCAGATAACTTCCACTGCCCTGAGTCTGTCCTGAACCCTCTCTTGTCTTCCCTCTATGAGCTGCCCCATGCCCTCCAGAAAATTTCTTTTTAGCCAAAGTCTTTGGGTGATCCTGAATTCAGGTCTATCTGCCCCCAGAACCCATGAACCTGAGCATTACACAATATGACTGCCTCTCTGTTTCTTCCTGGGCGTGAGGTTCTAAGCTCCAAAAAATCTGAGAATATAGGATCCTAATATATGATTAATGCCTTTTTCTGTTCTTTCAGAGCTGGTCAGCGTTCACACCTGCAAACCCCCTCCCAAATTAGCCATCCACTTGAGCTGACAACTGAGTCCGCAGCCGGTCGTGGAGTGCTGGTGGACTTGGGCTCAGCCGATGGAACACATCCCTTTACTCACGCTGGCCTCGCCCTGAGGATCCACATCACACAGCCCCGCCAGCGGAGGCCCCTGACTTGTCCCGGTTCCCTGGGAGAAATCTGCAGACTGCACAGAATGAACCTGAACCTGAGCACCAAGAACAAGATACCAGGAGCCGAGACGCACCAAGAGTTTTTGCCCCGTGCAGTTCCCGGTGTGGAGCTGGGATGGTCGACCACTCTGCAGGGATGAACCGGGACTCGTGGAGGCTTTGAGAAACACTCTACAGGCTCCTTGCAGCTGCCCATGAGAAATGGTCCCCTACACCGCCACTAGGCAAATATAAACAGATACTCACAGCTAAGTGGCTACAAAGTAATACTCATTTCCTCACCGTTATTCTTCATTATCAACTAAGCAGATGGTTCGAATTGTGTGAACCTTTTTACCACAGGAGACACAACAAAGCTATTTTTTATTCTGAACAAAAATTTGGCCCAGGTTTTCCTGAATTGCCCTTTGCCAGAAGATGTCGCTTACCGTGAGCTAGCCTATTGGCTTCTCTGGCATAGAGGCTTGTCTTCTTCCTTCTGTTTTAGGCACCGTGGCCGGCATAGAAGTTTCCAAACTTTTTTTTTTTTTTTTTTAACAATGGGATCGGTTTTTGGATCATAGTTTTATGAGGGGCCTATAATATACAAAAGACCTCAGTTGCTTTGTTGAAGTCACCCCTGACCTGCGGCATCTCTTAGAATTAGTTCTCCTACCTGGGTGCCCGAGGGATCTCTGAAGAGTCACGGCTGTGGGGAAAGCATCGGACAAGGAAGCACCGGTCACCGGTCACCTACTGGCCCAGCATGTGTCCGATTTGAACTGAATTGGATTTGGTGGTCATAGGTCTGAACGACATCCGAGCTAAAGAAGTTTGCTTTTTTTTTTTCTTCTGTCTTTGCCTCGCCCTCCCTTCTCTGCCCCCAGATGTGGGGGAAGGAATCCATAGGGTGGTTTACCAGCAAGGGCAGGTCAGTGTATCTTTTCAATCTGAGGCTCCGGGCAGACAAGGGCAGAAGGCCGGATGATGGAGAGGTGAGCTGGGCAGGAGAGGAACTCAGGGCGCCTCAGATTTACAGGAACTGGTGGGAAGAACAAAGAAGTCACTGACTAGGTGAGGACAGAAGCTCAAAGACAGCCAAGGACAGGGCGTCCCACGCTGAATTGCCTGCAGCCTGGGGCGTTCGGGTGGTGCCTGGGCTTCCTCAGAGGCGGGTCACACACAGATTAAAAGGCCCTTCGTACCAGCAAGGAATCTTGTTGAATCCTTCCGTTTTGCATCTGTCCCAGCGCTGGGCTACCTCGACATCTCTCTAAAAATATACTCCTTCTCAGAACGTTTGAGTTAGTATTTGGGGCTATGGAAGCCAGAAACCAGTCAAGGTCACATATATGTAGTTTTATGGTTTGCAAAGTTCCTTTCTACACAGAAACTCATTGCTCCCCTGAGGAACGCAAGGGAGGCCTGGATGAAGAATATTCCAGAGCACCTGATGTCATAGAGCACTAGTGATGCCCTCCCTGTGCGTAGGAAGGAAAACATCAGCGAGGTAGGAAGAGAAATACAGCATAGGCCAGCTGATTGCTGTCTTTTCGGTGTGAGGCCTCTGACATATGCTCGGCCACCCAGGCAGGATGGTAGGCGAGAGGCATTCCATTTGTGATAGGTCACACTGGCTTTGTGCTAAGTTTCCTGGATTGTGTCACTCCCAGGTGTCATGTGTACTTGGTTGTCAAAGCACGTTGCTCAAGAAGGAGGATCTTCTAGTCCAGAGGTCACAAACTTCGTTGCCCCCAAGCTGTGCTGGTCCCTGGATGGGATTGGTTTGGTCTGCGTCAGATTTAAAATTTGAATTGATAGCTGACACTTAAAAAATGAGAAGATAAAAATAGCTGCATTTCTGCTTCGCTTGAAAAGTGGGAGGATCTGACAGTACTGGGTTTTGCAACTGCCTCCTTTGCATGAGTCAGGGGTTCTCCGCATTGCCCCAGACCCCGCCCAGCCTGCCCCACTTCTCCAACCGTGTAGATTCCTCTGCATTGGAGTTTAAGACCTTTAGCCAAGTTTGTTGTCTTATGTAACTTGTCATGGAGAGCGGGGGTTGGCAAACCATGGCCTGTGGGCCAAATCTGGCCCTCCATCTGCTTATATAAATAAAGTTTTATTGGAACACAGTCATATGTATTTGCTGACATATTGCCCATGGCTGCCTTCACACTACTCAGAGTATAGCATTGCAAAAATGTTATATTGTCTACAAAGCCTAAACTATTTAGTATTTGGTATTTAGTAGCTTTATAGAAAAAGATAGCTGATCCCTGATCTAGACCATGGCTAAAGAGAGGGCTGAATTCTCACTATAAAATGGCCCATCACAGTGTTTTCTAAACAAAAATTTTCCCTCTCAGAGGGATTCTACTGCTGTTTCTTAAACTAGCTTATTTTTTTTCCCCCTCCAGGCTTTATTTATAACCTACAAACAGAGGGGAAGTTGGTGACCAATTGTTCCCTGGGTCTGGGTTATGGTGAGGTCATATAATGTCAGTGTTAGTGGTCAGGGTCATGAGGCAGTTGGCTTCCTTTCATTTTCCCTTGCCTGCCACGTCCATAGGGAAAGAACAGGTCTACCTAGAATTATTGGCATCCTGCTTTTCTGGAGACTCTGCCTCCAAACCAGAGGTGTTAGCACTGCTGTTATTATTACTTATGAGAACAAAATCTTCAGTGTGCATATGTTTCACACCATTCATGTACCTTTTCTCTGGTTTCCTTCTCAAGACTGCCTACAAGGCAGGTTGGTTGCTCATTCAACAGCTCTTCTCCCTCCCATCCTCTCTGCCATGGAGCCCAGTTGTAGGTAGCAGAACTGTGCTTTTCTAGCCTTCTACAGTGACTAGGGCAATCACATAATCTTATTCCGGCTGTTGTCAGCTAAGGGAAGTCTTCTGGGAGGTTTCTAGGAAATATCTCCTTTCTTCATAAGAAAGCAAGAGGTTCAAGAGAGATCCCCATGTTCCTTCCGTTCTGTTTCTGGGTGTGAGCTTGTGAGGATGTGATGCTTGGAGCTGCTGCAGCCATCTTGGGACATGAGGAGAAGTATTAGTGATATTGGGAGGAAGGGCGAGAAGATCTTGAATTCCTGGAGACATCCTTGAGCTGGGAACTCATCCTTGAGCTCGGAACCCTTCAAAGTGTTCTCACTATGGAAGTCACTAATAAAACCTTCCTGTTAAAGCCACATGTCAGGCATTCTGTACTTTATAGAAAATACCTTCCTTTAAGCAATCAAGTACTACTAACTCAAGTTTGAATCATTTTTTTAAAAAAATCTAACAAAAATGTATATAGTTCTTACCCCGTGTCAGGTATCTGAGTGCTTTCCAAGTATTGACTCATTCAGTCCTCATGATGACACTATAAAATAAATACTATTATCTCAATTTTACAACAGGCAAGTGACACTCAGTAAATGCTAATCCTGCATGGGGTCATGCATCGAGTGAGAGCAGAGCTAGGACTTGACTCTGGGCAGTCTGGCTCCAGAGGCTTGGGGTCTAATTGCTCTCTGGTGTCCCTGCTGTAGGGGACAGGAAATAGTTTGCTCCATGTCACACGACACAGGTTACTTCATAGCGTCTGGCGCCACACCGAGCCTGGGACAGGTGTTGGAACAGTGTGTACGGCCGTCCATCCAGCCCCTCCCCCGATGGTGGCCCTTCATCACTCCATCTCTGTCACCCTGAGCCTGCCGCAGTGCAGGGTCTCAGTGGGTGCTCAGTCCTAGGGCCGGATTTCAAGCCTCCCTATGGCTCACCCGCTCCTCTTTGTTCCTCCCTCTCAGAAGCAGACACCTAACCACCACCAGCCTGGAGGAGCTCAGAAGAGGATAGGACAGGGCTTGTCCCCTGCACCCTGCCCCCTCCCGAGGGACACGGCATGGTGGTTCTGGGGCCTGGCTTTGGAGTCAGGCAGAGTTAAAGCCAATGATGGTTTTGTGACTTCTGTCTGTGTTACCACGGGAAAATCCCCTCTGAGCCTCAGTGTCCTCCTCCATAAAATGGCATAATAATGACCATCCCAACGAGGTGGTTTTGAGTAGTGAAGGACTGGCACCTAAAATTCTTCTCTAACTCCCCGGCACTGAATGGTCCCCCAGGAAGTGGTGCATACTGTTGTTAGTGAGGCTGCTTTCTTCTGCTTACTGTCAATGTTTGGGGTGATTCGTGGGCTAAATGGTCTCAAGAGCTCTCACTGTTCTGTGTGAGGAGGATCTGACACCAGGCGTCTGGGAGTAAGGTCGCCGCTCACGATGAGAGCAGGTGCACTAGGAGTCAGGAGGCTAGTGGCTCTTGTTCTCCCTTCCTTCTGCCTCCCCGTCTGTCGAGTGCATGTGTTGGCTGAGACGACCCCCGAGGGCCTGTTCTAGCTCAGACAGGCCACACCGGCCGATGTGGGCTTTCTCTCCAGACTCAGTGCACAGGAGCAGCTACCCTCCCCGAGGGCTCTGATTCAGTCTTCTCTCCAATCAGCCAAGCCTCCCATGGGTTCCGTCCCCACAGCCACCAGCGAGCCGAGCGCCCTGCGGCTGGCAGCAAGCGCTGAGTTGGATGAATGAAGGCACCCCACTGAGCCAGTGAGCCGGTGAGTGGCCCCTGTGGCCCCTAAAGGTCGGGCAGGTTTGGTTTCTTGCAGGATAAATATTTAAGATACGGCCATGATTACAGTTTCTGGCAAGAGTGAATTACTTACTCACGGTCATGGCCTTGAACCTAACAAAACTGTGAGCTAGCACCAGAATAAACTGCACTGAGCTGCTTGGCCTCAGGGCCAAAGGAAAATGAACTTTCCATTGACCCATGAGTCAGGTCTGGTTTTAAAAAAATTTCTTTACCCACCAACTTCTGGCAAACCTGGTCAAACCAGATGCTTCCTTGCATTTCCTTCTAAAACACTGAACTGGAACAAAATCAGACCCCAAATAATCCTTATTTCTCATATTGTGCAATATAGGCAAATAATAATATGAGCTAGCATTTGGAGGGCAATCCCTTTGTGCTCAGGGCATCATCTCATTTACTCCTCAAACAAACTATGAAGTAGGTACTATTTTTATTCCTGTTTTAAGAGCGAGGGAAGCTGGACAGTAAAGTAGCTCTTGCCAAGGTCACATGGCCGCGAGAAGGCAGAAGCGGACATTTGAACCCAGGTCCGTTGGATTCTTGGCATCAAGGACAGCTGCCGTTTGCTGAGCAGGCAGGAGGAGGCCATCCGTGTGCTGAGGATTCCGTTTGCGTGAGCCGTTCATCCCAAGGACAGGGCTGTCTGGAGGGCGCCGCCGCAAGCTCCACTCTAGAGATGAGGAAACAGCTTTGGAGAGCTTATGTAATCTGCCTGCCTTGTGTGGGCGGTGGAGCCAAGCCATCACCGTGGAATGGCAGAGCTCGGGAAGCTCTCGGGAGCCACGAGGGAGGAGGGACTTGACCAAGGTCACAGGGTGACTGCGGTTGAACTGGGCAGGGCTTCACTGAAGACTTTTTGGATTCACTGCTGGGGGAGGGGGGTGGGTGTCATTGCCGAAGCAGTGGAGGCCGGGGGCACCTGCTGTGTGGGCCTCCACTGTTGCCCTTGCCTTCGAGACAGGAAAGAGAGCTCAATGAATTGCAGCACACGCTTTGAAGTCAGACAGACCTGAGTTCGAATCACAGCTCCAGAACTAACTTGCTGGGTGACCTTGGGAAAGACCCTTCGTCTTCCTGAGCCTCTGTTTCCTCTTCTGCAAAATGGGACAGCGGCCACACTTGCCTCCTGGCGATGCTGGAGCAGATGGGAGAATACACAGGAAGTGTCTGGTACAATGGCAGCCATGCCATTAAGGTGGACCAGCTGTTGTTGTTGACGTGATTTGGGAGCCACACATGCTCCAAGACCCACTGTGCCCATGCAGAGAAGCCCTGAAATCTGCTTCATCAAGACAGCCTAGTGTGGTAGGAAGGACCCCCAAGGGCACACAACATATGTGGTGTGTGCTCGCACATACATGTGCTCACATGCACAAGCACTGCACCGATGGCTATTGCTTGCACGTGTTTGTGTGCACCCACATGGATGTGCACGTGCACACATCACACGTGCACACGTCACACGTGCACATGCTCCCCTTTTTTGTCTAACGAGCACCTATTCATCCTGAGGCTCTTAGCCAGAAGGTCCCAGTCTCGGGGCGGCTGCCTGACCTGCCAGAAAGCCTGGGCCACTCAGGTTGTGTTCTCCTGGCACCTTGCCCATTTCCTCCCCGGTCCCCATCTCATTTGTCCTCGAATAATGTAATAAGTTGCTCAATTCTGCCTTTCCTGCTTGAGTGGTAGCTCCGCAGAGAGCAGGGACGAAGCCTGACTGTTTTCCACTGACTGAAGCACACGCCACAGCCTGACACACAGGAGGCCTTCGATGGACAGGTGCCCTTGACTGAATAGAACCACCAGGATCCCTTTTGCGTGCAAGCTGGGGAGAAGCTGCTTCACTGCAGGGCCACCTTGTACAGGCTGTTTGGCCCTGCGGTCTGTTCTGGTTCACAGGTTCACCCAGAGAGAGCCAAACCTCAGAATGCTTGGCAGTGGTAAGAAAGAAAATCCGATGTTCAAGTGCATTCCCCAGGATAGTAAGGGCTGGTGGCAGATGGAAAGCCCAAGAAGTCCGAAATGCACACAGCTCCCTACTGCTTCTTGCTTCGCTTTCCTGGGGCAGCCTGGGGGACACCAGCAACTGCTACTAGTAATAACATTGACGAGTTGCCGCTTGGGTTGGGACTGAGCAGTTTTCTCTCTCTCAGACCAGACGGTAGCAGAAACCAGGCCCTTTAGACATCAGAGAACAGAGGCTAATGGACTGATGGGGATGAGAAAGGCAGCACGGGCCGGTGAACCACAGGCAACTTGCGTTAGAGTAACCTACCTGCCTCTATTTATTTAAGGAACCGTTCTGGGCACCTTCTAAGTGCCCGAGACTGAGCCAGCTGCTCAGTCACAGAAGAAAATGCGATGGACGTAGCCCTGACCTCTGAGTGCTCAGGTCTGCCGGAACGGGAAGTGTGGTCGGGGCTCTGATGGCGGAGTCGGCCACCCTCCTTGTCTCTGTCACTACTCGGAAGCCGTGTCACCACAAGCAACTTGTGTCACCTCTCGGGGCCTTGGTTTTCGCATTAACGTCCCAGTCATGGGACTAATAATACCAAGCTTCTTCAGCCTCATCCTGTGCCCTTCTCCACCCCAGGCCACCTGGCCTTCTCTACCTCAAGCTCACAGAACTCTTTCTGACCTAGGATTCTTTGCCCTTTCCTTCCTTCCCACCCACGCCTCACTTTTGTCTTGCTGATTCTTTCTCCCTTTCCCATCTAAGCTTCCAAGAAGCCTTCCCCAAAAGGGCCCATTGCTTGTTAGATTTTCTAGTCCTACTCTGTGTATTTTCTTCCCAATGCTGGTGACAGAGGGCCTTCGCCCTGTTTTGTGGGATTACCGAATGCCCCAATCCCCCTCTAAGACAGAAGCGTGCCGGGGTTTCATCCCACGGGCTCCCTTTTATCTGACACAGTCTCAGGCATGCACTAGGCAGGGTGATTAGTTGTTGAGTGGACCCGTGACTATCTCAATGGATTTAGTATATTTTGTTTATATGTATATTATTAATTATGCTCAGGCCAGGCCTACCTATAAAATGTATTTAAGCTGTTTTTCGGTGACTATCACACACTATGGGGACATATCCTGGCCACTAGAGGGCGATGTGAAACCATAAAGCTGGGGGGTGGGGGCTCAGGGACCCCGACCCCTTTTGGAGAAGGGGAAGGGTGATGGTCCCTCATTTTCTCTTCTGTCCATACCCTAGACTCATCAAATAAAGTTTAAAAGTATATAGGCTGCTATGACTTGGAAGGCCCGCCGGAGCCTCTTTGGTCCATTCCCGGAGACTGAGGCCTGATAGCATCTCTTCTGCCTTCATTGGGCCCATGGCATAGACTTGTTCCTGGCTGTGGGCAAACTCCTCTCCATTTCCATATTCCTATTTTCCACTATGTAGGAGAGACAGTTCTAACTTTTGTCTGTTTGTCCAACCGATTAATATCTATTGACTTTGTAGTCAGTGCTAAGCACTATGTAAGGCGCTAGAAAGTCCAGCGTATAAGATGGGTCCCCGTCTCATGGAGTCCACTGCTAGTTGGGAGGAACATGGAGAAATAATGCACAGTTACTAACTGCGGTTAGTGCAGAGAAGAAAGGCAGAGCCTGAGGGCAGGAGGTGTCAGGGGCCCCTGATTGTTTTTGGAGCTCACTTTCAGCACCATTTGGTGGAGACCCAGAGGCTAACAGCCGCTGGCAGAGGGATCAAAAGATAGGGCCTTCTGCCCACCTGCCCCTCCGGGCTGCCATGTGCTATTGGGCAAGGCTTTTCCCCTTTTTACCTTCTGCTCCCCCATCTATATAATTGCAGAGCATTTCACTTCTGAGTTTTTGCCTGTAGGAAATTGTACCTCAGATATCTGGGTGTTCGTGTATGAGGTTCTCAGTCACAGGAGCTTGGGGTCCAATTCTTGGGTGAAAAAGGGCATCAGAATTGATGTCCTCCAACTGAGCGTGTGCCAGGGGCTTAACCTCCAAACTCACAAGCTCTGGGGAAACTTGGTTCAGGCATAGGAAGACGGCGCCCTTGAGACCTAGTCCAGACCTCTGACTGTGTGGCTCAGACTGCCTGCTTCCCATCACTGGGGAGCTGGTTAAATATGCAGATTCTTGGGCCTCCTCCCCCCAAATGATGATCAGGTAGATCGAGAGGAAGTCCCCCAAACCTGAGCGCTAATGAGATCTCCCGGAGATTCGGATGCGCGTGAAAGTCTGGGAATCGCTACCTTGCCCGCCATCTTTCTGTAGAGAGGGTTTATGACACCCAGCCTTCCAACTGCCCTTGGTTTATGTTCTATTATGTGTATTCCAGAGAAGTTTGGACTAAACTGAATTTTTGTCAAATTATATTCCCAATAGGAATAGGGATCTCCCTTTAAGGAGTCAACCATTGGTGATGTGAAATTTCGCCCCAGTGGAGTTCTTTCATAATGTCAATTTTCCTAAATGAGGGTCACATTTATTTATGCCTCATGAACTAACTAATTAATTAACTAATTTAAAATACCTAGAATTTAGGTTTGCAGAAGACTGGCAGTCACAATTTCCAGCAATGGAGAGACCGGGGTCATTTGTAGCAGAAGGCACAAGGAATTAAATTTCAAAGCCTAGAGTTAAGCTCCTCCAGGTTAAGGCATTTATTTGTTCATAATCACTAACCACCTGGGACAGCTGAGCCCTGGCCCAGCGTCCCCTGAATGAAGCTAAAAACCTGTTGCCCTTGAGGTTGCCAATGGTTCCTGCCCAGGATACCCTCTATGGGATTAAGGAATGATCTGGTTCCCTTCATTCTGGGCCAAAAAAAGGGGGGGTGCCTCCATCATGCCAATGTCTTGGCTTTTGACAAGGAATATTTCCATGAGAACCCTTTTCCCCTCGACCTGTCCCTCCAGCCGCTGGCCCATCCATCCTGTCCCTTGCCTGAGACCATGGCAGCAGGCAGCTCGGCTGGCCCAGGGCAGGATAGCGGTCCTCAGAGCTGTGGTCACCCCCATGTGGTTGCCTCATCTGGGAGGTTGTGAGCAGAGACGTCTAACAATAAAGATGTGGACCCACGCAGCTTTTGCCTCTTGTGGGATGGCCAGAGATCTCTGAGGGAAGAGACACGGAGGTGACGAGGACCCGGATCACATAGATAAGCCCAGACGTGGCAGGGGCGTCTATGCTGGTGGCTACTCCAGGTCGTGCCACGTCAGTGGCCAGGCTGTTGGATCCGAGAGGACAATTTAGGACCCAACGATCTATAATTAGCATTGACGGGGAGGGAGGAGATGGCATCCAGGGGGCGAGGAAGATGAAACAGGCCCAAACGGGGGATCAGCTTTGATGGAAACCAGGATGTGTGGAAGGAAGGAAGGGAAAAGAGATTGTTTCAAATGTTAGAAAGAGGTGATGCTTTTAATCTTAATTCTCTGTGGGTTTGTTGACATGCACACTTCATGTGTACTTTGCGTGTATA
>CM053607.1:33329923-33353460 GCA_028646535.1 Procyon lotor | reverse complement strand
TAAATGACCGTGGCAGGAATCTCCAGGGGGGTGGAGAAAGAAAGGGAACAGCGGTTCCGAAGCCCCTCCCACGGCACCTGGCACATGCGGCCAAGGCGTGGACCCAGCCGTGTCTTCTGCGGAGCTTACCTTTCCTCTGCACGTCGGCCAACAGGGGCACGGCTGGCTGCTGGTGGGATCGCCCTCACGGGACTCGACAAGCGGTGGCTTTCGGGAAGGACAGAATGGACAGCTTCCTCACCTAACTCAGAGGCCGCTATCTCTCACTTCCTTGGCATCGCCCTCCGGGCGGCCAGGTCTCCCCTGCTCCCAGAACTCCCTTCCCAGGGCTCCGGCCCCAACTGGCAGGGAGGGCTTGGGGAGCGTTCTCCTGAGCACCGGCTAATGAGGTCTGGAGCTGGGGGTGGGAGCGGTAGGTGCTTCCCACCTTGCGGCCAGCGCACCGCGCCCTATGTATGCATTTCTGCCCTCCTCCCTGTCCCACGAAGCTTGATTTACTGCCTCGCAGGGAGAACAGTGGCCTCCCCCTCCTCCTCTCCCCAAGGGCTAGGGCCTTCCTACAGACAGGCTAATCATTCTCCTTTATTCTAAAACAACTTGCACGTTCTCGGCTTGGCATCGGAGGGCATCAGGGATCCAGATGCACGCTGTGGGCTGGGGAGGGGCTCAGTGGGGCAGGCCAGGGAGGGCGTCGCTGAGCTGCTAATGTTCAAGCTGGGCTCTGAAGGACGAGAAGGAGGGAGAGGAAAGAATGGTAGGAAGCGGGACAGCCCACATGGAAACCTAGAGGCAGAAGGCCCTGGCCCCGCTCACGAGCACGGCAAAGGCCCGAGTGGGAAGTGGGGGGCGGTGAGCAGCTGCTTACACTGACGAAGCGCTCACTGGGTCAAGGGCTCTGGGGGGCAAGCTCTCTGCAGGCTCATTCATGCGGCCTTTGGGCCCCCCCCAGGGGGAGGCACCCCCGTGGCCCAGATCCGCTGGTCACGAGGACGACGCACGCGCTTTCTTCAGCTCCCCGCTGCCTGCAGCATCCAGCACAGACCTTTAGCCAGGCGTTTCAGATGCTCCGAGAGGGAGTTCCAACAGAACTTCCCCGCTGTATTTCCTTCTTAAATTTTGCCGCACCTTAAAACTAACTTTTATTCACATAAGTAATACCCAATTATGTTTTCGCTGTAGAAATTTAATACAGGTACATTTATTTGTTTGTTTATTTATTTATTTAAATACAGGTAAATTTAAAGTTTGTTTTTTTTTTTTTTTAAATCACTGCCCCTCCTTCCCCCTCCCTCCTGGGTGCCTCCCCAGAGGTAATACTACAGATTATTTCCAGATAGTTCTAGATGTTTCTAAAGTCGATAGATTTATGGAGACATCGAAGGAGTATACAAAACTGTACAAAAAGAAATCGAATGGTTTTGTGTTTTTTTGATAAATGCCTACCACTACCTCCAAAATCCTTGGCTAAGACCATCACGAGGCTCCTTGTTGGAATGAAGGCGATATGCTGGGAGGGGGCAGGAGGTGTCAGGATTATCCTCTTCCCGTGTCTGGAAAGGGAGGGAGACCAGAAAGGGCGGGTGCTAGAAGTTTCTACCATAGACGGTGATTTAAAAAAAATATATCCTTTAAAAATAAATTTCTTGAAGGAAAAGATGGAGTCATTTAAAGAAACCCTGACTGTAAAGAGCGGCATGGAGGCCAATGGTTCTCGCAAAAATAGAGAAGGTGATCCGAGAGCTGACTCTCCATCGTACAAGTTTGTCATCCGTGCTCCTGTGAATTGTCAGAATTGGTGACAAAGGCCACAGGTCTCTTCCTGCAGAGACATCCAGGCCCCTGTAGGTGCCCCCGGGCAGGCTCTCTGTAGGAGGCCTGGCCTAGAGGGACACAGGCCTCAAGAACCTTCCCCTCTCTGCTCAGAGCCTTCAGTTACCCAGCCCCTCCCAGTGCCCCTCCCGCTGTCCTTCTTAAGACTCCCCCTTCCCCAAAGTGCCTGGAGACCTTCTTCGCCCTAGGTAGTGACCTCTCACCGATCACCAGCAGCCCCAGCACCTGGCTGACTCCTTCCCACTCCAGTGTGTTATGGGTCCTGAAAATGTGATATGGGACCACCAAGTGGCTCACGTGTTGTTTGGCAGGGTTCTGTTTCAAGAAGCTTTGGAACGCGTCCAGAACGTGGAGCAGCTGCAGGGGGAGGAAAGGGAGGAGGGGTGGGATCCTTGCCGCTCACTTTCAGTTCTTCATGTTTCCTCCTACTCCTTCTATTCTATTTTTTAAAAAAAGATTTTATTTATTTATTTGTGAGAGAGAGAGCAAGAGAGCACACGAGTGGGGTGGAGGGCAGAGGGAGAGGGAGAAGCAGGCTCCCCACTGAGCAGGGAGCCTGATGCGGGGCTCAATCCCAGGACCCTGCGATCATGACCTGAGCCGAAGGCAGGCACTTAAGGACTGAGCCACCCAGGTGTCCCCCACTCCTTATATTCCTAAGTAAATAGCCACTTTGAAGTGATGTCCTTTACGCAGCACGAACAAGGCAGCTTTGCAGGAACTAAAGGATCTGAGGATCGAAGGGTTGTTATTCGATTCTACTGTTGGCTCCAGACCCACAGAGCCGCCTTCAGCCTGAGGAGTCTGGAGGAGGGCCTCTGGTGGTGGGAGGGGGACGCAGAGGACAAGGGGTAGGGCGGGCATGAGCTGAGCCTTTGGTCCTGGGCTGGTTGCCTATTAAGTTCCAGAGGCAAGTCACTTCTTGTCACCTATCCCCCTGTTTCTTCCTGTGCTTTAGAAAGATCTGGACGGAGCCAGACTCAGAGGGTGTTAGAGGTTAAAAAGCCTGAGCCAGCAGCTTCAAGCCCAACCCTTCCATTTGCAAGCAGGTGCATGGTGCATTGGTTTCTACTGCTGTGGTAACACATTGCTAAAGACTTACTGGCTTGAAACAACACAAATTTATTATATTACAGCTCTGTAGGTTAGAAGTCTAACACCGGCCTCACTGGCCTAAACTCAAGATGCCAGTGGGGCTACATCCCTTTCCAAGGGCTGCCTGCATTCCTTGGCTCGTGGCCGCTTTCCAGCTTCAAAGTCAGCAGCATGGGATGAACCCTTCTCCCATCATAGCACCTGACCTCTTCCGCCTCTCCCTTCCACTCTCAAGGACTCTTGTGATTACCTTTGGGCCAGCTGGATAATCCAGGTTCCTCTCCCCATGTTAAGCTCAGCTGATCAGCAGCCTGAATTCCATCTGCCCCCTGAATTTCTCTTTGTCATGTATCAGAACGTATTCACAAGTTCCAGGAATTAGGGTGTAGGGGGCCATTATTTGAGGGCCCTACATCTTTGGGGGCCATTATTCTATCTTCCCTTCTATCTTCCATTATCCTATATTCCCTTCCCAGGTTAATGACTCATCTGAGGCAGGGCGAGGGACGTCTGACACTCAGTATTCCTCTATCCCCTCACGCTGTCTTCAGCATAGAAGGCAGACACCAGGGTGGTTAAAAGCATGAGCTTTGGCATCATGTCTGGGTTCTGTGACCTGGGTTCAATGTCTAGCTCTTCTTTTATGAGCTGTGAGGACCTGGGAAAATTACTTGAGCTCTCTGGACCTCAGTTTCCTCAACTGTTAAGTGGGGACAATAGCAACGACTTCATCGTGTGAAAATCCATGAAAGGTGTTTAGCATTGTTTTTGCACATGGCATCCAATAAACGATATCTCTTACTATAATTTGTAATCAAACACCACACTCGATCATAAGCCCCTTGTGAGGAGAGCATATCAGGTATCACAGCCATTTTATAGACATGGAAATGAGCCGAGCGAGTTAAAACGTCTGTAGTCAGATCATTCGGCAAGTCCCTGATAGTTTGTCAGAAACAATATATATGGACTTCTAATCTTATGCTCCTGAAGTCGACACCTTACCATTCTATTTAACCTCCAGCAGGTGATCCAAGAAAGATGTTCTTCCGATTTTTTTTCTTACAATAGAGGAAAAGACCCTTTTATCTTTCATTGGAATGTCCTGTAGTTTTCAGGCTCAAAATATTCTGCTGAATTCCTAATGCAAAATCCTCTGAGGTTAAGTTCACCGGCTTCTCCCTCGGGTAAACATGCTGTGGCTGACCACTAAGGCAACATTATTGAATGTTGAAGCCGTAATTAAATTGAGGCTTCTGTCCTTCATCCCCACTGAGCACAGGTAGAACGCCCCACTGAATTACACAGCTGTATTTCTATGGTGAGATTGTATCTTTCTGATAGAGCAACACACATTTATCTGACCATTTATCTCTTCCACAGCTAGTCCCTGATATTCTTTGAGTGCTGAGAAATTGACACATCAGGACATTTTCAAGGGTTGGCTTGTGAGTGTTGGGGTATTTGAGAGGCCTTGGAAAATAACACCCTTTTTTGCAGCCCCAGTTCAGAACTGAGGGTCAGGTAGATGAAGATCAAAGTGCTAGCATTGCTGATTATAGCTGGATCAGCCGTGCTGCTTGCATAGGGGGTAATGGGCTTGCGGCTGCTCCTTTCCCGGGCCCGCAGGACGGGGCCACCGTAAGGCTTCCCAGCAGGCCCAGAATCGGCCCCACCTAGCTTCCTGCATAGCCTTGAGCACAGATTAGACAGTGGTCCCTGTCTGCTGGCCCATCCCAAGAAAAGAGAGGGTGAGCCCAGAACCCCGAGTCTGCTGCACTGACCAGTCGGATAGAACTCTCTTCTGGAGCGAGCTGGAGTCACCAGAAGCAGATGTGGGGACGGGGTTTGGGGTGTGAGATGTTTATACAGGATCAACACCTGGGTAAGGAAAGGGACAGATGCAAGGCTGGGCAGAGGCAGAAGTCAAAATCCTAGAGAGTGTGGTTGGGAGCTTGGGAGTGAACATCGCCCTTCAGCTTCTCCCCCACAGTGGGGCCCAATGGCTAGGACTTGAGGACCCCCGGTCGTTGCTGGGCGAAGTCAGGGTAGGGGCTCTGGCATGGGGGCGGGGTATTGCTGGGCAGCTGAGGCTGGCCCTGGGGGGCTGGGCAGCAGGGTCTGGGCCGATGCTCTGCATGTGTGCCTTTCCTTTCCCGGCCCTTTGCCCACTGTCTCATCCTCTGCCACTTCCTGCCTTTTCCTTCACATTCTAGTCATGCCCCATGGCTGAAATGCCCCCAGATCTCATGCCTTTCATGCCTATAGTCCTCGCCTTGAATATCCTTTCTGCTAACTTAGTCTCACTTCTCATGGTTCATCATGGGCCTCATCTCTTTCCAGAAGGCCTCCGGACCCCCAGCCTGGGCCGAGCCACCCCTCTGTGGGCCCCTAGCATTCTCTGCACGCTGCCGAAATGGCACCATGTTTCCTGCGGACATCCCCGTCTCCACCGAGACTGGGTTGGTCTGCAGGATTGTGTCTCATTCACTTTCGTACCTGGACGCTCAGTAAGTTCCGGATACATGACGGGTGTTTCATAGACGTTTGTCCTCTCATCTCCCCATCAAGGCCATGTCCTCATTCAACAAATATTCACTGAGCCCCTTCGTGCCAGTATTCCATGGCACTCACAGAGGGAGCTGCAGTCCTCATAACTGTAGCCATCACGGTGCCATCAGAGAACCTTGAACATTAGAGTGTTGGGGGAAATACTATTTTTAAAATCAGACCCTATTGCTCTTGCCAAAATGGCTTCAGTGAAGGATCTGGAAGCAGTGAGGGGCTTGAGCAGGGTTTGCCAGACCCTCCAGGAAGAGTGAGGTTTCTGGACAATATCTGAAATAATCCCAAAGGAGAGGAAACTGCTAGGCAGAAGCCCTTCTTGACTTGCTTTCATCTGTCCCATGGAGGAATTACTCGGGTCTCCGTAAAGATGAACAAATCCCAGACTCACAGAGCTGTAAGCGGTTTCGGGGCAATGAGGTGGGGACAGGCGTGGAATTTGCACCCAGCGTCCAAGATCACACATTCCCTGAGAAAACTGAATAGGGAGCAGGAGAGAGTCTGATGCTCTTACTCCCTCAAGCCCAGTTCTGGGAGGGAATGCAAACCTCGTTCCATGAAGTGCTCCGGAAGAGCAGGGGAGACAGCGAGATGCCCATCCGCTCCCCCCAGACTGGCAGGGAAAGCTGAAAACAAACGTGCCTTGGTCTGCTGGCTGAGCCGTAAAGCCAGCACGGAGGTGAGAGCTGACACGCAAAAGCAAATTAGGGGCTTCAAATCAGCCAAACGGGAAAAGGAAAGGCCCCTTCAATTGTTTAAGGGAGAAGAGGAAGACCAAAGGCAATATTATCTTTCATCAGCCACTCCCCGTGGGGGAATGAGCTTTCCAAAGAGCACAGCCTTCGCAGAGCAGGGCAGGGAGGAGCCTCCTCCTTCCTCATGAAAAGAGCCTCAGTCTGAGCAGATAGCAAGTCGGTGAGCGCTGGGACTCCCTGGGATCAAAACCACAGTCGTTGACTTGGCCTGGAGGGTCTCCTCTGTTCTGTCTATGGGGTCAGGGATTGCTCCCACTTATGCCGCAGGAGAGCACCAGGTTGGTGAGGAGTCCTGGCTTCTGAGCCCTGGGCTGGGGACCTAGACAAGATCCGGTGCCAGTTCTATCCCCAAGGGGCCAGGGGCTGGTTGGGAGGACAGCTGTGTAATGGCGATGGCCCTTGTAGTACTTGCTGACGTTCTGAGGGCTTCCTGGGGCCCGGTGGTTATCTCCTTTATCCCTGTGACGATGCTGCTGGATGGGATTCCTTCTAGGAACCCCCCCTCCCATCTCACACAGGAGGAAAGAGGCTCCCAGGGCGTAATGACTGATTCGGGGTCACCAGGGCAAGTCAGTGGGTGTGGGGGGACTCAAACACAAATCTGTGTGACCCACATGCAGCTGAAGGTGTTTGGGGCCCCTCCGGCCTCTCCGGAGCACACCTGCCATGTCTTGGAGGGGATCGTGCTTGCTGCAGTGCGGGAGGTGGGTGGCTGCTGGCATCGGAGGCAGGGTACCCTATTAAACATCGTGCAATGAACTGGATGACCCCCCACCCTCACCCTCACCCCAGGTATCGAACCCCAAAAGTCAAGGCGCTGAGGTTGAGAAATGCCGCTCCAGGCCATGATGTACATTGTATCTTAGAGGTCTCTGCTCCCCACCTCCAACATTGTTTAGCTCCGTTCCTCAGTGCCTCATTTATGGTGCTCATTGCACTCACTGTATTATTTTGTTGCTGTTCCTTTGTGATTTCACCTGTTCTCTTTCTCCCCCACTCAAAGCCACGGGAGGGCAAAGGCTGCCTGCCTCTTTCCCTGCTCTACATCCAACACCTGGCAACCGTGCCTGGGACATAGGGGCTCAGTGAGTATTTGTTGGATGAGCACAGGGGCAAGTGAGCGTAGAGAAATTGACCGATCTGTGCAAGGTCACAAGAACGAAGTGGCAAGGATGGTATTGAATCCCAGGTCTGTCTGAATCCAGATGGCGTGGTCCTAACCCCCAGGGCAAAGGGCCAAGACAACTGGGTGTGATGGGACAGACGGCTGTCCCTCCAGGACCTGACAGTCCAGCAGAGGAGAGAGAAAAGGGCAGTGGGTGTCAAGGTCAGATGCCAAGTTCAAACTGGGAAAGGAACGAGGCATGAAAGGAGACAGGAAGAGCCTGAGGGCTCAGCCAAGGGCCCTCACACTTGAGACGGAGTGAGGACTCAGTGGAGAGTTTCCCAGATATTAAAAGACCATCTTAAAATGGCCAGAATCAATCTTTCTCCCTTTTAAGCAAAGATGGGCAATACCACATTTATCCTCTCCTCATCTGCAGGGACTCTGGGTCTCTTACGGTTCCCACAAATAATGGCCAGTGGCTCCACAAATGCATGTTCCAGTCCTAGAGGTAACCTGAAGTCAAGCACCGGGCTGGCTCCATCTGGCAAATCCTGGCCCTGGCAGCAGCGCCTTCTGCCCCGGGGCCTCGGGCAGGCCCTCCCTCTCCCGCCTGCCAGCCTGCCGGCCAGAGGCTTCAGGAGCCAGTGCGGGGGCGAACTCCCATGACTCATGGCCGGGGAGGCGTCGGGGTGAGGGGAACTAGGGGCACACGAGGGCAAGGGCAGGGGACAAGGGGAGGGCAGTAGGAAGGGGCCGTGGAGGGACGGAGGGGATCAGGGCTAGTGACAGAACAGGCAAGAGGGAAGGAGGGAGGGAGGAAGAGAGAATAGAAGGAGGGAGGGAAGAAAGGAAATATGAGTAATAGGCACCATCATAGACCCTTTCTGAGTGTCGAGAATTGCCTCGAATTGTGTAAAGCATTTAGGGAGCGTCATCACCTGAAATCCTGAAAACAATCCTATGGGGCAGATTGTTCCATTGTGTCTTTTTTTATGGATTAAAAAACCCATGAGTACAGAGTTCTTACCCGATCTGAGGACACACCAGTGGTAAGTGGCGGATTCAGATGTGAAAAGCAGGGGAGGGAAGGGGCTGGCAGGGCCGGCGGGATGGAGGCGGAGGGGACCATGGGAGGAAGGACAGGGGCTTTTCTAGGTTTAGAAGTTCCAAGACACGTGGGGCAGACATTGGGGTCCTAGAAAGTGGACTTTGGTTCAGCGTGGCTGTGGCTTTTTTTTTTTTTTAAGATTTTATTTATTTATTTGACAGAGACACAGTGAGAGGAGGGCAGATGGAGAGGGAGAAGCAGGCTTCCTGCCCAGCAGGGAGCCCGATGTGGGGCTCGATCCCAGGACCCTGGGACCATGACCTGAGCAGAAGGCAGATGCTTAACTGACTGAGCCACCCAGGCGTCCCCCACCCTTTTTAAAGAAGCATGGCTGTCTTTAAGCAGGTGGGGCTTGGGGGATGGCCTACTCCCCTTGGATCTTAGGCTGTTAGGATCAGTCTGAAGAGGCTCTTTTTGCTTGAATGGGCTTCTGTGGCAGATTGTATTGGAGCTTCTTTGGTGATACGTGAGGCCCAGAGAATTGCAATGCCATTGTTAGATATCGATCCTTCCTTCTTAAACAAAACAAACGGGAGCCATAGAAATGATCCAATTTCATTACGCTCAGGAGCAAGGAAAACAAAGAAAGACAGGAAGTTATTAAAATAAATACAAATGGCTTCTATGTGCCTAAACGTCTCCAGGTCAGCTTACCATCTGTTGTCTCACCTGATAGCCCTGTTCTGTGGTGAGTGTCAGGCTCCACATTTTACCAAAGAGGAAATGGGTGGAGAGGGAGGAAGTTCTATTAGTAAGAATCTGGGGTCCCAATTCAGGTCTTCCCCACGTCTTCAGCTCTTTCCTGGGCACTGTGTTGAAAGTCATGCTCAATGTCCCCTATAGGAAACTAAGATTTTTCAAGCTAACTTCCCAGAATGAAAAGTTCTGTGAAACAAGACTCTGGCCTATTACTCAGGAAGAGAAGATTAATGCTAGGATCATTTAAAATCATGTTGCTTATGTCAAGTGTCCCTTCAGCAACTATTTATAAAAAGGCTTATTTAGAACACAAGGAGTTGGATCCCAAAAAAAGCAATGTGTGTCCTCCTAGGAGCGAATTAATAGAAGCAAACAGTAGTGTTCTTGGAAAGCCCTTGGATAAATAATTTTGTACATGCTGTTCCCTTTAGCTCCACCTCACCTGGGGTTACACCCTTGTTCCGCTCAGGAATCGAACCCTGCCGAAGTCGGTCTTATCTGCTTCTCTGCACTCCGGGGACCCTTCCTTCCCCTGCTCCACCTCCCACACCCTCAGCTCGGAGGAATCCTCCTTTCCACATAATCCCTATTGATCCCCCTTAGAAAGCAGCTCTGCAGGACCAGGGCCGACTTTCTTCATTGTCGCCATGTCCTCAGCACGCTGCCCGGCTTGTAGTAATTGCACAATAAATATTTGTCAGACCAATGACAGCATGGACCACTAGGCATTCAACACAGACTGGCTGCATTGTTAATTCGAGTTCTCTTTTTCTTCACTTGTCCCTTCTATTTTTATTCCCAGCACCAACCCTGGCTTACAGAATGAGAGTTCTGTGCGTCTGAAAAATCAAGGAATGAAAAAAAAATTGAAGTATTGTTTTATCGAACATGCTTTCCCTAGAAACAGAATTTGCCCACCTTGTGAAATAAGATCATATCTCCTCCTGTGTCCATAGAGACAGTGGAGGGGGCATCATGGCGGAGGTGATTTATAATTTGTATACATGGACGCATTTGTATGACCCGTCTGCGCAATCACAAATTCCTAATGCTTCTGTGTAAGAGGCCCCTTAGCCATCAAGTGGTAGTAGTGATAATAGTGATGTTTAACAGTTACTGAGTGCTTTAGTCCAGGCGTTATGCTGCGGGCTTTATCTATGTTAACTCATTTAATTGTTACAACCAACCCTGTGTGTGTCGGGCGGGGAGGGGGTGGTTATTATCCCCATTCGACCACTGAGGAGATATGAACAGGGCTGACCTAAAACCCAGTCCCTGGTCTTCTGGGGCCATTGCCCCTTCGCAAGGAAGCCAGACCCTGTGAAGCCTTATGGGTGCCCTCTGGGTGACAAGGGGCAGGGGCAAGATTGTGGGAAGGCAGGAAAGGCTATCTGGCTCCCTCCTGTATCCAGAGCTATTATTCTGTTACATATTGTATATATTGACCTTCTGCAGAAGATTTCTTACAGAGACAGAGTTTTATCTAACTAGAAGAAAAGGCTTATAAACAAACAAAAACCAGGTGGTTTAGTTTTATCGGTAGGAAGACTAAGATGTCAGGAATGTTAAATCCTTTGGTGATTCTCATTCACGGCCAAGCCAGATCTAGAAATCTCACCTGCAAGTAGTCTGGGACTCGATTTCCTGCGCCATCTTGCCCAGATGCCCAGGGAGTTCCATAACGGCGCTTGAATTTGGTACCCTTATTGACCAAGAGACTTGTTTGTCTAGAACTTTTGTCTCCAGGGGTATTTACTGAGCAATACTGAGTAAAATTAGGTAAAATATAAGGTAAATTTAGAAATCTTTGTCTAGCAGTGCTGTTAGGGGAAAACAGGAAGGACAAGGCAAGGCTAGACTGGGCAGGAAGTGGAAAAAGCACGCAGGGAATTCAGAGAGGACCAGTGTGTGCGTGTGTGTATGTGTGTGTGCATGTGCCCTGGAATATAAATGACAACAACAGCAACAGCAATATTATTTTTTAAATGCCTACGGTGTGACATGTTCACAAAACTAAATGCATTATATGCCTCATAACCTTTAACATGCAGGTCAGTCAACCCTCTGTGTTTCCTTGAAGAGTGAACGGAAGCATTGGTCGTCAGAAGCAGCAGAGAGAAACTCAACCAAGGCCTGTCTGGAAAGGTACACGCTTGAACCCCTAGGGTCACAGGGCCCTGAGTGTTCCTGCATCCAGCAAGAGCTCCTGGCACCGGATCTGGCGTCGAGCTCAGGCCCCTGACCCCAACTCAGGGACACTGTGGAAGGCTTGAATTAGGTTTACCTTTAGGGCAAACGGAGCCAGTCCAGGGCGACTGAACCACCTGCTACTAGGATGCCTGAGATTCTTTGACCTGAGGACCAGGACTTCCATTCCCCAGTGAGAGAGAAAGTGCTGAGCCTCTCGGTGGCCACGTTTTAGTCGGCGAGCCGGCCAGAAACAGTGGCCAAAAGCAAGCCTGCATTTGTGTGGCCCTTGAAGATGTCAAAAATATTCCTCTTCCATGTTTTTCTAAGGTCCTCAGAGCAGATTTCACATCCCCTATTTGACGGATCAGAACGAAAAAAAAAAGTTATGGAGGGTTACACGCGTCTCAGGAGGGGCTGACCTAGAACCCAGCCCCTGGTCTTCCGGGGCCATTGCCCCTTCGCAAGGCACTAGGCCACTGCAGGCAGCGGCAGGGATTGAAAGTCTGAAGGGCCGGAGAGAAGTCCCCACGGAGGGGCTCAGTGTGGAGAGACAGAGCCAGCCCCTGACTCTTCAGCGGGCACAGCCCGACTGGCCCGGCTTCTCTTCAGCTGGGTGGGGGCCCAGAGGAGCGGTGCCCAGAAGTATTTTTGTCTTGTTGCTTCAACCCAGGCAGCTCCACTTGGAAAGATTTATGATGATTTCTCGGGTTTGTTTTGTAAACACAGCCCACGCCACAGGAGGCAGTTACATTCCCAGGGTCTTCCTCCGCGGTGCTCTAGAAGGATTGAGCTGTGGGCTGAGGCTACAAGTAAATGTTGTCAAGTGGAACCTGGACATTGGCACGGTGAGAGGCCTTGGGGCTGCCTCAGCCATCTATCTGCCTTTCAGCTGGTGAAACCGAGGCCTAGTGCTGGGCAGGGAGCTGCCTGAGGCAGAGGCCAAGGAGAGCCTGAGGCTGGGCCAGGAGGCCTGTGTACAACCGGATGTTGCCTCCATGATTGTTAGAGCTCTGGGGACAGGATGGTGGGCACGGTAGATTGGTCTGTGGCTTCACGGTCTATGGTCTTGGAGACTATCAGGGGAATAGTTTTTTTTAAAAGATTTTATTTATTTATTTGACAGAGAGAGACACAGTGAGAGAGGGAACACAAGCAGGGGCAGTGGGAGAGGGAGAAGCAGACTCCTCGATGAGCAGGGAGCCCGATTCGGGGCTCGATCCCAGGACCCTGGGATCATGACCTGAGCCAAAGGCAGATGCTTAATGACTGAGCCACCCAGGCACCCCCAGGGAATAGACTTCAAACAAATAGTTAAAGGTGTGCCGTGAGAGAACAGGTGCTTTTGAGGCCTTCTATGAGGGACACCTGCCTTGAGGGCGTGAAGTTCAGAAGGAGCAGGAGAGAGCTTGTCTGGGCAGAGGGACCAGTGTGTACCCCGAGGTTCTGAAAATTTCGCCTGTGCAGGTGCGGGGGATGCAGAGGGAGCTGGGGTGGGGTGCAGGTAGGAGATCTGTTGGGCTTCATGGGATATGCATCCGTATTCTAAACACAGTGGAGAGCCCTGAAAGTTTTAAGCAGAAGAATAAAGAAAGGTTTGGCTTGCTGCACACATAAGATCACTCTGGCCGGAGTGAAGGGGACAGGCTGGGGAACACAGGTCTCTTGATATGGAGACTGGCTCCTTGCTCTAAGCAAAGTGGCCTCTGTCATGTGCATGGCCCAGTGTCATTCATCAGTGTTTGCGCAGCTGGGAGAGGGGGTATCAGCCGTGATTTCTTTTAGGGTAGGGTAGGCACAAAGCTGGGTACGGGACACACGCCCTGTAAAACCCTTGTGGCCTGAATTGGGGCAAAAGCCCAACAATGTTTGTGTTTGAGGGTTGCAGTGGAAGCTGGCGGGGCTGGAGGAATGTCTAGGGTAGAGGAGGGAAGACAGGGGGCCAGCGTCCATCCTGGTGCTCTTTGGGGGCTGGCCTGGCCTCACGGTTTGTGGCTCAATCTCTGGACATGGATTGGGGCAAACCGTGCTTGCCAGCCGTGGTTAGAGGAAAAGATGCACATCTTTACGTGCCTGGGAATGCAGGGAGCTCTGAAAACTCTACCCCAAAACTGTGTCTGCATGCCAACCACGGGCATCAGAATCTGGAATTTTCCAGCCCTGAGGTCTAGGTTACAAAACCTAGATGTAACTGGTCAGGAAGGGCCTTTCTCTCACACTGGTCCTGAGGCTTCTTCTCACAGAGAGGCCGGCAGTTCACAGAGCTGTTTCCCGTGCTCTCCCCTTTTCCTGGCTGTGGGCTTTCTTCCTGCCTCCTTGTTCTCTTTCCTTTTCGCCTGTAGGAGGCGGTCCAGGGCAGTTACGTGTGGGCTTTAGGGGTAGGCACATCTGGATTTGAATGGTGGCTTTTCCACTTACTGGTTGAGTCACTCTGGGCATGCTTCCTGACCTCTTGGATTGGTGGTTTCCTTGTCTGTAAAATGGGTATGTTCATAACATAGTCACCCCTCAGGAGGGTGTGAGCGAGATCACGTGCATCCTGCTCGGAAGAACTTGGCATGCGGAAGGAGCATTACAAGCTACTGCTGCTCCTTCATTTATTTGGTGTTTCTCTAGTCGCTACTGCAGGCCAGGCCCCGGGCTGAGGCACTGGGGTCATAATGCTGATCCCCAAAGTGTCCCTTTCAAGTCTTGGGCAGAGATCAGTGCCTCCCTGCCTCAACCACAGTGTGAGGGGGAAGATGGCTCCTCCCAAGGAGGGTCTGGAAAATGGCCCCAGATCTAGAGACGGACCTGAGCGCCGTCTATGCGATGCTGTCGAGGCCCCAGACAGCATGCTATCTGTGGCCCCCTATTTCCTCTGAGGCCCCCTATTTTCCTCTTGTGGTTTCCTTGCTCAGTTCAATTCAAATAACCCGTCACACTGTGCCTACTCCTTTGTGGCAGGTCCCGGGCTGGGTCCCACAGACGACACCAAGGTGAGGAAGCTGTGGTCAGTCTGACAAGGCCCACAGGACGGTGGTGAGGGGTGATGGGCGAGACTATCCCCCTGAGCCACATCCGCAGGAGCCCGGCTCTTTAGCTTGGTGGTGACTCAATGAGTCTCCTAATTTCCGAGGCCTATCATAGGAAAGGGGAGGTCCCATGTCCCCGGGTCCCCCTAGGGTAGAAATCACCATAAGACATACTTGTCTCATTAAAAGGAGCAGAGTTTTCTAATATCTTAGCATGTCCAGCAACAGAAAAGGCTTTCTGGTGAGCAGAGCAGGCTTCTCTGGGAAGACTCAGGCAAGGCTGGGTAAACATTCACCAGAGGGTTGGAATGGAAATGCCTGTTTGGGGTGGGAGGTTTGACGGGTTGACCTCTCGGTTTCCAAGAGCTGGAAGATGCAAGGATCCTAAGTTTCCACTGTCAGGCTCCCACCACCTTCCCCTGGACACTTGCCAGCTTCCTCCCTCTGGGGCTCACCCTGCACTCCTCACTCCCTCCTGAACCCAGCTCCGGAATCTTGCCGCAGCAATTTAGCAATCCTGGGTCCACATGCCAGGTCTCTGGGCGTGCGTGAGACAGAGCCCAGTCTGTGCTCCGGCTGGACTGTTCAGTTGTGTTGCCACACCAGCCCCTTTTAGAATTCTTTCCCCTATAGGAGTCTGTGTGTCCTTTTCTACCTTCACATTTCACATACATTTCATTTGATGAAAAGATACACACACCCGCTTCTCTTACCGTACTTCAAAGCTTGGTTCTTTGAAAAACCAACAACATCGTGATTGATTAGGGTCAGGGTGCTGGATTCAAATTCCAGCTCCTCTACTTACTATCAGTGTTGTTCTGGCCAAGCCACTTAATCTCTGTAACAGATTAATATCTTAATATTTGTAAAGCAAGCTGATAATAACATCAGCTCACAGGGAGGAATGCTGTGAGACTAAATAGATAATAACATGCAAAGAACTTAGACCAATGCCTGGCCTGCTGTTTTAAATACATGGTAATGGTAAATAATCATTAAATAGCCATTTGGCTCACGACCCTTCATTTCCTTTTTAACTAATTTTATCAATTTGGTAATAAACTTGTTATTTAAAATTAATAATAGCATTAATCTATTAATTTTAAAACCAATCTGTACGCTTTTTAGAAACCAGAATAGTATTTTTGCACATATTAGAAATCAGAATAGTGTTGGCCTAGAGAGTGTTTTAGAAATTTCCAAATCTAACTCATCTTTGGGCTGCTAAGGACATTGAACCTCGGAGAGGGGCAGCTACCTGCTCTTCTAGTGGCAGAACCGGGAAGAGAATGCAGGCGTTTCTGCTTTGGTCTGATGCCCTTTCATACATTGTGATTTACCTAATGAGAATAAATTAAGGGTTACTGTACTTTTCTGATAGGTTGCTTTAAAAAATAACAAATCACGGGGCGCCTGGGTGGCTCAGTCGTTAAGCGTCTGCCTTCGGCTCAGGTCATGATCCCAGGGTCCTGGGATCGAGCCCCGCATCGGGCTCTCTGCTCGGCAGGAAGTCTGCTTCTCCCGCTTCCATTCCCTCAGCTTGTGTTCCCTCTCTCGCTGTGTTTCTCTCTGTCAAATAAATAAAATCTTTAAAAAAAAAATAACAAATCACAACATGTAATTAAATAAATGAATATTGAAACCCTTCCGGTGGAATTTGTTGTTTAAATCACTGGAAACAGGACAATGGGATTTACATGCTACTTCCCATTGCTGTGTTTCAGGGACTTCAGACACTGGCATCTGAGGGTCCAGCAGCCCTACCCCTCTCCCCTGTGCAGCCCTGCAGGCCTCTCAAGGGGCAAGAGCTGGCCCGAGATAACCTCACATGAGTGCCTCCTCTCCACATTCCTTCTTCTTGGAATACCAGTTCCGGGGCCAGTGCTCTCAGCTTGTGTGGTTTAAAGCATTTACAAATGTGCTGCCAAACTTGGATGTGTGTAAAATTTATTTTTGCTCCAGCTGAACATCACACCATTGCAATGATGCCTGTTGGGGAAAACTCTGAGCTAAGTGGAGGATGTGATATCGTGCAGAGTGGGGTCAACTGGCTGCAGAGAGGTGTCGTGTGATGCCAAGGCATTCCAAGGAAGACTTTTCTGAAAGATGTGGCAACTTGGTTTGGGGAGTTTGTGGGAAAGCTTGATCAGGGCAGAGCCAAGTTCAAGTCAATCTTTAGCTCAGGACAGAGGGGCACAGAGTGACCCATGCAATCTGCCTGTCCCATAGAGAGAACTTGTTATTAAACATTAGATGTGCCCACACACATTGCCCATATTAGTGATTTCAGTATGATGCCCTGAATTACAGAATTTTTGTAGAAGCGGGGGCTGAAGGGGCAGAGGCAGAGGGAGAGGGAGAGGAAAAATCCCAAGCCGACTCTACACCCAGTGTGGAGGCCGACACCAGGCTCAATCTCACGTCCCCAAGATCATGACCTGAGCTGAAACCAAGAGTTGGATGCCCAACTGACTGAGCTGCCCAGGTGCCCCACAAATTCCAGATTTAGAAGTATACTGTGAACAAAGAAAGTTGAAGAGCCACTGTCCTACGCATGACGTGGAGAAAATGTTCCCTGGTGACATAATTTTGTGCAATACTGGGTTGAACAGAGTTCAGCCTAATTTCTCACTGCAGGATTTCTCAGTGCCTTTAACGTACTAATATATATGATGGCTCCTCCAGGGCAGGTTTAGACACATGCAGCATTTACCCATGTTTCTTGGTCACACAAAGCCAAATTTTTCTTTCCAAGAACACATGGGGACTAGTGTCCTGAGGAAATACTTCAGCAGTCCTGTGTCAGAGTATTTCATCCTCTGTCTACGTGCGAAAGTTGTCATACAGAGTGAATCCAAAGATTGGTCCTTTATGGTCCCCAGTACACAACTCAGCCTTTCACGGGGATACCTAGTTCTACCTAAGGTACTTTCTCAACACATCTGAAAAGGTTCAGTGGGTAGGAGATGCAGCCCCTTCTTAATGCAAAATGGATCTCATATGGTCTGCCTTTAGGGTTTAGAGCATCTTTTGGGGACTTGGCCTCCTTAGCCAGATACTTTTCTAAATCCCTTTTGCTTACAAGGCAGTTTTCAAAACGTAGCTGCCAGGCTATGCCTGGACAGGACACACCATGTGTCGGGACTGATTCCTCTCGGGGTCATCATACACTATGGAAAGCCTTCACGTTCTGGCCTGATTCCTAGAGGCCGGAGCTAAGCCTTCAGCCAGCATGTCAACAGCATGAGCAAGTTAAAAGCTTGCAATGTCTCTCCCGTTGTTTGGATTCATCTTTTTTTCTCATTGGTAAAATGAGGGGGAAGGACGTAGGCTCAGCAAATACTCACAAGCATTCACCGAATGGACGCTGAGTGCGATGTCATGCTTTGGCCGTGCAGCAGGGGGTAAAAGGGAGTTGCTTCGATAGACGCATGGCCATAAATCATAGCACAACATGCTATCTGTGAAAAGGGCTACAGAGACAGAGAGGAGGAAGCCATCAATTCTTTCCGGAGGATCTTGAAGACGCTTTTTTTTTTTTTTTTTTTAAAGATTATTTTTTTGACAGAGAGAGAGATCACAAGCAGGCAGAGAGGCAGGCAGAGAGAGGGGGAAGTAGGCTCCCCGCTGAGCGGAGAGCCCCATGCGGGGCTCGATCCCAGGACCCTGAGATCATGACCTGAGCTGAAGGCAGAGGCTTTAACCCGCTGAGCCACTCAGGTGCCCCTTGAAGACGCTTTTGAGCTCTGGTGTTTTTAGAAACTGTGCCGTTAGGATCTGGCCTTCTTGTTGCGGTTGGCCTTCTGAATCTGCAGCCAGCAGAGAGGGTCCAGCATGGCGGCCATTGGGAGCTAGATGAGTGTCTGCTGGTCTCTTGACTACGTGTCGTCCGGCACAGACCTTGGCTTAGCTCAGCCCGGCAGGGCTACCCTACCCTACTCCCCCAAGTGGGGGTGGGTGCTCCTCCTGAACGCAAGTCCTCCTTAGATTTCGAGCCAAAAATCTAAGGAGGAGTTTGAACTGTGTACCTGGGATTCCCTCTCTTGAGCCAGTCTCCAAGGGTGAGAGGACGCAGATGCATCCCCACGTGGAGACCTCCAGCTCCTTGGGCTTCTCAGTGGCCTAAAGGACATAGCCCCAAGTCTCCGTCCAGCATCCTAAGCCCTCCTGTCTGGCTGCAGGGATGTGTTCCGATTTATCACCTACCCTTCCTCACCTTCCGAGATTTAAAGAATCACCTTCCCCTCTGTTCCCATTTCTCCCCTCCCTTCTCTTTTTCCTCATTCTACTCTCTTTCCACATTCCACGTACCACCTGCTGAGGCTGATTTCAGCAATCACAAAATCACCAATACTAATGAGTTGCTGATTAGAGTTTCAGACTGAAAAATCAAGACACACGCTCCGACACACCCCGGTGGACCCAGGGTGTGAGGACAGACTTTGGCTCTGAGGACCTTCAGGCACTGCTAGGACACTCCAGAGAGCTATGGCCCTTCTCCCTCAGAAAAAAAAAAAAAAAAAAAATCCTATTCCACCAGGGACAAAATACCCGGAAGCAGCATTGTTAGTAGCTGTAGCCATAGGCCACCCACCCTCTGCCCTTCCTCACCTTCGCATCCCCAGGGACACTCCAGAAAACAAAGAGTTGTGACTGGAGAGAGCGCAGGGTGTTGGCACAAGGAAGCCTGGAAACCTGGGATGCGGAGTCCAGGAATGGGAGGCTCGGCTCTGGCAGCTGGGACGCCTTTGCTGGGGGCAATGAGGGGCCATGCCTTCCATCTCTCCTGAGTGCATTCAGAAATCAGGTCCCCTAATCTCCTGCCCCCAACCTGAGCTCACCCCTGCCCCGCTCCCCCTCTCCTGATGAGGAAACCACCTCTGGCCCTCGTTGCTGACAATTTGAGCCACCGCCATTTTCTCACAACCCAGGATTGCCGACCACCATGTCCTTCAGTCGCTCCTTCCTCACCTGCCTCCCTCCCTCCTTCCCCACCTACCCTCCCACCCTTCCTCCCTCCCTCCCTCCCTCCCTCCCTCCCTCCCTCCCTCCCTTCCTTCCTTCCTTCCTTCCTTCCTTCCTTCCTTCCTTCCTTCCTTCCTTCCTTCCACCCTTCCTTCCTTCCTTCCTTCCTTCCTGCCTTCTTTCCTTCCTTCCTTCTTTCCTTTCTTCCTTCTTTCCTTCCTTCCTTCCATCCTCCCTCCCTAAATGTATCCCTTTCACTGGATTGATCTTATTCTTCCCTTGTCCTTCCCTGGACCTTCCTTCAGGGCTTCTGCACCCTGTCTCCCCATTTCTTCTCTTCTCTGACTCCTTCTCCATTGTAAGTACATACAGGTGGAAGGCATTAAAAAATGTCCAGTGTTCCATTATACGGCCGTATCATAATTTACTTAACCAATTTTCTTTTTATGGATACTGAGATTGTTTCTATGTATGTATGTATTTGTATATTTATTCATTGATGCATGCATTCATTTTTATTACGAACAATTCTGTGATAAATTCCTTTTATAAACATCTTTGCACATGTTTGCTCAGAGTACTGAATACTGCCTTTTTTGATACTTCTTGTAATCTCCAGCTGCTGTCTTGGTTTTCTTCTGCAAACCCCTCTATTTTCTGAGCACACAATGAGTTCACCTCTTCTTACTTCTATCTAAAGTCTCTCCTCCTGAAATGACCACCACTTTCTATTCAGCCTTCTTGGCCACGTCTTGTGTAGAAGCTCCCCTGATCCCCCAGACCAGCCTTCCCTAATGGGAGCACTTCCTATGTGTGAGGCCGTGTGTCGGAGGAGGCATTCTATTGTCCCATCCTGGAACAGTGGTGGGAGGCAGCGACTATATTGCTGTCAGCATTTAAAAGTGATAAAAATGGAAACTCAGAACACTGAGAAACTTGTCCAGGTCACCCACCTGGTAAATGGAGGAGGCAGGATTTGATCTCAGGTCTCCCCTACTCTAGAATCCCCGAAGTGACCCAACCACCGCGTCCACCTGGCACTTCAGCTCTGGTGCTCAGGGGATCCCCACGCCTGCATCTCCCACAGCACCTACCATGTAGAGTCCTGGTAACGCAGGCGTGAGTCTGCTCCCGTCACTGGGCTGGGGACTCCCCGAAGGCAGACCCGGTGTCCCTTCGTTCTGCATCACCCATGTTAAGTACGGAAGCTGCCGGGTCGGAGCCATGGATGTGGATTTGAATGGAGGAACCTCTGTTGGCTGAATGAAGAAGCCCAGCTTTCCTCGAACCAGGTCTAGAACCAAACTCTGGCACTTAAGAACATGCACTCAGCCTGAAGTTTATTTTCTGCTCATTCACGAAAATGAAACACCCTCCACAGAGGGCCCTCATTAACCAAATTACCAGAAGCTCGTTAGATTGGCAGGCGCTAGAACACAATGATTTAAGAAATAGGCTCTGAAATAAGATGCTTTGGTCTCAGCTCTGCCCTTCATTAGGCTGCTTTCTCATTTTCCAGAATCCTCCGTTAGCCAGCTAGAAAAGTGGGCCGACTGACCATTCTTGCAGGTGGGGTTACGGTGAGGATGGCGTGAAGTGGATGACGTGAGCCCCTTAGCACGGTGCCTGGCACACCGAAGGCGCTCAGTGTGTGTTAGTCGCACCATTAGCCTCTCTCAGTCTTTTTCAAAGTGACGTAGATCCAGCATTTTCCATTTCCCTTATCCCTCTCCAAGCTTGACCAGGATGATTTTTTTTTCTTTCAATTTCCACAAAAATTATCATCTTTCTTATCCTTATTTGTAAAACAAACATGCATTGAGTGCCTTCTGTTTACCAGACCCCTTTATGATCAGAGCCTCACCTGATAGGGAGAGCTGACAGTAGGGAGGATAAGCTTTTGCCCAGGCTAACCACCGCAGGAGGGTAAAGTTTTCCTGTTTTTTTTTTCTGTTGAGAACATTCCTCGATGCTCTAGAAAACACACATCTCTTTTTATTTTCAAACTTCAAGGATTTGTTTTAAAACATTTTAACATGAACGTCTGAAGGTTTTGTACCTTGATGCCTGAAGGAATACACGGTTTCAAGAGTTATTCATAGGGCTGCTTGTGCTATCTTTGTCCTTTGAGACAAAAAGCTTTCCTCCATTGGCTGCTCCTGAAGGTGACTTTAGGAACCAGCATTTACTTCGCAATTCTGTGCATGGTTCCTACCCACATCCACGTATTACTTTTTAAAAAAAAATTTTTATTTTTTTATTATTTTTTTAAATCAATATAAAATGTACTATTTGTTTCAGACGTCATGTATTACTTTTTTTAGGGAGTTGTTGTTTTGTTTGTGGGTAACTGGGTCTTTCCAAAGACTATATTTGGAAGGGACCCCACCCCTGGCAACCAAATTCAGAACAGCCAAGTCCCCCAACCCCAAACTCAAATCCCCAAAAAAGTGAATGACCCCCAGGGCACCTGGGTGGCTCAGTCATTAAGCACCTGCTTTTGGCTCAGGTCATGATCCCAGGGTCCTGGGATGGAGTCCCATATCGAGCTCCCTGCTCAGTGGATAGCCTGCTTCTGCCTCTCTCTCTCCCCCGGCATGTGTTCCCTCTCTCACTGTGTCTCTCTCTACCAAATAAATAAATAAAATCTTAAAAAAAAAAAAGCGAATGACTCAGTGCAGGTAAGCTTCCCAGACATAATCTACAGACGGGGATTATTCAAGTCCGGAAGTATATGTTTTCAGAGAACCATGCCTGCTGTTTTAATAAATTTACCTCATAAGGAGGAGATGCCTTAGCAATGCCACTCAGCTCCAAAACTTTGGATTTTCTTTCTTTGCAACTAACTCACATGGCTCCTATTGCAGACTAAAAGGATCCCTTCTCCCAGAGACATATCTGTTCAGGAAACCCAGCTTCAGGGAAGAAGGCAGATGTGAAGGGGGAGAGGCTCGCATCTCATTTGGGTGAGTGTCTGAAGGGGGCGTGGCCCCGGGTGAGGCAAGCCCCTGGCTTTGGCATCAGATACCTGCCTGGCTCATCAGGTGACAGGCCTCCTGGGCTGCCACGTGCTCCTCGCAGCCTGGTCTTCTCCGGGCTTCTGCCTGTGCCCTGCTGCCCCAGAGCTCTGGCTTCTTCTTGGGCAGATGCTTTGTTGTCTGAACTGCTTGGACCACTGTGCAAAACCGAAGGAGATCGTGGGCCAAATGGCCCAAATTCCCTCCTTGAGCTCACACAGTGACCTTGGACCAGCCCCTTTTCTCTCTTGGTGTCCATTCTGAACCCCAGGCAAGAGGTAAGGAGTTTCAGCAGAGCCTTCCTGAGCTGTCACCCAGCTCTGCTATCCCGGCGTTCCAGAATCTGTTCCCCAGCAGGGCCCGTGACCTAGTTGCGGAGGACAGCGAGAGCAGAGCCCTTGTTTGGAATTCATGGGCGGGGTGGGTGCGGCACCTCCTAATAACCTTGACTGGGGATGGGAGCAACCGGTTCCTCCAAGCCTGCCGAGGGCTGAATGAGGCCCGCCACTGCTCTGGCATCATCCCTGCAGGGACAGTCTGAACGCACTTATCAGAGCGCGGCGGGCTCGTGAACCTGACCCTTAGCCCCCTGAATGCTGAGACAGAGAAAAATCATTCAAGACGTGGAGCCCAGACGGTGTGCTGATCGAATCAGTGATCCACTTTGGTTCTCTCAGGTGCCCCTGTCCCAGGGAACACCCTCCCCTGCTTTTTCAAACGGCTTCTTTTTTTTTAATTTTTTTTTAATTTATTTTTTATTAACATATAATGTATTATTTGCCCCAGGGTACATGTCTGTGAATCGTCAGGCTTACACATTTCACGGCACTCACCATGGCACATATCCTCCCCAATGTCCACAACCCAACCACCCTATCCCTACCCCGCCTACCCCCCAGCCACCCCCAGTTCATTTCATGAGTTTAGGAGTCTCCTACACTCTGTCTCCTTACCCATCCCTTCCTGTTTCATTTCTCTCCCCCACCCCCGCGACCCCTGCCCTGCCTCTCAAAGTCTTCATATCAGAGAGATCATTCAAACGGCTTCTTAATAGTTTTCTCCCTGAGTAATTTTGTCCTCGGGAGGAATTGTGGGAGGACCCGCAGGGATTTAGGAAGCTTAGTGCTGAACTAATTCTGTGCCCTAATGATTTTGAAATTCTGGGTAATTAGGGAGGCGGTGACAGGGAGTCTG
>CM053607.1:33229550-33329423 GCA_028646535.1 Procyon lotor | reverse complement strand
GTGAAATGTGTAAGCCCGAAGATTCACAGACATGTACCCTGGGGCAAATAATACATTATATGTTAATAAAAATTAAAAAAAAAAAAAAAAAAAAGAAAAAAAAAAAAGAAGATGCACAACAAATTAAAGTATATATCTTATAACAAAAAAAAAAAATTGGATATTTCTAAAAAAGTCTAGGAGAAGGAACCTTAAATTCCACTTGTCTATAAATCAGATATCAAGCCATTTCCTTTTTTCAGGCCTTTGTTTTCCTACTTTTTAAGATGAGAGCTGCTCCCAACGCCAGCTCCTCTTATGTCCTCTATCAACATAGAGGGGTTTGCCCAGTTTCTGAAATTCCCATAAATGAGAGCAAACCTTAGATACTCTTTTATATCTAGCTCTTTGACTCAATGTTATTTCTGTGAAATTCGTCCACACTGTTACATGTAGCAATAGTGGTTTTTTTCCTATCTTGTGTTACTATTTAAATATGTCAAAATATATGTATCCACTCTTAAAAAAATGAGGAGTGATGGTGATGATAGACCAGTGGTTTATAAATTCTGCTCCACAGAAACACCCCTCCCCCAGCAGGGGTAGCATCGGGAGAGGCCAAGAAAGTGAGACTTCTTTCCTTTTGCCAGCTCCCCCTCCACCTAGAGCAGTTTCTGGTTTTGTCTATGCCATAGATTGGCATCGAGGTATCTAGGCGCTGGGTTGGATTGCATTTGGAAAGAAATGTTTCTGCTGTTCAAAAAAATATTTTTAAGTCATTTTCGAGGTCAGATAATGAGATTTTGAGCTCTGCTACCCTCGATCCATGTGATTTATGGCAAGCGAGTTAATCCCTCGGTGCCTCTATTTCCTCAAATGCGTAAATGCGACAGCAATAATAACACAGGTAGATTATCTGAGCTAATTCATGTAAAACACTTCTCACAGCGCCTGACATGTAGTCAAGCTTCAATCAATGCTGGCTGCTGTGGCTGTGATCATTTTCTCTGTCGTCATTACCAACTTCATCATCCCGGCCGAGGGCTCTCTCCACTCTGATGTTCTCTTTGTTCCACGCTTTGTTGCAGTCACAGCCTGGACTTGGCGGGAGACGGATTATTTCCTAATTCTATTTCCAGCCTAGTTGGTTCTTCAGGCCTGCTCACCTTAGGTGCCAGAAATAAGCCAATCCCTGAGGTTGAGCACCTCAGAAATGCACCCCTGAGTTCCCTGGGGCCAGACTGCATTCCTTGAGGAAAAGAAGGAAAGAAAAGAGAATATTCTAGCTCAGCTAAGTTCCTCAAGTACATTGTGGACGCTCTTGAGGCACCCAAGTCAGGTCCTGAACCTGATGGAGTCCTGCATCGATACAGCAACCTTGATTTTTCTTTTTAATTCAGTCACCGGGTGACCTTGGCCAAGTCATTGTTTCCTTGTCACAGAGACTCTGGGTTCACCGACCTCCTCTTTCCCTGCTAAGGCTCTTCTGCGTGCGGTGGTGGAGTGGTGTCTTATGCCAGTAGGCAGTGGGTGATGGGAAAGCGAGTGAACAGCGTGCAAGGCGCAGATATTAGGTGGAAAGGAGAGCCTTGTTTGGTGTTACACTTGAGAGGCTGGAATCCCGGGGAGTCTCAAGGAGTGAAGCAAGTACCCCGGAACATGGTGGGCAATGCCCCAAAACCTGTGTCCATGGCTGCTGGAGTCACCCCGGTTCTTGTATAGCTGCCTGCCTTGGAACATCTTTCACCCCCTCTGCGGGCTTTCGGTTGTTGGCTTCAAGTAAACGACTGAGTGAGGTCATGCCATCAGAAGGCAAGGCATGCTGGTTTGCTATGCTTTTCGTTTGAGATTCACTTTCAATGCTGATGTACTCACGGCTGATGCCCCTGGGCATCTCGCCACGATGGGGGTGGCGGTGGGCTGTGGTGGCCAAGAATCGAGCTGTTTATTAAGAGCAGCTTCCCGTTGGTACCACAAAGCGTGCAGCAGCCTTCAGAGGGCAAGATTCTGTCTGCACCCCGTTTCATTGGCCTCTGGCCTGGAAGGCCGTGATGGGGTTTGGACCACACATTAGAACAATGTATTGCTTCTGTCTAAGTCGAGACCACACTGGGCACAACCCAGATGAATGACAGAGCCTGTGTTGGACTCCAGAGCTACCCTTCATCTCTAATTTACTCTTTGTAGGAGCCCCTGATCACTTAGGACTGGATTTTGACTGTCTCACTTGTAGCTCTGTGATCTTGGGCAACTTTTCTCACTTTGATTTCCTCATTTGTAGGTCGGGGACAATAGTGCCTACCTCCTAGAGTGGTATGAACACAAAATGAGAACACGTGTAATAGGGTTTAACACAGCAGCTGGCATAGGGCTAGTGCTCGGTACCTGCTAACCTCTGCTGCCCCTGCCTCTTTCTAGTAATTGGGAAACAGAAATAGGTAAAATGCGGAGACAGGAATCGAACTCAGATATTTATCACTGCACTATAAACTGTGTATTTTGCAACTTGGCTGGCAGAGCACATCACCTTTCTTGCTTGAGGGCTGGACCACAGAGCCCACGTTCCCTAATACAGCATCTCTAAAGTTTTTGATCATGCACTCTGTCGGTAAAATAATTTTAAATACTCGGGGCACCTCGGTGGCTCAGTCGTTAAGTGCCTGCCTTCAGCTCAGGTCATGATCCCAGGGGCCTGGGATCGAGCCCCGCATCGGGCTCCCTGCTCGGTGGGAAGCCTGCTTCTCCCGCTACCATTCCCTCTGCTTGTGTTCCCTCTCTCGCTGTGTTTCTCTCTGTCAAATAAATAAAATCTTAAAAAAATAGTAATAATTTTAAATACTCCTCCATAATTATGTGCATTGCCTTATTTGTAAATTGCATACATGTACCAATATACTATCAGGTACATTATAAAACATATAAGATAAAAGTTTTAAAAAACAGAGATAAAAGTAAAGTAAATATCAAGAGAAGCTCTAATACGTCCTCTTTTTTTGGTGACCTCAGGGCTTGTCTGTCAGTGGGATGGGGAGGGTAGGCCCCCTGTTGTAAGGATCAAAGAAAATAACATCCTTCCTCAAGCAGTCATAAGGTTTTAGTTACATTTATTATTATAGTTGGTTAACTCATCTATGCACACAAATGATAATAATGCTAAGAAAGTCTGCTGAAGGTCATCATTCAATGATAGCAATAGAGCTACACTTGGAAGGGTCTAGTGATCAAAAGCTTACCGAGAATCTACTACATACCAAATGCTATCAAAAGAATTGGGGATGAAGGTGAACCAGACCCAATCCCAGCCACCCAGCCACCCAGCATCTGGACTTTTACTAGGGAAGACATGGGGAATAAATACGATGCCGTCTAACATATGTAGGGAAAGAAGGTACAAAATCAGAACAAGAAGAAGGAGTGGGGCTCTCAGGTAAGACTTTGCAGGAAAAGTGATGCCTGAGTATGGTGTGCAAAGATCAATGGGTGTGCAACAGATAGACCAAGGACGGGTGTTTGGGCCAAAGACCCGGAGGTGAGAAATCACCTCCACACTGAGCACTGGCACGCTGTCTAGGATGGTTGATGACGCTGGTGTGGTTGGACAGTCAGGGTGCCGAGGAGGCAAGAGATGATTTTGGGCAGGTGGTCAACTTCTAGGTCAAGGGCCTTGATGAAGTTTGGACTGAAACCCAAGACAGGGGGATTCATTAAAGGTTATAGACAGGGGAATGGCATCGTTGGATTTACATGCTAGGGGGACCCTCTGAGTGCCCTCTGCATGAAGAGTTGTAGAGCATGAAGCCGGGAGGCGGGGAGGCTCCCACCTGGGCTCCCGGAAGGACGGAACAGAGCCTGAGCTGACCATGGGAGGGACAGTGGGGCTGAAGACAAAATGGGAAATTAAGAATCCGGTCTTGAAGTCCATAAGGCTCTCTAGGCTCCTTGAGGCTCTAACTCCTATAGGCAAGTGCATCGTCACTGCCATACGATGGGCCAGCATTCCTGCCTGGATTGGAGGTTGTCCTTCAAGAATCACTGAGACTCTTGCTGGGAAAAAGTCCAAGGCATTGGAGTCTTCAGACCTGAAGCTTGGAAACTCTACTGGAGTCTCACTGCCTCTCAAGAATAAGCGGCTTCTCTTAGTGTCCTGTACCTGGACTCCTCATAGTTACACTTTTATTTTTCGAAACTTTAATTGGACTATCCTCAAATACTGTCATCACTGGTTCTGCCCCTCACTGTGTTGACCCCGCTCAGATGTGAGATGACAGTAGTAGGTCCAACTCTTCACGGTTGTAGCTTCAAGTTCCGAAGCAAAGAGAGAGACTTCTTCTCCAAAGTCAAACAAACAAAAAGTCTCCAGATTGAGTCTCGATGGCTCTGATGGCCTGTTTGGGTCACGTGCTGGTCCTGGAACCACTCACATAGGAGGTCAGCTTAGGCCTCGGTGACGTGTCCAACCTGCGGGAGGAAGAGGGATGGATCTGCCCTGCTCGGGTCAGATGGACAAAGAGTGGGGCAGATTGATTCATCCGAAGGAAATGAGGGTAAAATTGTCTGGATGGTGAAATTTTGGGTGCTGGAAATCAAATTCAGCAGTTGTCTTCTGCCCTTGTTGCCTTAGTGCCAAGGGCAGAAACGCTGGAATGATTCCCGAGTTTTTATTATTCCTCACCCTCCCCATCCATCAATTGTGACCACCCCTCAATTCTGCATCCCAAGTAGCTTCCCAGCCTATCCACTTTGTCATTACTGTCACCATTACAGTCCAAGTGAACACTAACTCATCCTCTGACTCCTGAAATATTTCCTTATACCCTCCTCCTTTTCTCTAAACTCTAAAAATAACAGCAGTGATAACTCACATTTGCTGAGGACTGAATCCCCAGCATTGGCAAAGCCCTGCAGTCACAATCCCATCAGTTCTCAGAACATCCCTGTGAAGTAAATAACTGTCCGGTCCCCATTTCTTCACACTCAAGATGCTTCAATGGCTTCCCCTTTCCCTATATTTCTGGTATCTATTATGATGTAACAAGGTACTCCAAGCATGAGTCATCTTGAAAACAATACAACCATGTCTTTACATGAAGAATCTACAATTTGGGCAGGGTTCAGCCAGGAGGACTTACCTCTGTTTCTTGCAGCATCAGCTAAAGTGGCTTGACTAGCGGACCTGGAATCTACTTCCAAGATGACTCACTCAAATGGCTGGCAAGTGGGTGCTGGCTAGCACCGGCGAGCTCAGCTGGGCGGAGGGGCCAGGGACCTCGGTTCCTGTCCACACGGCCTCTCCGTGTGGGCTTCTCCAGAGCCTGCTGGGGCTTCCTCACAGCCCGGTGGCTGGGTTCTGAAAGGGTCCCAAAAGGCACGAAATGGAAGGTGCCGTTTCTTAAGACCTGACCCCAGAATCGGGCACAGCGTCAGGGAGCCCAGATACAAGGGGAGCGACCTAGAGCTGCTTTTGATGGGAAGGGTAGCAAAAAATTCTTGGGTCAAGTTTTAGGACTGCCACCTCCTAGCGATAAAAATCCATAAAATGAGCTGAAGGTCCTTCTATGATTTGGTACTTGTTAACGGATCCAATATCTCTTTCCATGAAGGTCCTTCTACGATTTGGTACTTGTTAATGGATCCAATATCTCTTTCCGTCTGTGTACAATGGCCTTCTTTCAGTTCCTCCAAGGTACTCTGTTCTCCTTCACCTCAGGGCTATTGCACCTGCTATTCGCACCCACCCAGAATGCTTTCCCCATCTGCGCTCAATCTCCTAGCTTCAGGACTCAGCAGAAAAGACCTCTCCCAGCTCAGCAGAAAAGACCTCTCCCAGGACGAGTCTAGGTTAAGCTCTCCTGTTTCAAACTCTCATATAGTTCCTGGCTCACAGTAGTAGGTGGGCCAGAAATAAATTTTGGAAAAAGAAATGTTAGAATGAATGAGAAAATTCGCTGCCTTTCCAGTCTGAGCCTCCTTTCTCCATTCCTGTGTCTTCTCACAGTGCACCCTACCCGCCCCCCCATGTCTAGATTCTGGGTGGATGCACTCTTTTCCTTGCAGCCTTTCGACTCTTCTTCAATTCCATCTCCTCCAGGAAGGTGATGCTTTTCCTCAGAAACTACTCAGGATAAACACGCAAATTTCAGGACTCACTGAATCCAGTGCTTGTGTGAATGGAAAGTCTTGAGTGCTTGTTTTTATGGGACCTTTGTCTAACGGTCAGAGTGTCCCTATCACTATTGTCACTATTTACTTTGAAGCTCCTGGAAGGCAGGCCCCATCATTCTGACTCATTCTCCTCACTATTTTTAGAAACAGATGGCCTGACGACCAGCAGAGGAGTGATGCCGAATTTTAAGAGGCAGAGGGTACAAAATGAACAAAGACTGGATGGGCTGGGTGTTCTCTCGGTCGTCCGGTCGGGACAACTTGGCTCTCATCATGCCATGGCTTGGAATCAATTTCTGGTCAGGGAAGAGACAGATCTTATAATGGAAAAGGAACTCTGGACAGGAATCCAGAGTTCTGGTTTACCACCATTGGGGCTGTCACTGAGCCTGTCTGGGAATTGTCTCCTTACCCATCAAGCAAGGGTACATAGACAAGAGGGTGACTAGGGCTGCTTCAGTTACAGTGATGGTGATTCTGACGGTGGTCCACTTCCACTTAAGGCACACAAGTCCAGCTTTGCCCCTTTTGATATCTGTGACCTCGGGGAGGTGACTTCTCCTCTCTGAGCCTCACTTTTATCATCTATAATCTGGGAGTAATAGTTTTTCCTTCATAAATCTGTTTTGAGAATTCAAATGAGACAAACTGTTCAAAGTGTTTAGGTTATGGTAAGCACCTAATTAATTAATTAAACAGATAGCCATTGAGAACTGCTTACAGGGGCATGTGGTAGAGTGGAGCGGTTATAATCTTGACTTTGGAGTTAGATAACACGTGAGTTTATATACTGGTTTCAGGGCATCTGGGTGACCCAGTCAGTTAAGCGTCTGGCTTCAGCTCAGGTCATGATCTCAGGGTCCTGGTCTCAAGCCTTGCATTAGGATCCCTGCTCAGTGGGAATCCTTCTTCTCCCTCTCCTTTGACCCCTCCCCCCTGCTCATGCTCTCTCTCCCTCTCTCTCTCAAATAAATAGATAAAATATATTTAAAAAATATTTACTGGTTTCATCATTTGCTAACTATGTGAGCTTGGGCAAATGACATCCTTTCTGAACTTCAGTGCTGTCTAGAATGATGGTAAGAGATGAGAACCTGGTCCCTTATTGTGATTGTCATTGTGATGATTCAGTAAGATGTAGTATACAAAATGCTTATCATGGTGCTTAGTGTGTGATATATGCTCATTGGATAAAAGCTGTTTTTAAAATTATTATGACAAATAATTACTCTTCCTCAGGGAATAACCTGCGTATCAGTTGGGTTGGTATGCAGAGGGAACATGTAGAGGGATCCTGGGAGATGTTTAGAGAAGATGGGGTGTGATCATATGTGGTGGTTCTTGAATCCCCAGGTGAGGATTTGGGATCTTATTCCACTGGCAATGATAAGCCACTGAAGAATTTCAGGGTTTTGAAAAGATAATTTCAACTGAAGAGAAGACACACTGGAAATGGGAAGACATCATTTATTAACTTGTTCATTCATTCATTCATTCAATCAGTCAGTCAGTCATTCAATCATCTGACAATCATGGAGTCCCTACATGCCAGGCACTCATCGGTGAGGCTGCAGAGACAGATCATTAAATAATACCTAAAGTATAACAAGTAGAGAAAGTATAACCAGAAGAGAGAAACATCTCACTCAGATTTTTTGAGGTATCCAAACATTTTTTTAGAAGGAAATGATACTTAAATGGAGACCCAGAGTATAAAGGAGGGAAAGAGCATTCTAGGCAGAAGTCTCAAGTGCCAGGGATGCCTCGGCCAGAGAGAGCAAGGTGAGTGGAGAACTAGAAAATGTTAAATCTTTAAGACAAAAGGTAAAGAGGAGCAGAACTAGGGTGATGAACATAAAGCTAGGGAAGAGAGGATGGATGCATGTATCATGTGGAGATCGAAGCTATAGAATCTGATGACAACTGAGCATGGGGGAGACATAGGAGGAGTCAATGGTGACTCTCATGTGATATTTCTTACCGTGATGGTGAGCCCTTACTTCAGTTTGCCTTTTACTTCTTTAGGGTGTGTGCTGGATTTTGCTGTGTCGACTTTGCTTAGTTGGGAATGACAAATGGTTCCCTTTTGGGTCTTAGGCTGGAGTTGGGCAAAAGAGGGACTTGTACAAGATTTGGAAGCAATAGCCATTATTCCATTAGAATTGAGCTCAGGGGGCACCTGGGTGGCTCAGTGGGTTAAAGCCTCTGCCTTCGGCTCAGGTCATGATCTCAGGGTCCTGGGATTGGGCCCCGCATGGGGCTCTCTGCTCAGCGGGGAGTCTGCTTCTCCTTCTGACTTTCTCCCCTCTCATGTTCTCTCTCTCTCTCTCTCTCAAATAAATAAATAAAATCTTAAAAAAAAAAAAAGAATTGAGCTCAGGTTGAGCTCATATAGCTCTTCCTCTCAATGACCAGCAGCTCTGAGCCCACTGCCTCATTTTGGACCCCCAGAGGCCATACCTCTGAGATGTCATGGCTTCCCACAGACTTCTTCCTGCACCGCCCTGCTGTGAACCCACTTTGGTGGCTGCATGTTCTTGACTTTTCAGATTATCTGTGATTCTGTTTTTTGATCCTTCAAATATGCCTCTATAAGACTTTTACTTTCCCAGCTTTTCCCATAATTGGATAAGGTCTAATTTTTATAAAAACTTTCTTATTCTATAATACTGATAATGAATCTACCCGCAGCTGAACCCTGACTGGTACAGGCTCATAAAGTTCTAAGATAGATTTCACTTACTTTTGAGTATTTCTGATGTACGCAGGCAGCCAAAGATGGATGGATATTGGTGTTTCTTCCCTTTAAGAAGAGGCATAGATCATAACCTCACTTAGTCTAGAACCACCACAAACAGCTACAAAATATATTCATTTGAGTCTCTGACTTTTCTTCCCTCCCTTAAGTCAGTGGACCAAAACATAGGAAATGATAAGCCAGATAACTAAGCAATAACAGAAGAAAAAGAGAGAGAAGGATGTTCCAAGAAGGGGGCACAGGATGTCAAAGATCCAGAGGTCACACAACTCCTCTTTGCCTACCTTAGGCTTGTTGTGGAAATCGAATGAGACCATGAATGTGAAGGCCCTCAGCAAATGGTACAAAGATGTGCAGACACGAAATCAGCTTGGAAGGACCATTTATAAGAGCCACTTTTTGCCTACTGCTCTTTAGTCGTTTCTCTGAGGTCTTCAGTTCACCTCTGTGCGCTGGCCATCAGACTACTAGAATTTCAAAGGACATAATTATGAGCTTAGTGCCAGCAGGGCCTAGAGCATTTGGCTCAGAGAAAACCATTGTCTGCTTCTGGGCCACTAGGAAAAAGGAACGGAGAGTACCTAAAGACCAGTTTGCTCTCCTTTCATGCCAGGACTTTTCTGGAATGAAAGTGTCCTGGCAACCTCTGAATTACTTCACTTTTCCTGCCCTGGACCCTTTCAGTTTGTTTTTTCTCCTTTGCCTCTAGGGCAAGTCAGAGAGAAACACAACTAAAGAATCTTGACTCTAACACTTACTTGTGTGACTGTGGACGAGTTATTTCAGCTCTCTGCTTCTCAGTTTCTGCATCTGCTAAATGGGGATTAGGATGGACTTCACGAAGTCCTTGTGAAGATTTTTAATTTAAGATTTATTTATTTATTTTTAGCGAAAGTGTGAGTGCGGGGAGGGGGCAGAGGGACCGGAAGAGAGAAACTTCAGCAGACTCCTCCCTGAGCTTGAAGCCCGACATGGACATGGGGCTTGATCTCAAGACCCTGAGATCATGACCTGAACCGAAACCGAGAGTCAGATGCTGAACCAACAGCACCACCCAGGGGCCCCTGTTGTGAGGGTTAAGTGAGCTGTATGTGCGGGGTCTTGAGAACGATGCATAGCACACCATGAGTGGTCAGCAACTGTTGGCTGATAGTAGCATAATAAAAATAATTTTTATTATTACTATGGAATCAAGAGGTCAATTGCAGCTTCCTTGGCATGTTGAGATCTTTTCCATACTCTTCATTTCCGCCATTTTCTTCTTAGCGAAATCAAGTGACTTAGAAGATCAGTGATTCCTGACTAGTGGTAATATGGTTTCCCAGTTCTATGCATGTGAGCAGGCACTTGTCCAATTCATCTCTTCAGAGCATAACTTTGAGGAGGGAAGGACCCAGTATTTAGCCTGGGATCTCCCCCAGCTACCACTCCATCTTTCTCCTTCCCTGTTGAACCAGGGAACGTGACTCTGTGTGTCTTCTCCACCTGCTTCCCTCCACTCACCAGCTCCTTTGGCTCCTGCCCCGTCTTACCGCCGAAACTACCTTCCCAAAGGTGATCGACAACTTCCTTATTTCGAAATCCAGTTAACATTTCCTTGCATAGTGTTGACTCCCACCTTCTGGAATCATTCTCATAGCAGGCTTCTAGGGTACCTCACTTCCTCTGTGGGCATTTTTCTTACGACCTTTCCAGCTGTCCTTCATTCTCCAGTCTTTTTCATTCTTTCCAGCCTTATTCTCTTGCCCCACCCTTATGCACTGGGGTTCTGCAGGCTCTCCCTTAGGCCTGCTTGCCTTCTCAAGACATACCTCTCCTGAGGGCATCTCATCTGGTCCCAAGACTTAATCCCCAGACATAGAGAATTCCAGTTCAGCTCATTCGTCTGAATGTCACACTCACTGTCCTCACCGGGCATTGCCACCTACATGTCACAAAGATGCTTCAAGCCCAGCTTGTCCTAACGTGAACCCATGACCCGCCCCCCCCTTGTGCTCCCTCTTTTGATGACCAGCGCCTCACTTGGCAGATCGCTTGACCGGCCTATACTTGAGAATCACCCCAGCATCCTGCTGCTGCTTCTCTCTCATCTCCCCATGTTCTCTTAATTTCCACATCTGTCAACTTTACTTCCAAAATATTCCTAGAGCCAGACATTTTTTTCTCCTTCCTTGTCCCTTCTGGTTCTGACCACCATGGTCTCTCCCTACTGATCAATGGCTGTAGCCTCTTCATTGACCCCCATGCCTTCATTCTTGACTCTTTCAAATTATTCTCCACTGGGCAGCCAGAATTGCATTTTGTAAATGGAAAACTGATCTGGATGCTTTCCTACTTAAAACACTTCGGTGATTTCCGATAGCTTCAAGGATAAGCTTGAAATATCTTAACTGATCTTTCAAGGCCCTGTATCATCAGTTGCCTGCTTACCCTCTGGTCTCATTTCTGCCTCCCCGCCAACTCCAGTCTCCTGTAGTATCATATATGCTAGGTCCACTGACCTTCCAGTTCTCAGAATGTGTCCCCAGGTCCTTTGCTTGAAGCCCCTTCTCAAACAACTACAGCTCATTGTCAAGGTTGCATGTAGGGGTTGCTTCTTCCACAAAGTTATTCCTTATACTCAGGTCTGGCCTACGTCCTCTCTGGTGGGGCCTTGGATGGGTCTTATGAGAGTTCTGTCCCCTTCCTTGTGATTTATTTTGAGTTTGGGCTTTGGAGTCAGGCCACCGGGATCTGAGTTCCAGCTCTGACACCTGATGCTACTTTTTAACCCAGAGAACCTCAGTTTTCTTATCTGTAAAATGGTTCTAATAGTAGAATCTAGTTTACAGAATTGCTTCCTTCTTTCATGAAAATAGGGATTAAATGGCATTCAATTCATTATTTGTATTATTAATGGTTTAAAATCTATTTTTTTAAATTTGAATTTAAGTTGCAGAAGGCAAGGGACTATGTCCACCACTGAATGCCCAGTGCTACAGTGCAGGTAATAACTCAATAAAAAGACATTGAATAAATTACTAACTGTGATTTGGTATTTTGATTTATTTTTTTTAAATTTAGCATTATCTTATATTTCCCATGCAGTTAAGTATTTCTCTATTAATTGTTTTCTATTGGTTGATAAACAGTGTATTGCATAAACATTCCAGAAATGATTTAACCATTTATTGTATTTCAATTCTTCATTATTTTAAATAACATTGTGACAAACATTGTGGTGTATAATCTTATGTCTGTATCTTAGATTATTTCCTGAAAGTCTTTTTCTAGAAGAGAAATCTTGTTAACATCTTCTATTGAAAATTTTCTGGAATACTCCATGTAGTCTCCTGTCACTGCCTACAAAACATTCACACTTACTGTTTGTTGACTTTTTCTTTCTCTCTGATGGCTTTGGGATAAGTATTACCCAAAGCCCAAGGGTCAGCCTTACTTATCCCTCCTGCCTGCCATACTAGGAGTACACATTCTTGTACCTACACTGGGAACTAGCAACATTTAAACCTTTGTCTTTTAAGATTGTATTTATTTATTTATTTTAAGGTTTGGTTTTGTTTTTGTTTTTAGAGAGAGTGCATGTAAGTGGGAGGAGCAGAGGGAGAGGGAGAGAGAAAGAATCTCAAGCAGACTGCTAATTCTATCGATTGTTCTTCTGGGGATATAGTTTTCATACTCTCAATAGTCCCAAGAGTCCCAAATAGTTCCAAAATAGACCCAAAACCCAATAGTTTTGGGTCATGTTCCATTTGTCAGTATCCCTATTAAACATGGCCCTCAGAGCTGGACAGGGGTTCCTGAGTGTTCCTTAGGTGAACACGACATGCACGACAACTATCCCTTCCCATGCTTGGCACAGGAAACTTCTCTTTACTCTCTTTTGCTCTCTGCCTGTTCCTCTCTCAGACATTTATAGCAGTGATTCTAAAACATCTTGGTCTTAGATCTCTTTGCTCTCAAAAAAATGGTTGAGGATTACAAACAGCTTTTGTTTATGTCGATGGTATCTACTGATATTTACCATACGAGAAATGAAAACAGTAGTTTTGAAAATCTTGATTTATTAATCATTCAAAAATAAACCCATTACGTGTTAACATAATTAGCAGATCTTTTATGAAAGATTTTCAAAACCAAAAAATAATATGGGGAAAATGGCAGCGTGTTATATCTTCACAAATCTTTTTAACTTCTGGCTTAATGGAAGATGACTTGATTCTTATCCAATTTTGCATTTAATTGCAATGTTGCAATGTGTGTTTTGTTGAAGGATATAAATAAACACTGACCTCGCTTAGTTGCTCAGGGGCATAGTTGGAAAGTGGAGGAATATTTTAATGGTTTTTCAGGTCATTGATATTACACTAAAACTTCACAAGTGGTAGTTTCTAAAAGGTTAGTTGCAGTGTGGAATCTGCAAGCCTATCAATGAAATTTTCATATTTTATTACATAGACTTCATTGGTCTAACTTACACTTTAAGTGGATCTTTTACCCATGCCCAGTTTTGTAACTTCATGCATGGGTTGTCAGGGAACTACTAGTTCACTGAGTCATGCTGATCTTCTAAATGTTGACACATTTCATCCTATAGTACCCCAAATAATCACATTCATTATGTGAATGTGATTTAAGTCAGTCTTTAAGTATCGGAAAGCTGACAGTCTCATGGTAGCAGATAAACCTTTCAAAATTCACCTGAGCCCTGGATATTATCATTGGCAACAAACATTTCTAGTGATTTTCCTTGAAATAACAGGCTCACCTTATTTATTTTTTGAAAAAATGTCTGCCAACTAGCCACATCAGAATAACATAACTTGTTGGTCAAGTCAGCCATTCTTCTGAGTGAAAATGTGTTTTCATGACAAAAGTGGCTCATTCCTATTGCAAACCCACAGCTGTCGGCGTGTTTTTCCTCAAGACAATGATCACGCTGTGGGGCCCAGTGGAAGTACTTGATGCCTGCATGGGTTTTGTCACAGGCATTACCAAGATACCCTCAAGGGTCTAGAGCTAACAAAATTAATGATGTTTACTGCTTAGTAAAACACAGTGTTAAGTGAAACAGGCTTTTTCTTTCTTTCTTTCCTGTAGGTGTTGGGTACGGTGAAGAGTGCCATGATGAATCGCACAGCTGGGTGCCACCATCTGGATCCAAGCTGAAGCTCAGGCGGTTGGACCCACCATTACTTTTGTACCATGGCTGTAAATGTGAAAAAGACAATGCCGTAGCTTGCAACTAGTTTTGGCTTTGTGGGCCCCTTGAAAGGATCTCAAGGACTTCCACAGGTCTGTGGACACACCCTGAGAACTCTTTTCAGAATGACTACCAGTTCCATTAGTTATGTTGAGTCTTATGCTGATCCCATCAATGGTGGCTGGGCTATCACCAACAGGTTGGGGGTTTTCAAGGAGATAACACTAATAATAACAGGAACTAACATTGCTCTTCACACATTATCTGACAGCAACACTTGAGGTAGGTTCTGTTTTATCCTACCTTCAGATGAGGAAACAGAGGATCAGAGAGGTAAGTTCACTTGCTGAAGAACACACAGCAGGGAAGTGGGAGAGTCCACATGAAACTCCCATCAGTCTGACTCCAGAGCCCATGCTCTGAATTGCTTTGTTATTGCTGGAGAGGTTAACAGGATGGGCAAAGTGAAGAAACAACACGTCAGAGGGGCAAGAGGTCAGAGTAGTGACTACGAATCTTGGACCCAAGGGTTTAAGTAGCAATTCAAAGATTTCCTCCAAATCTCTTTTCCCATCTGATTCTCACAAAGGCCCTCTAAGTTGGCTGGTGAGAGTTCTTATTTCTATTCTATAGGTAAGGAAGTTGACTCTGTCTAGAAGAGAACGATCTCTTTGTAGCCCGAGTCATATAACTGGGCGAGCTCCACCTTCTCACCCAATGCCAAGTACCCAAGGCCCTTTTTGGCAGCTTTTCCCCTTTGGGGTATCCTGCTGTCATATGCCTTGAGGGAAACTTGGCAGAACAGACCATGGTGCCTTTGCTTTTAGAGAGAGAGAAAGGAAGGGCGGGCCATTGGCCCTGGTGCCGTAAGGGAAAGTGAGCCGAGGTCCAGGCACTGGTCTGACCAGCAGTGAGAGCAAGCCCTCCTCACCTTGGGGTCTGTGACGGAGACTCAAAGGGGTTCCCCATTTAGGGGGAGTGCAATTTACATGAAACCAGAAACAGAAGGGGTGGCACGGAGGAGTGGGGCAGAAAACAGGCTGGAAAAATACACTGAAGTTTTTGAGGCCACTGACAAGGAGGTTCGAAGAAACAGAGAGAGAGGTGCCCATATGTGGCCTGGATCTCCCTGTCTATAGAAGGAGAAACTGAGTCCCATAGAGAAGAAGGAACTTGCCAAAAGTTACATAGTTGGTAAAAATCCCATGCTGCCTCCCAGACCCTCTGAGGATTCACAGCACTCTCAGAAAAGAGATCGTATTTAGATAAATAAAAGCAAGGTCCTGCCTTGTGCTGCCCTCGCCTATCTCAGAACAAACAGAGGGGCCACTGTGGCCAAGGGTGCTTTGCAAGGAGAAGCTCAAGTTCTGGGGAGCCGGAGAAGCTCAAGTTCTGGGGAGCCGTGCCCCTTCTCCAAAACTCTTGCGAGCAGGGGCTGAGAACCAGGATGGAATTTCTTTGGTTTCTCAGGACTTTTCCCGGGGTTCGCGACAGTGTTCTTCTGCATACCGCTACAGGGGTTTAAATTCCAAGGGGGCTTTCTGCACGGTTCACTCTGAGATTCTTTCCCTTTCGATGAGTTGATTTTGCCTTTGTTCTTTTGTTTATATTCCCTAGACAATCACCAGTTCCTGAAAGTTAACAGGCCTTCTGGATGCGGAAGAGGGGAAATTTCAGGACAGTTCCTGAGCGTCCAAGCCTTCAAAGCCCCATGCAAGGCCAGACCTGCAAACAGCCTCCAGAATAAAGGGGGGATCCTTGCTGAGTCAGGGTCCACTCCAGATGGAATGCCCGTTCTCAATTCAGCGTTCTCGCTGGTCTCCTGCCCCAGGGCAGTGCCCCCATGGCCTTCCATCAGAGGCTCCGTGTAGGGAAATCTTTCCAGGAATAAGGGGAAGATCACCAGGTCCCCCAACTGCTTTCCTCGTTTGCAGGCTGAGTTCTCAATTTTAACAATTAAGAATTAATTCTTCAACTTTAGGTTTTGTTCCCCAGGACAAGAGGCAGCATTATATTGTAGGACCTCTTCCCCGTCCTCCCCCCTCCTCCTTCTTCGGTCCCCAAATATTTATTGAGAATCAGCTGTGTTCAAGGTCCTGTTTTTAGAGCTCAGCAGTGAAAGCTGAGCTCGGCGGGGCTGACAATACGTAAGTGGGGGAGTGAGACGGTCTATAAGGGGCTATCCAGCTGCGTGTACGGCAACAGGGCAGGTGCAGGGCCTAGAACGTAGCAGAAGGACAGTTTAGATGGGTAATTAAGCATGGGCTTAGTTAGAACTAGGGTCAAGAGGAGAGGGCGGGGGAGGTGATATCTGACCTGAATGAAAGTAAGACACCTGAAGGAAGCCAGAGAATGTGCCCTGAAGTCCTCTGGGGAAGACACCTCTACCTGCCAGAATGGTCACCCCCAAAATGCCTTCCATCCCTGGATCGCACAGGACCAGCTTCATCCTGTTTCCCTGTGATATCCTCCTCCACATTCCCAAAGACCATTCTTAGGTCCCATTAAACCTTCTTATTCCAGCAAATCTGGCTACTACTTCCACCTAAAGTTACCTTTTAAGGTAAATCTGCCTTAAAAAGCCCTCCACAAACAGCTGTTCTGGAATCGAGGATTAGCTGACCAAGTCTTTGTTTCTTCTTCTTTTCTTCTTCTTTTGCCATTCTTGATCCTCACAGGATTCCAGAGCTTCAGAGTTGGAAATGCCCTCTGAGCTCAGATGGCCCGAACCCCCTCATCATGGAGATGGAGAACGTAAGGCTCAGGCCCAGGAACGGCCTGGCTCCTGGCTGGTCATGGGGTTAGTTACAAAAATGGCATCGTGGGGCCCATACCCAAGTGTCCTACTGAGACAGTGCTCTTTCTCCATCCACCCCCGCCCCATCCCACACAGCCCACGGCACCACTGGTCCACACCTCTCTTCTATCCTTAGAGAATAACAATAATAGCTCATGTTTCTCCAGAACTCCGGTTTCCTCCTGCAATATTGTTCTGTTCTTCTCTGAGGACGTTTTCTGGGAAGGGAAACTCTCTGTAGGTTTCTTTTCTTTTTCTTTTAAACTAAATATTGTCTTTTGCTCTATGCCAACCTCTCTGCTAAAGGCTTTCCACACAGGATTTCACTCACAACCCTTTTGTGAGGTGTTGTTATAATCATTCTCATGGAGACGTTGGAAAGCCCAAGTTCAGAGAGGTTGGATAACTGGCCCAAGTTCACACAACCAGAGAATGGTGGAGCTGGGATAAGAACCCAGGCAGGGTGACTCCAGGGGCTGGACCCTCGTGTGACAGGCCAGTCAGACCTCTGGGTGTGGCACCTGCCGCCAGCCAGGGCAGAGTGCTCTGTGGGAGCCTCTGTGTCGTTGGCCATTTTGGTTATTTTCCTCACCCCCATTTTCATAGCGGGTAGACCAGACAAGGAGCCTACTTGTCCCCAGGCTTTTTCCGGGAGGCTCCTGACACATAGGTTGACATGCTTAGTAACAACTGACTTTGACACTCTGGCCACAGGTGATGTAATTCAGAAAGGTGGCTTAACCTGAAGACCACCATCTGTGGGCTGGTTGGGGCTGGTTGGCAGCTGTGGTGTGAGTGCTCTGACTGGCAGGCTGGGGGCTCACCGAACCTGTCAGACCCTGTCTCTTGGAGCCTGGTAGGATAGGGCGAAGGCACTGAACGGTGCTCATAGTCTGAGAAGGAATGGACAGGTGCCCACGGCTTAGGGACACTGGAAATAATCCAGACACTCAGCGTGAAAAACTGTCCGGCAAACAATATTCTGGCCTCCATGGGCTTTGGCTCTGTGGCTCAGGTGGTTTCTTATCTTCTTCTCTGTGAATTCTTAAGATAAACCTCTGGTAAGTGAGTATCACGAGTAGGTCTCCATCCATGTTCCCAGGAATGGGCAAGTAACCCTCCTCAGTCTGGGTCCCTTCAGGCGCTTCAGTTGGCTTAGTTGGCCACCCTCCCGGTACCAAGCACCCACGTCAGCTGGGACTCCTGCAATCACCCAGTTCACCAGCCCCTGGCTAGACCTGCGACCAGTTTCCCAGATGGAGGCCTTGGAACCATCTGGGCAGATTCCTAAGGCCCATCTCACATCTAGTGGATCAGAATTTCTATGGGTGGCGCCTAGGGATGGAATGTACCCAAACTCCTTGTGTAGTGTGGATCATCCAAGTGATTTTTATGGATCCTGAAATCTGAAAACTATGGTCATGGCAGCTGCTTTCGGATCAGACGCTCATTTCCAGTTCTATCAAATGTAGATGCCATGCATTCCGTGGACAGGGAACCTGTGTTCCCTCGGGGGATGGAGATGGGGAGCACTGGGTCAGCCAACACTGTTGAGATGTTTCAGGAACTGATTACACCTGAGATTGTAAGATACCACCCATGAGTTTAATTTGCAGATCGCAGAAGTATTATATTTTAGAGATTTTGAATGATGTGCCCGCCTCACCATCAGAAGATTTCACATACACACAGAAGCTGATTTCTGGCTTTCCTCGAAAATCTGGAAGATCTAGTAGCACTTCCCACTACTTCGTTCCTTTTGGCAACAGCTGACTATTGCTGAAGAGCAGATGTCCCCTCTAGACGGGGCCTGGGTGCCCCTCTTACCCCAGATTCCCCTTGCCTCTAGCCTCTCCAGATTTGAGACTGTATCAGTGGCTCCAGAAAAATGGGAGTGAGCATGTTCCTTGGTGGATGTAAAGAATATTCCTTCAGGCTTCATAGGTCAACTTTGTGATTGTCTTGAAAGCAACACAACTCAAGATGGCTCACTTTACTCATGTGTGCCTGATCCTAAAGGTATTTGAGCCGGGACCCTGGACACTGACTCCCAGATTCCTCCATGGGGTTGCAAATGGAAGCTCAGAGGACCCATAAAACCAGACTATTAGCATCCGATTATGGAGTGCCCCATCGGTGCCTGTACAGATGGAAAGATGGCAGCCCGGAAAGAGGAAGAGCCAGCCAGTCTAGTGGTGACCCAGGGAGCGGGGCGTGGCCAGTGCGGCAGCACCCCCCCCCCCCCCAGCATCAACCACCCTCCCTGTCTCCATCTACAGCCGGCACTATTCCCTTCAATTTCTCTTACAGCTGGCCATACCATTTTTTTCCTGGGTGTTTACCATATTCCAAGCACAGTGCTAACAAAAGTGTCTGACAAACATTGTCTGATTTAATCATCATTCCTGTTTGACAAATCAGAACACTGAGGTTAACAGTCACTCTGCATATTCGTGGAAGAGGACTTGAATCCATGGGCCTTCTGCCCTGTGCGACCTCGTACTGTAAAAAACATCAGCCCTTCCAGGGAGACACAACGCTGTTCCCGTTTTACAGATGGCGGATCAAGAGGCTAAGGGGTTTGCCCAGGTTCACCCAGCGGGTCATTGATACAGTTGGGACAGAAGGGTAGATCTGACTCCAGGGCTCCTAGGCTGTGGCCTCTTTGCTGCTCTTCTGCCCTAGAGCCCAAACTCTCCAGAGCCCAAACTAGAACCCAGGGCTCCAATTCTTTTCTGGACATCACCCTTTCTCTCTCCAACATACGATGCTGCTTCCCTCCTATTCTGACTTCCAGATGCTGGGACCTGGGGCAATGACCTTCTGTTGATTTGACCTCACTTTGTGCAACACAATGGGGCCGCCTCGTGCCTTTGTTTTACTTTGTGAAAGATGAGGCAACCAGCCCTGATCGCTCAGGATCCTGATGTCCCTCAGGTTTCCTGCAGCCACTTCTGAGATTTTGAAAATAATAACATCTTTGCCACCCTAAAGGGTAAAGATTCAGTCTGACTAAGGAACATGTTAATCACTCCTCCAAAAATATATTTTATGCATTGGGGGTTAGACATCATTTGAAGAAAGCATTCTGCTGTTAAGGAAGATGGCGAATCTCGTTTTCTGAAATGAGCTACAGGATCCATATGCTCAGGGGTAAAAAGTCATCATGGATCAAAGTCAAATATCCCAGCAAAGCAGAGAAAACCAAATCTTCACCTTGAGCTGCCAAGTACCTCGCTGAAAGGGGATCCCACCTTCCCAGCATCCCCTCCTTAATCTGCCAGGACAACCTCAGGGTTTCCCCTGTCCTAGCTGGGCACGCATTGATCTGCCCCTTCTTCTAATTGTAGCCCTGGAATGGCCTTGGCAAGAGGGTCTGAGCTTGCTGGTGGCTTTTACTATAGAGAATCCTATAGGGTTCTCTGCGTTTCCACTCCAGGTCTGAGAACCCAGAGATCTGGCTACAGAGTCAAACCCGGGGGCCTGGAGGGCAGGGATTCTGGGGAAGGGGAGCTCTGACGTCTTCTGAAACTTCAGCTATGGCTGATGTTTCCTCGTCTGTGAGTACAAGGGATTAGGGAGGTCCGTTCACATAGGAACAAACTTGAGAAAAGCAAACAGATGAAGCAGAGATACACTCAGGCCTGTTCTCCTCTGTCTCCTCTGAGCCTCCGCAGTGAGGGCAGGCCCGAGTGTGGACACACGTGGAATAAGATTCAGACTCCGCTCAGTGGTAGCTCTTAGTAAAGTGGTTTGACTAGTCAGGTTAGATAGCCTGCTTGCCGGCCTGTCTCCAGCCAGACTTACCACCTCTCCTGCTTGTCTTTTTCTACTGTGGGGAAACAACCCCAGGGCTCTGCTCACTGCGGCCCTGCAGCCAGGCCTGGCCTCCCCGGCAGCTGGCCCAGCCACATACCCCTCCCGGGGCTCGTCTCCTCAACACCGTCAAGGCCAGACTCTGCATCGTCAGGCGCTCAAGATCTCGGCAGCGTAGAGCTGGGCGGTCTGAGCCATCCTCTGCGAGCGTGTCCATTTTACATGTGGGAGAGGTGGGGGCTCAATATCTCAGGAGGAGGAAAACGCGGCACGTCTACCCTCCAAAGAGGCACACAGGACCTCTGCATCAAGTCGGAAGCCTGGCTCAACTCAGACCACTGAATTAAAATAATAAAAGGATATTGATAATTGTTGACGTAGAGTAAGTATCCCACTGCTGGTAGAGGGACTTCCTGTATGTTAACCCTGGGAGGTCGATTTATCGTCATTCCCATTTTACAGATGGAAAGTAGAGGCTCATGTGAGTTCAGAGATTTGCCCGAGGTCCCACATGTAAGAAGGAGGAGAGCCAGGATTAGAAGTCAGAATTTCTTATCCCTAGAAACTATGCTGATTCCAAGGTCCAGGCAGACTCTGTTCCTGAAGAGAACTTGCGTGAAGGTAACCCCGGAATTTCTCCAGCCCTTTCCTATACTTTTGGAGTTCTAGTCTCAGTTTCTAGTAGCTAGAGGGCTTCGCTGCTTGCATATCTGCAGGTATTTACCAAAGGAGGAATGTAACAGACCAGAGTGGACTTTGCTTTAGTCTCCTGTCCAGACTCTTAACCCCATCTTTTCCTCCTGACCTCTCTGCTCACCCCGCAGTGGCCGTCCCTGCCCAAGTGCCAGGTGGGTACTTAGACTTCATCACCGACTCTTCCCTGATCATTATTTTCAATCGATATCCAACCATACACCAAATCCTGTTCATACGTTCTCCGTGTTTCTGGTTTCAGACCTTTGCTCTCGGTATTCCTCTCCCTGCAAATCCACTCTTCGAGGCATTGGCATATTAATCTTAAAGCATTGGTTAGATCCCATCACCCTGTCATTGTACCGGCCATCCACTGCCTGGTGGAGGCAGGTGCTCCTACTTTGGCATAGCCTTTGAGATGCTCTATGAGGTCGGGGAAATTTATCCAGACATGGCTTTCTGTAATCCTCTTCACATTTCTAGCCCTTTACATTTCCAGTTAGACAAAGCTACCTCTTCCTAATTTCTCAAATGTCCCCGAGGTTCTCCGTGTCTAGATGCCTGTCCTTTCTGTTTGGAACGCCCCACTGCTCAGCCTTCCTCGTGGAATTCCGCTCCATCTTTAAGGTCGAGCTCAAAAGCCACCTCTAGGAAGGCTTCCGTGAAGAAACTCTTTTCCTCTTAGGTCCCTGACCACGTCTCACGGTGTGACAACTGTTTATGGGACATCTATTTCATACCGGGCACTGTGGATCCTCATTCATGCATTCTTCCAACTTTTGGTGAATCCTTCCTGAGCGCCTGAATGTTATCTCTGTTTCATCTGTTTGCTGTTTGTCCCGATAGAAGAAATACAATACTCGCTGTGGGGACATACAATCTGTGCCATTAGAAGATAGAAGGCAGCTGAGTCTGATTCACAGGACACGATCAAAACACGTGAAGAATGAACAGGGCCCACCAGGCATCAGGAGACGCGTGCTCCAGGGATGTGCAGGCCCAGTGGGACCCGCCCAGGAGCAGAAGTTCACGAAGAGCCTCCGGCCATTCCATGGCTCCTCCTGCATCCTGACTCCTTCTTTGATGTGGATCCACACTGTGGCTGCTGCGCTTCTTCTTGTTTCTCTCTCTCCCAGGGAAACGCAGCAGCCCCGAGACGGATCAGCATCCTTGGACGCAGGAGCACCCCGTGGCTGGGCCCTGGAGGCTCTGTCCTCCCACCAAAGGTGCCACTGTCAGAGGAGGACGTGCCAGCTGGACCATGAGGCCGTGCAGCCACTCAGAACAGATTCTGCTGATACGCAGGGGCGCGGACCTTTCTTCTGCAACGAAGTCCCAAGTCTGCTGGCGGGATTGCAAGCTTTAGAAAAGAGTAGCTCAGGGTGCTGGCAAGGCTTTGGAAATCACAGGCAAACTGGCTGCCCCTTCCGTGCCCCACTCTCTCAAATCCCAGCTGTGGAACGTTCCATGCCACCCTCCTCCCCGATGCTCGTGCTGGTGAGGGTTACCGGGGAACCTGTGCTCAGGCTCCGTGCAAAGTGTGCTGTGTGGTTTTCTCACCTGAGGCTCATGCACAGTCCTGATCCTTATTTTGTTGATGAGGACACTCGGGCTTAGAGGGGTTAGGAAATTTGCACAAGGGCGCACCAAACACACAGGAGTGTCAGAATTCAAAACCAATCGGATCTCAGACTCCAGAGCCCCTGTGTTTAACCACATCACTGCATGGACAACTCTGCTGTCCAAATTATACCTGACCCCAGGCCTTGTTCAAATATCACCCCTACTGTGAGGTTTTCCCTGATTGCCTTGTCCATCCCTGCCTGTGGCACACTGAACTGCACTGGCCAGTGGTCGTCATTCATTCATCCCATGTTTATTGCATGCCCACAAGCCCTTCTCTAAGGAAACCCCCCGTTCGGTTAGGATCAAGGCTAACCCTGCATTTAGAGCTGGCATGTTCCCAATTATGAAGTACCCACCGTCTCCATGGTGGGAGAGCCAGAGACCATCAAGCCACTTAAGAATTCAGGTCAGACATATGGAGATTCAGCAAGCTGCAAACGAGCAGGTGGAGAAATAGCGGGGAGCCCGCTGGGCAAAGCATGGCTGGAGGGAGAGCGTTAATCATTCTTGCCCCTCTCCCTGCAACCATCCCGCAGAGCTGATCTCTGAGTCTTCCCCCAAAGAAAGTATGATCTGCCCAAGCTGTGCTCCAAGGGATTCTGGCGTTGGGGGAGTCTGCCCAGTGTTTAGAATAATCACTTTAAGCAAAACCTTTCTTCTTGCCTCAGGATGCTGTCATTGCAGCCCCTCCGAGGCGCCCCCGCCCCAGGGGGGGGGAGGGGGGGAGGGAGCCACGTTCCCAGGCTCAGTCAGGTCCCAGAGACGCCCGGCCCCACTCCCACCCCACCAACGGACCTCAGGGTACTTCTTCAGTCATTTAGAAGACATTTAGAAAGGACATCGGGAGGAAAGATCGCCAGAAAGAGCCCCAGGCAGGCTATCTAGAAAGTGCAGTCCTTTTGGCCCATCCTTTCTCGAGAAAGATCTGACAAGTTCTTGAGGCAGTGGTTCTCAGTGTTCGCATGGAACGATGGACCTTTGAGAATCATGGCAAATTTATACAGTTTTTCCCCACAAAATCTCCCCCCCACACACAGCTTAGTATCTAGTTTCAGGGTATTCAGAGGCTTCCTGAAACCCACCCATAAGCCCCAAGTTGTAAGCAAACAGGAATAATTTTAGGTAGTATGTGGGGAAAGATCATGTAAAATTTTAATCCCCGAGTACTTTAATATGTACCCAGATCACAATAAACACATTAAATCTATGGTCTTGCAAATGTTCTGGGGATGAGGTTAACCTAAAAAAATATGACCAGAATTGAAGACTATTTTATAAAGGGAATGTTACGTAAATGAGCAGTGGTTCTGGGGGCCCGAGCTAGAGAAAAGACTGGAAGGTGCTGAACACAAGAGGACATTTTTTAAAAAGATTTTATTTATTTATTTATTTGAGAGCAAGAGAGAGAGAGAGAGAAAGAGAGCGAGCGAGCACACGAGCAGGGGCAGGGGCAGAGGCAGAGGGAGAAGCAGGCTCCCAGGACCCCAGGATCGTGACCTGAGCTGAAGGCAGACACTTAACCGACTGAGCCACCCAGGTGCCCCCCAGGTGGACGTTTTGGACACACTGTCCTAGCTTGTGGACTCTCCAATCCGATTTGACACTCTCACTCGTCCAGGCACCTGAGGCCCAGTGGGTTAAGTGTCCTACCTAAGGACTCGGGGTAGACAGAAGCAGATGCCAGAGAACCCCCTGGGGCAGCCGACTCAGGGCTTTTTCTGAAAGCCCGTCTTGTTTTCTAGTTTTCTACCCATGCAAATTTCACCTCAGAAGGCAAAAGACGGGGTCTGCCTGGGTGCATTCCGGGAGCAGAGAGAACCAGCAGTCCCCTCAAACAGCCAGTCAGAACCCTGTCATTTTACAAGGGCCTTTACAAGTATTTTCCTTAGACTCTTCTCACTGTTTATACTTATAAATGAAAAAATGTTTCAAGATGCTTGTCATTCCTCCCACATTGTTCCAGGTTTGCCTGCATAGAGTCTCAGGAAATGATCTGATGTCTTTCCCCCAGGGTTTGTTCTATGTAGCTGGAGTCAGAAGAGAGAATCGGTTTTGTATGTTATGAGACTTCTTTCAATTTGGGTTGGCATTGTGCTTGCGGGTCAGGTTGCCAGGGTGAACACAAAGGGTGTAGCCCATAGAGAACTTTCTGGAACTCCTCTGCCCAGGTCAGCCCCCACCAGTCGTTGCAGGGAGCATTGTTCGGACTTCTGAATGCATCCCTGTAAGAGCGACAGGGACCTAGGGGAGCGAGGCCAAGAAGAGGGTAGCAGGATTTGCCAATTTGCCATGATGTGCATACGCGGCATCCCTGTAAAAGTGTCAGGGACCTAGGGGATCGAGGCCAGGAAGAGGGTGGTAGGACAGGTAGGAGGCTGGAGGTGGCAACAGAGGAGCCCCGACAGAAAGCACTGGCATTGGCCGGCTTGCAGGTGGAAGGCTCTAGGGCCCACTCCAAGGTCACTGTCTGCAGATCTTTAAAGGGCTGTCTTGGGGCAGCCTGGGGCAGGCGGACCCCACGACAGAGTGGGCCAGCAGAGCAGGGTGGGTGGGTGGGCACCTGGGGAGAGCAAGGAGGGATAGGCAGAGCTCTAGGTCATTCTTCTCATGCAGGACTGCAGGCAAGAGGCCTGAATGTTTATACAAAATCTGATTTTCAAATGGTGGCCATACATTTCAAAAACATCTGAGAACATTGTGTGGCCAAAGAAAACACAACTGTGAGTCAGATCCGGTCTGTAGACTATGTTGTAACTTCTGCATCTCTGGTCATGAGATTATTTTGGGGTTCCCGGCTGCTGATCTGATCCTTAAGCCCAAGCTTGGGCTCCCCTTTTTGGGGGGTGCCGGTTCCTATGGCAGTGTCCCGTGCGCGGCATTCAGGGGGCACGTGCACTGAGGACAGCATTTTCACTACTCTCCAAGACAACGTGGGAAGCCTTCAGAGTTGGGGGACTCCTTGTGGAGTGAAGGGAGGAAGGCTGGAGAACATGAAGGCAGTGGCATGGCGGCTGGAAATATTGCTCTAGGGGCAGAATATCTGAGTTCTCGTGCCACTCTGCCATCCCCTACTTGTGCGTCCTAGAACAAGTGACTTCTCTGTGTCTGTTTCTTCCTCTATACAATGGGGGATGGGGCCGGATGGTGTTCTGAGATCTTAGGACTGTCAACCCTTACGACCCTTGGCCCACCCCTTGAGGACTTCCAAGTCCCTATATCCTGTGTTCCTTTCTGGGTTTCCACCAACCCTAAGAAATCCCTCTGCAGAGCCAACCCGGGTCAAGTTGCCTGCTTTCTCTCCCCACTGCCCCTTACTCGTCCACATTCTGGCAGGTGTCTCCAGCGCCCTGGCCAGGTCTGCTCCCCAGTCGTTTGTGCCTTTCCATCAGAGGACTTACTGTGGTTGCATCACACATTTCTTTGTCTGATGATCAGATGAATGTCTCACTGGGTGAGATTATCCTGATGATCTCTTCTAATGCTCAAATTCGGTGATTCCAGGGCAATCAGCCAGAGAGGGGCAAAGCCAGAGCAGTGGTTCTCAACCTTTATTTCTGTTCCATGCCCCTGGGAGATTACAGCACACACCTAGTGGGGACTGGCAGGCTGGATTCAGAAAAGATCACATGAAGGTAAGAGCACCTTCTCTCTGCCATCAGTTGGGTAACTTCCTAGACAAGCCCCATGAGCCTCAGGTTCCTCATCTGGAACATGGAAACAGTGATGCTGTCCCATAGGTTCCTGGGAGGTGTAAGTGGTCTAAATCATTCAGCTCCCATCGGGCGCAGAGGAAGCAGGCCCTACGTGGAAGCCATGAGAATAGTTTCCAATATTAGGTCAGAGCTATCTTTACAGTATAGATCTAGCTGGACTTCTGGGTATTTGCCCCCTTCACCAATGAGCATTTCCTTGTCAACCAGAGCACTGACGGAGACAGGAGGCTAAATCATGGTTCTCAACCGGGGACATTTTCCTTCAGGGGACATTATGCAATGTCTGGAAATATGTCTGGTTGTCCCGGTGGTGGGCAGGAAGGCATGACTGGCATCGAGTAGGTAGAGGTCGGAGAGGCTGCTAAATATTCTACAATGTACAGGGCAGCCCCCATTACAAAGGATTATCTGGTACAAAATGTCAATAATGGACCAAATGGTAACCAAGGAACATAGACAACCAAGAAAGAAAAAAATTACATGAGGTTTTATGCCTGTATAAAATGTATATACATGCATACATATATAGGCATATGTGAGTATAGTTGTTGTGTGCATACGGGCTAGACAATGTACACCATACGTGTGTGTGTACGTATCATGTCCTATGTCTTAGAGTCTCCAGACTTATAGCACTGACAGCCAGCACAAAGACAAAGCCATGGCACAGACTCCCAGCAATGAGCCAAACTGACTCACCCTCCAGAGACTGAGTTACTGGAATGAGAAATTAAACATCTGATCTACGCACAACTCTTTAGGAAAGTAAAGCTTCGGGGAAACGGAGGTGTCCCCGGTGTCGTACAGAGCGTGATCCTGGAGCGTGCCATACCTTCACGCCCACACCCGCTTCCTGCCTAACTTTTCCAGGACCGAGCAACTCTTTAGGGAAGCGAGAGGCTGAGAGGTTGCAGGCAGCAGCGACATGGTGAGGGGCTGGCCTTTGTGCTGTGCCACCAATTGGCCAGGACACCAACACTGATGCACTTTCCCTTCCTTGGCTTTGAGGCTCTCGTGGGCTAAGTGAGAGTGTGGATGAAATGACCTTGCCAGTGTTCTTTCTGATTGGACAGCTCAGACTCTCAGTAAGGGAAGAGTCGAATTCCTTCGTGGGGGGCCTGTTCTCCCAGCCGTGGTGCCCAGAAGGAAATCAAAAGAGCTGGGAACAGCAGCTGGGGAATTAGAGAATAAGACAAACTGAGGCTAGAAATCCCATCTCCTTCTCTCACTTCCATACAACCCTTGGAAAGTTACTCACATGACCCCTATGTCTGACACAAATTAAAGAAGACATTGTTTGAACAGTCCCTAACACAGAGTAAGTACTTGATAAATAGAAGCTGCTATTATTATTAATTATTATTATTAGGTATTGGGTGATGGCAGTGGAATGGTCTTTATACTGAAAGACTTTACAACCCGCCAAAAGAACCAGAGAAGTGGCATAGAAAATGATGAAATGATAAGCTGGCCACTGAGATGTAAGGTGGGATTTACATTTAAGAAAGAGAAATTCAGGGGTATCTGGGTAGATCAGTTGGTTAAGCCTCTGCCTTTAGCTCAGGTCATAATTCCAGAGTCCCGGGATCAAGCCCTGTATTAGGCTCCGTATTCAGTGGGGGGTCTGCTTCTCCTTCTGCCCCTCAACCCACTCATGTTCTCTCTCTCTCTCTCTCTTTCATATAAATAAATCAAATCTTAAAAAAAAAAGAAAGAAAGAGAAATTCATTCCATTTCAAGAGATCAGGGAAGACTTTGATTGGTGGGTGGGAGGCCAGGGCTCTGAAGCAGGTCCCACACAGTGGGGCAGAGCCACAGTCACAGCCCAGCCCCTCCCCTCTAAGGAAAGGGCCAGCGAGGGGGCGGGGGAGGGGGGGAGCGGCAGGAGGCCAGGGTATCTTGTATGGAATTAAACCAGAAGGCCCAGGTAAAGTGGCCGAGGAAGGATGCAAAGTGCTCCTTACAAACAAGGGTACTGTGACTTATTTTCGAAGAGGAGGAGCTGAGGGGCATTGAGGGAGAGGCGTTCGGCCGGCCGGGTCTCACACAGTGAGTTCGTGGCAGAGCAGGAGTAGGGAAGGTTCCGGGTTCCCCCAGGCCTGATGGGCAGCCGGGGAGCTGGGCTGGGGCTGATAAACACGGCCAGAGGCGTATCCGGTCCGCACTGCCGCGGCCTGGCCTGCTCGCAGCCCAGGTACGCAGGTTTGTTGTGGGAAGCCCTGGGGAGCCGAGAGGAAGAGCTTGGGAGAACTTGTGGGAAATTGAGCCCGCCAAGAGAAATGAAAAACATGTTAGCTGGTGTGAAGGGAAGAGGATGCGGGGACCATCCATAGCTTCAATGTTTCCGTCATCTGTGGCAGAAAAGGCGACAGCGACCTTCTGCGAGGCCAGCCTGAGTCCGAAGCCCAGGCTGCTTAAGCGACATGCCTCGGGGTTCTCTTCTGTGGCAGGACCCTCCCCTCCTCCCCCCCACTGCCTGCAGACAGCCGCTGAGCCAGATCACTGTGGCGCTGATGTGCACAATTTCCACCGTTTGACTTCTAGGTTGCTCCCTGGAAACCGACTGGTGTGTGCTCTGGGGGAGGGAAGGCTAGTCAAGCGACAGATTTCCCAACCTTTTAAGTCAAGGGACAGGGACGCAGGATGGCTTCCATGCCAAGTGGCTGTGTTGCGGAGCCGAGTAATCGTCCTACTTGAGTCCCGGATTCCCCAGCGAGGCATCTGGATGGGAAGAGTGGTGAGGTCCTTCCCGGGTGAAAAATGCAAGGGGGGCTCCGAGCGGAAAATGCAAATGTGCCTCAGTAGGACCAGGTGCCGAGGACGAGCTTGTGTAGTTTACTGGCAATCTATCCCTTAGCTTTTAAGGTTTCCCTTGAGGGCTGGGTTACCAGCTGTAGGTTAGATCCAGGGAATCTGAGGCCTGGAGAGGTTTGCGACGTGTTGAAGATCACACAGAAGTAGTCCCAAAACTGTGATTCAAAGTCCTGTCTCTTGCTCTTTAAGCAACATGGTAGTTGATATTCTTCCCCCAAAAATGAGTTTGTCACAGCACGCACGTTCCTTGTTTCCCACAGGAGCCTGTCTCATGTCCTAGCTCTGGATTTTTTAGGGGAAAGATCCCAGGCTTTGTAGATGGGACACAAAAGATCTATGCTGGGGCCGGCTCACACGGTCACAAAAATGCTGCTTGTGCGCATCTTTTCCTCAGTTCTGTATTCAGTGAGGCGATGTAGGTAGCTTGAAACTGCACCCTACAAATCAGGACGCCCCCCCCAACCCCGCCCCACATCCCCATCACCAGATGCTGGCTAACTAGCACAGTGCTGAATGGTGTCCTGTCTCCATCACCAGCCGAGAGAAGAAGCACTTGGAAAGCTCTATAGAAATGTGATGGTTCTGTGACACCCAGGTTCGTGAAAAGCAGACTGGTCTTGCTGAGCTGGGTTAGGTCGGCTGGGCATCGGCGAGCGTCAGACTCAGTGGGGGTGCGGGGACAGAGGATGGGGACCCGGGCTGCTTGAGGTAACATAGGGCTTGCTGTGTTTTCCCCAAGATCCCCCGTGATTCTGGTGCTCACCCTAGTCTGAGAACTGCTGGACTGAACCCCAAACTGGGAACAGGTTTCCCTCCTCGACCTTCCTCATGAGGATGGTTACCATAATCGTCAACAAACAAAATCAGATCTTGAAAAGGAAGGTGCCTTATAAGCACCACTCTAAGGCTCCATCTCCTTGCCTGTAAAATACGGATAATTTGGTCCTTGTCTCCCAGTTATGGAGATAGTGATTTTTTTAATGATTTATTTATTTTAGGGGGAGAGAGAGAGAGCCCAGGCGAGCACCAGCTAGGGAGGCACAGAGGGAGAGGGATACAAGCAAACTCCCTGCTCGGCAGGGAGCCCCATGCAGGGCTGGATCCCAGGACCCTGAGATCATGACCGGAGCCAAAATCAAGAGTCGGACTGAGGTATGCAGGCACCCCTGGAGATGGCTAGCAATTCTGTCATTGCAGTTTTGTGATCTGGGACGCTGTACAATGTGTGGCATTGTGATGGCAAAAATAGGCAGATGAGCTCTCCTTTGGCTTGGTTTTCCTTGGAGTGCTGGGGAACACCCTCCTTTCTCTTCCTGCTTCCACAGCCTATTTTTGAACCTGGCATATTTGAGCCTAGGGATTAAATGACCAATGGGGCCAACAAACCTGCGTGATGGCCGTGCCTCTGCGTTTCCCGGCACCTCTGCTCCTTGGGTCTGCCTCCCCCCCAGGGGTGACCGCTGCGCCCCCAGCCCGGGCTGAAGAGACCTGGCAGCCCCCGTCTCCTTTCCTGGACTCACTTCGAGAATCCGGTGCTTAGCTATTTATGGAGTAGCTGCTCCACCCCAGGAGGCTACCTGGCTCTAATCTGTCTCCTACCCCACTGTCCCCTGAGGTGTGGAGTAGGGCCAGCCCGGCCCCAGCCGGTGACCTTTGCTGATGGGTACAGATGAAGTCCCCAAGCCTGTGGGCAGGGGCCAAGCTTCCCGTGTGCACTTGCCACCATCCCGTCCGCCAGTTTCTTCTCTCTGGGTCTCCGATGCCTCATCTGGTGTTCCCAGTGGGGAAGCTGTTGGCATTTTGCGTGGGATGGTTCTTTATTAAAAGTCCTAGACATTACAGGAAGTTTAGCGTTCCTGGCGCCCAGCCACTAAATGCCAGTAGTGTCTGCTTTGTCACTGCAACAACTTCAAACACCCCCGCAGTACGCGTGTGTGCGCACCACACACACACACACACACACACACACACACACACACACACACACACACTCACACTCACACACTCATACAGGCTTCCAACTGGCCCCGTGAGGCTGGTTCTGCTTCAGGACTATGTTCTGAAGGGCCTCTGTCTCCTCATCTGGTAAATGGGGCAGGGAGGTTCCCCAGAACCCGAGAAGCCTCTTCAGGAGCAACCGCAAGTCTGCCTGGGGCCGAAGGAGAGGCTCAGCGCACTTCTGCTCTGTCCCCCACAAAGTTCTGCTTAGATTTATTTAATCCATGTCAGTTCCACCAAACAGCTTGTTTGGAGAAAAACCCCTGTGGCTAAAAGAAGTGTGAAAACCACTGGACTGGATCAGAGGTTGCTAAATGACCGCCCAAAGGGCCAAGGCACTCTGCACACATGTTTTGTTTGGCATGAGATTTTAAGATATTTGGAGTTAACATTAAAAAAAGAGAATTCTGGATTTTAGGCTTCTTGAAAGGATTAAAAACGACAACAAGGAATTGGGAAGATTTGGAGACGCTGAGCCCAGATCTCTACAGAATGACAGTGGGCTACGGCTGAGTACCAGCTGCCCACTGAGGCCTCCAGACCCTTGTTTCTTTTACTTGCCTGGCTCTGGGGCATCTGTGTGCAGGGCTTGGATTAGCTCAGTGGTTCTCAACCCCAGAATACCTGGGGAAGCTTTAAAATTCCAGTGCTAGGGCCCTAAGCCAGAGACAAATTTAATTACTGTCTTTGCCGATGGGGCTGAGGTATCAGTACCTTTGAAATCTCCCCCGGTGATTTCACCATGTAGGCAGTCATGAGAACCAGCAGACTCTAGAGGATCTTTGGTTTGGAAACTGGTACTTGCTCCCCACCTTCCTGCCCCTTAGGATCCCCAGCCTCTTTCCCTTCCTCTGGAAGCACCCCAATTCCCCCCAGATATAGCCCCATTGGTTCCCTCGCTCAGTGCGTGAGTTCTCACTGGGCAGTGCCTCCGTCTGGCCTGTCACTGGACTCAGGGCTCTCTGGTCGGTTCCAGTCAATGTTCTCTTCTTACCAAGGCCCCACAGAGCTCAGAGCCCTCTCTTGGGGTCCCAGCCCCACCACAGGGAAACTGTCTCATTTCCTCTTCTACAGTGAATTCTCCTTCCTGCAGTTGGAGGGGTCTTTAAGAAATACAAACCAGAAAGTGTCACTTAACTGCTTAAGAGTTTTCAGAGGCTTCCCATTCTCAGAATAAAACCCAAACTCTTTATGAGGACCTTTGAGGCCAATGTGATTTCAACCAACTCCTCCACTCTCCAAACTACTTTTCCCCTATTACATTCCCATTGACTGGCTGCCTTTCTACACCTTGACTACACCAAAAGCTTTCCTGCCCCAGGGCCTTTGCACATGTCATTCCCACTGCCTATTACTTTTTTACACCCTGGTTTCCACAGCTGGTTTTTTCTTAAGCTTTAGAGCTCATCTTAAGAGTCACTGTTGCAAATAGTCACCCCCTTTGCCCCAAGTTATTCAATATCCATTGAATAAAGTGATATCAATCCATTACATTTTATTGCTTTTCAAGTAATTATTACAAACTATAATTATCTGGTCCATTTTTTAGTTCCCTTGTTACCTTGCATCTTGCCCCACAAGCATATGTGTGGGCAGAGCCCTCCTCTTCCCCATCACTGTACCCTACAGCCTTGCACAGTAGTTGGCACACAGCATGGGCACAATCCATTTCTCTGGAAAGAATCAGGAAATGGATCCTTGCAAGCTTCAGATCCCAGACTCTTCAACGTACTCATGGTAGAGAATTCCGGAAGCTCTTCCAGCTCTGACATTTTGAGATGCCACAGACTCTGCACCAGAAAAATGTCAATCCGCAGTGGGCCACTGGGAATTCCATGAGTCACTCAGGGGATTATTACAATCTTAGTGCCCCTGTGACCATAATAGGCCTTCTTTGGTGGAAGGATTTCTTAAATGTCAGTGCTGGAAAGGAACTTACAGTCAAGGCACAATCTCTTCATTTGACAAGTTGGGAATCTACCCGTGAGCTCTACTGTCCCCACACCAAGAGCATCTGGCCCTGATGGATACAGAAGACAGCCCCCTTCTTGCCGGGAGGGTCCAACCACGTCGTGCCGTTGGTGACAGTACTGCAGTTCTCATGGGCCTGGTTGGAACGGCCTGGCGCTTAGTCACGTAGAAAGATAGAAAGGAAGAGATTGCACCTTATTATTTTCACCTGAGCTTGGTGGAAAAACTGGTCTCCCAGGAGTCTGTGATGATACTTGCTCACTCCCGGTCTCAAAGCGGAATTGCGTGATTTAGAAGAGTTGACACTGTCCCCTAAAATAGACATGATTTAGCGCTCCGCTTCCAAAGTCCATCAGCAGAGTAGAGCAGAAGAGCTGCGTGAGAACGAGTTGTTAAAGCCGATTAGGAAGAAGAGGCTTAAGACTAACAGGAAAGGAAGGAAGCTCATGGAAAAGAAGGGTTATGGAAAAGAGCAAGGAAATGTTGCCGTACCAGCTGCTGTATGGGGCTAACTGGAAACCGAAGGCTCAAGGAGGAGGGCTGGGGAAGGGGAAAGGTCTCCTTGAGGCCGTATATCGCTCTCTGCCAAGAACTTGGCTTGGGACCATGTGCCAACCCCGTCTGCTCTCGGGTCCTCAGTCAAACAGAAGGGGTGGGGCAATGGTCTCAGAGTAATTTCTAGAGTCCTCTGTATTTGTCACTTTTTGAGGCAAAACCACAGACAGATCCCCAAATAGAACTGAGAACACGCTCTGACACCCTTTCAGTTACGTGCCCGTCTATTCAAAGTCAGCCCGTGGCTTTCGGCAAGGCTGGTGGGCCAGAGTGATGCAATGAAGGAGCAAGTGGTGAAGTGCGGAGCTACCTCCCTTCGCTCGGGCAATCAGCCGGGCAAGTTCCTCATGGCACCCAAGCACCACCCCACTTCTTTTTCCCCAGAGCCCAAAGTCCCAAATACTTTGAATGAAAGCCAGTAACAAAAGCCCTTCCGTTTGTATACGTGCCTTTTGAAGCTTATAAAGTGCTCTCACAGATTTTATTTCATGTAAGCCCCACAACAAACGTGAGAGGTATTATTCTTCTCAAATTACCAACCAGGAAACTAAAGCTGAGGGCAAGTGATTTGCCCAAGGTCACCCGGGGTGCCAGTCAGCCCCTGTCTGCTCTCTGCTCCTTTCCTCGTGCCTCGTCTGCTCTGCTTTGCGACGTGGGGACCTACAGGTGGCAGTGTGGCTAGCGGGAGTGTGCGACAGAAGATGGGCGAGAGGTGGGGGGGAGGCTGCCTGTCTCCCCTCTCTGTCTGCCTCCAGTGGCACTTCCCTCAGCGGCTTTGTGTGCTCTGGCAAATGACCCAGCTCTGCCAAATAATCCCCCAGCTTCTGGGGATCTTGTGATACCACCGTCTCCACTGACCTCCAGGCTCAGGAGCAGGTGCACCCTCCGCCGTTGCTAATCTCTGGTTCCTCACTGTCCCTGTTGGGCTTCTCAGCAATTCCTCACCTGTGCCTCCAATCCTTTATATGGAATTGCTTAGGTTGAAAGACCTGAAGTGGTTTCTGTTTTCCTGGCTGGACACAGCCCGAATCCCCTGGCTGGGGAATCACTACGACGGGGAGCTAGAAACATGGCAGAAACAGCCCGAAACAGCATAGCAAATGTGTGTGTATATGGGGGGGGGGGGGATGTGAACATGGGTAAGCTTGTGCATTTCACTAATAAATGGTGAGAGCCTTTTCCCCCGGGAAGTGAGCTTACACATCTTTAGATCTCAAGGCTTTAGCACCAGGCCTGGCATGCGGCGGGCACCAGTAAATGTTTGCTGACCGGATATATCTGTTTGGTAAAACAAACCCAGCCAGAGTGGCCCTTTCATTTATCGCTCTATCTCAAAGTATCTATTAGACATGAGAAATACAGGTCCTTCTAGTCTATAAAATGTACCAGTGAGCCATTCGGCCACACTCTACAGAACCCCATAGGGAACAGCATCATCAGTGATTTCTATGGGATCTTTCTGACTTTGAACCATAATAGTTACTTTAGATGAAAGATGTTAATTACTTGAAACTTGGGGAAATATGCAATTGCCCAAAAAAGAAAGTGGGTGAAAAATGGATCAAAGACATGGGAAAACATGGGTGGGGAGGGGGAACCCATTCCTTTAAAGTATGTCAGTTTCCATGTGCTTATGCAGGCTGAGTTTAGCAGAGTGTAGCATTGGCCCAGGATTGAGGGGTCTGGGCACTGGGTTCTGGCAGCAGCTCTGCCACTAACCAACTGTCCGGCCCTGGGCAAGTCCTGCCTCTCTGGCCCTCGGTTTCCTTGTTGGTAAAATGAAGAGGTACGATGAAATGATTTTGTGCTAAAATATCCAAAAGCACGTCAGTGTCTAGACCATCAAGCCCAATTTGATTATTTTGCGAAATAAGACCTCAGCTAATCTGACTGCACTTTACAGCCTCTCCATACCCCCCAACCCTCCCTGCCACCTGTTCAGCCATCCCCTTACGACCCTTGACCTTTACGATCCTATTTTCTCTATTTGTAATCGTCTTCTCTGCTCTTTACCCCACTTTGTGGCTCAGCTTAAGTTTCCCTCTCTTTTGCAGTGGTCTCATATCCCCCTCCTATTGGGATAAAAGGAATAAGATACCTTGTCAGGGGCAGGCTGTGTGGGGCACAGGTTAAGAGAGTGTGGGGCTGGAATGAGTGTGTTTAAGCCCTGGGCCTGCAATTTACTAGCTGTGTGATGGGGGGAAGGTCACTTCCTGGCTGTGTGTCAGTTTCTTCATCTGCAGTGTTGATCATTTTCCTGGTTGGACACACATGAAATTACTCAGCTGGGGAATAACGACTAGCGTGGGGGCAGTAAACGTGGCAGAAATGAGCTGAGGCAGCACACCAGATGTGTGTGTGTGTGTGTGTGTTTATATGTGTGTGTGTGTGTGTGTGTTTTCTTGTTAGACAGAGTCTTTCTCCTGTGATCTAAGCTTATACATTTGTGGATTTTTGAGCTCCTGCACAGCGATTGACATGCTAAGCAGTAGTTAATGTTTCCTGATGTTTAATCCTGGAGAGGATTAACTTAGGTGATACCTTCAGTGCCCAGAAGAGAGCATGACACCTGGGGATGCTTGGTGGTGTGGCCACTACTATCATCACGCTATTATCTGGGTTCTACTGGCTGTGTACTTCTCTGTATTGGAGCACAGAGCCGTCCATTTTTGCCTTCTCCCCAAATTCATATGCTCAAGGGTCAACTCCCACTACCTGAGAATGTGACTATAGTCAGAGGTAGGGGCTTTGAAGAGGCGGTTGAGTGGAGATGAGGCCATCTGGGTGGGCCCTACTCCAACCTGGCCGGGGTCCGTTGGAGAAGAGGTGATCCGGACCCAGAGAGAGACAGCAGAAGGGGTTCAGGTGCACAGAGGAAGGACCCTGTGAAGAGGCAGTGGGAGGGTGGCCTCCGAGGAAACCAATCCTACTAGCACCTTGATCTTGGACTTCCAGCGCCGCAACTGTGAGCAAATGAATAGGTATTTTTTAAGGCACTCCGTGGGGCTGACAAGAAGGGGGTGTCTGGCCTTGAGCATTGTTTTATGCCTCGCACCCCTGCGGAGCTGAGCTCAGAGCCCATCCTCCAGGTGAAGTGAGGAGATTTCTTAGCAGTCAAGGAAACAGAGCCTGAGGGCAGACTGTGCTAAGTGGGGACTATTGACAAAGCCCACAGAGCCAGGGCAGTGGAAAGGCTGATGTACGGGAAGGACAAGGAAGTGGGTTCTCGTCGCAACCTTACCACAAGCTGGTGGTGTGGTGACCCCGTACAACGCCCTTCCTTGTCTGGACCTCTATTTCCTCATCTTTAAAGCACAACAAGGTTGGGATAGCTTATCTCGAAGGTCTCTTCCAGCTCTGTAAAATCTTTTCCGAAATCGAGTTCACTAAAGATACGGTCTGAGTCTCTGTTTCCTTTTTCATCCCTTGAGGGTGTTAGTTATCTTTACCCTTCTTTTTAATCTACAGAGATTTTATAAATGTGAGTATTTGGAAACTCTCAAACCTTGCGTCCCTGAGCATTAATTAATTTCAACAGGCAACCGCCCCCGAGTTAAGAGGATGCACTAGATGAAATGGCGTCTGGTCTCTGCTTCTCCATTGACTACACTCAGTTGTGAACACTTATAATGGTTTATCTCAAACAGGAAGTCATAGAAACACAACCCTGTACTAACCGCAAGTCTTCAACTTAATAACTAGGTCGTCAACTAAGTCAATCCTCAGTGAAGGAGGTGACAGGAAAACATACAAAATGAAGGATTGGTCTGTTGATGTTTCCTGGAAAGAAAGTAATGTCTTCCACTCAGCTACTCACAGCAAAAAGTGATTACCACAAGTATCTTAAAAGCCAAAGCCAAGTTCTTTTAGGATGATTTGGAGAGAGAGTAGATCAGTCAGGAAAAAAAAAAGCAAGTCAGTGTCCAAGATTAAGGAAATGTTTCAATTAATTTTGATGCATTCATATGTAATTTATGCAGCATTTAAAATATTATTTTTAAAAGCTAATTTCATAGCATGTAGAAATGCAACATAATGATAAGAGAAAAAAATGCCATAATTTAGCATAATCTCAGTTTCTATCAGATGCATACTATATATGCTATATATACCATGGAAGAAAAAAGACCTGAAAAAAAGAAATATTCCAAAATATCAACAGAAGCAATATCCAGAAGGAGGAAGTATGAATGGTTTTTATTGGTTTCTTTCTACTACTCTCCATTTTCAAATTTCCTTCACGATGTATTCATTTGTTTGTGTGATTAGTCACTTAGCAAATATTTCCTATGTATCCACTGTGAGCCGCCGTGCTGTAGATATTAGAGATAGAGGCGAACCCCAGCCCTCCTTCAGTTTACTCTCTAGTGAGTGGACACAGATTGTAAAGAAGAAACACGAATGAATCAGCAAGATGGCGCAGACGGTGATGGGGCCTGGGAATGACCTAGTCACTGTGATGAAAAGGAGAGAGAGCAGGGCTGTGCATCCCCCTTGCTCTCGCCTCCCGGAGGACAGCCCTGAGGAGGTGCCATCACAGTTGAGACCGACTCACACAAAGAAGCCTGAAGATCTGGCACAACAACAGTCCCGTCAGAGGGAAGAGCAAGGCCGTGGGGGGCCGAACTGCACCAGGACCCTCAGCCTGGAAGATGCTTGGCTTCCTTGTAGTTGCAGTGGGGCCCCCGAAAACATTCACATGGAGAACGATTCTGTCCCTCAGAAGCATGACTCTGGCTGCAGAGTGGAGAGGGGGCCCCTGGCCGTAGAGGCAGAGACAGGAGGACCTGTTAAGGGACATGTTTTCTTATAATCCGCAGAGACAGGAGGACCTGTTAAGGGACATGTTTTCTTATAATCCACCAGTTCTGTGACATCCGTTTCCACAAGTGTGAAATGAGGCTATTGGGCTAGGCCAGTGATTTCTAAGAGCACCTCTAGTACTTAAAAAAGAAAAACATTATTATTTTGTGTGTGTATGTTTACCTTTTTGGAAAGTGTGTAGGCCTCTTAAACACGGGCCCAGGTCCTGTTCCCCCCTCTTTAGTTATTCCCAGCGCACTGCCTGTACTTCTCAGGTCCCAGGGAAGGAGTGCAAATCAGGGTAGTACACGGACGGATGAGTCATTAGTCCTCAGGAGGAGTTGCTATTGTGCTTCCTTGTGAACCCACTTGTCTGCTGAGATCTTTATCCTGAAGGTAATAGGGAGCCACTGAAGGTTGCTTCTGGGTTTTGGAAAGTTCTGCATCTCCGGTAGTAATGAATGTAAGTCTGAAGGGGACCGAGGGTGGAAGCAGAGAGACTGACAGACGCATTGCTTTCCTAGAGAATGCCCCTGGGCCGTGATACTGGTGGGAGCCCATCTGTGAAAAAAGGGGACACATTCTAATGGGCACAAAAGCCCCTCCCTGGTGGTGGGGGGCAAACACTGGGAGGTGAGAAAGTGTGAGACTCCACCTATTTATAACTGGGGGAAATGAGGCACAAAGAGACAAAGTGAGTCATGTGCCAAGGATTTCTGACTTCAGGGCCTCCTCTCGGCTAATGTGAAAACCAGACTCCACTTAGCGTATCATCCAGGGGGAGGGGGGGTCTGCCTGTGCCAGAATGGAAGGGAGAATTGGGGTGGGCCGCGCGGGGAAGGGGGAGACGAATATCCTGGGCAGAAACAGAGACCGATGCTTTGGTACCCTCATGCGGACACTCCCATAATCCAAGAAATGCTAAAATTGACTGTAGAGCTTGTGTTATGAAACCAGAGCCGATCAAACAAAAGAAAGAAGCAAAACTTGAGTCATCGCGATGAGAGTCCTTGCAGAGAGCATGCAAACCCAAGCGAAAATAGATCAGAGACGCTTTCCCAGGAGACACAGAGCTTGGAGATCCTAGAACCAAATGTGTCACGTGAAAGATGGGGAGGCCAAGGTGGGGACAGGAGGGAGAGTCCCACTCGGGAGATGGAGAGCAGGCTCTCAAACCCAGCTCTCCCCATGCAGAGGGCAGAGTCTAAGTCCTTATTTGCCCAACTTACAGATGGGCACAAGAGAAGGGGGCAATTAAAGTGACTTGGGATGCTGTTCCCGTGTACGCACACACCTACATACACATTGCTTTAGTTTGGCAAGGTCTTTCACTAAGCACCATGGACCATTACTTACCTATCTGCCTCCAGAGCCCCTAGTTCAAAGGCACAGCTCATGGAATCTGCCTGGAGAAATCTTAGTCCAACCCCTTTATGTTACAGATGAGGACCGGAGTCCAGCACGGGGGAGGCGACAGAGTCACCTAAACCAAGAACCAGGGCCACCTGCCCCCAAATCCAGTGCTCCTCCTAGCACAGGCCTGAGACCTGCAGGGAGGAAAACTGATTTTTAACACACATGCATTACTTTCCATTCTCACGTCCTCAAAAGGAAGGTGTTAGAGATGGAGACAATCTCCAGCTTATTGCTTTGGCTAAGGCCTGAAGTCTTGGCACACCGATTGTTGAAATTCTACAGAAGTCTTTTAACTTCTCTGAAAGTCTTTACCATGCCATTAAGTAAACATTGACTGAATGTCCACTTTGTACTGGCGTTCTGCTGGGTCTTTGGAATGTACTTTTAATCTCTTTTCATTTCCATGATATTACGATCCAGATACTATCATTCTTGGTGTTTTGTTGTTTTTTTTTTCCACAGAGGGAAATACAAGTTGGAGAAGCCAAGCAATTTTCTCCAGGTCAGGGACTCAGGAAGAGGCGGAGTTGGGATTTGAACCTTTACGGACTTCTGTTATGCAGAGCGCCTCAGGTATGCGGTGGTCTGTACCCCTCGGTGGGCACCACCTGGGGGAGGCTCACAGCCCTGGGGGTGTGGGGGCTAAGTTTCTCCACACCCCATCCTCTTCTGGGGTGCTAAGACATGAGGAGCTCAGACGTGAGCTCTAGTTTACTCATGAGGTCCATAAGTCGTTCCCCGAGGCTCAGGATGGGGTTCCAAAGAGCCAAGACCCAAGGCAGCAGGGCTATGCTAGGAAGAGGCTCAGATCAGAGCAAAGCTCATTAACTTGAGAGGACTAATATCCTTGAGAGATCCAGCCCAGAGATACGAAGGGAACGCAGCAAGAATATATTGAGAGGGATATAGACTCAGACTGCAGAAAAGATATAGAACACGGGACATAACATTAAGGTCTTTTTGCTGGTCGAGGCCCCTCTGTCTTATGTAAATCCACCTTTCCTAGCAGACCCAGAGAATTTCCTACACAAAACAAGAATTTCCTCTAGTGTCCCCGATAGCATTTTGGCTTTGCTTTAATGTTTTCAGACAGGGAACTCATTACCTTTCAGACTATTTTAATTGTTAGAAAGTTCTAGTCTTTACACTGGGCCAAAAATCTGTCTCCCAGATGTGTCCGTGCATTGGGTACAGCTCAGCCCTTTGACTTACAGAGACTAAATCAGCTTCCTCCCTACCCAGCGGCGCTCCAGAGAGTCGAAGAAAACTTTCATTTTTGATACCAGTGTTCCCAAAGGGTGCTGGGCAGAGTAGTAAGTTTGCACAATGCTAATGGGTGTCCTCCATAAAACAAACATATCAAAACAAACAGACAAAAGATCACAAATAGCATTCTGTAGGCATGCTAAGTTAAACCGGGTCAACCCAGTCCATTTCCTTTAAGTCTCCTCAAAACGTTTACCACGCTTCTGCAGACTGTGAACTCCAAAATGGGAAAGCTGGTCATGCAATGTTTCCCAAACTTATGACCTCAAAAGCTTTTTTTTTCTCCCTCCCAGTGTACCATTTGCTATTTTCCATATATACTATCAGAACAAGTATTTGGAAAATGCTTCCCTACAAAAATCTAGATTCTTATTATCATTGTCTCCAAGTTAAAAGGTCAGGCTCCTCTAAAGATTCTTTTTGAGACACATTATTGAGATTTCCTCACTATTTTTTGCTCTTGTTCTCTAATATAGGGCTGTCAGATGCAAATATAGGAAGCCCAGTTAAATTTGAATTTCAGATAAACAATGAATTCTTTTCTTTTCTTTTTTCTTTCTTTTTTTTTTTTCTTTTTGGTATAAGTATGTTCCGTGCAATATTTGGGACATGTTTATATGAAAAAAGAATTTGTTCGTTACCCAAAATTAAAATCTAACTGAATGCCCTAGATTTTTATTTGCTAAATCTGGCAAGCCTAGACGGGTCCCAAATGTCCCCCTTCCCTTACAAAAATGTGGCTTCGGAATTGTGCACAATACTCCAGAGATGTACCAAGACTGAGATGACTGGTAACCTTGGAAGCCATGGTCAACTACACTTTTCCCTGAGGTGTTTTCATTTTTAATTTTTTGAAGATTTGTTTATTTGAGGGAGAGAGAGCACACAGGTGGAGGGGCAGAGGGAGAGAGAGTACTAAGCAGACTCCACACTGAATGCAGAGCCTGACCCGGGGTTCGATCTCACGACCCTGAGATCATGACCTGAGCTAAAATCAAGAGTTGGGCTCCCCTCTGAAATGTATTTGAAGGGAAGACAGTAATATATTTATGGATGATTAGGAGTCAGTCTGAGGTTAACATATACCTCAGCAAATTTCCTGACACCAATTTCCCATCCCTGACCTTTATTCATAAGTATATTTAAGTTTCTCTGGTGTTCGTATCGAGGAACGTGATCCAAAAACAACTTATAATTCCCTTTTCGTTGTCTTGTCTTCTCCATTAGACTGTAAGAAACGAAAACACAGGGATCAACCATGTCTATCTTGGTCATAGTTACATCCTCTGTAGCTAACACACGTTCTGGTATTTATAGATGTTCAAGCATCTTTTCAAGGAATGAATGGTGATCAATCAACCAGTCGATCAGATGTTGCCTGGAGAACTAAGTAAATCAGATAAGCTGACGCTTGGAGGGGAAGCGATTGCCAAGGGGAGCTTTCCTCATGGTTGGGATGTGTCCTCCATCCCCAGTTTTCTCAGACCCAAGAAATACTTTTCACCTGTGCTGAAGGCAAATCTGTTGGAAGATGTGTGTGCAAAACAAGAACATCTAATTGCTATGACCAAAATAAGACATTTTAGCCAAATACAAGCTGTTTTCAAGAAGTTGAAATATTTCCTGGAGCCTGCAATTTTTACCAAGGTGTGGAACTTGGCCCTTCGAAGCAGGTTAGGCTGTGCCCAGTGGGCATGGGATGGGGGCAGATCACACCAGGTTTTCCCACAGAAGCATCCTGGTCCAAGAAGAATTGGGCCAAGCGAACAAGCGTGGCCTCAGTGAGCCCTGCGCTGCCCAGCTGGGCAGGTTTGTGATCCCTTGGCTCCCACTTGGTGAAAGTGCATCTGAAGACTTGCAGGAGCCCAGAAGTTCTGGAGCTTTCGCTCTAAGCCACAGCTGATAGAGCTGAGCACTGCCCTCTCCCAGCATGAGCTCACCCAAGCTTGGGGCTTATTAGTACTGAAAGCACCCTGGGGACCGTCTCTGGAGCAGGCAGTCACTTCTCTGCAGCTTGGCCCCTGCAGCTTCGGTGCTGGGGAGCATTAGCATGAATTTGTAAGATAAAATGCTGCAGAAAGCAGCGAAGAATGGTGAGAAGAGCTTGGGTCCTAGAAGGGTAGCTGAGTACAGGAAAACTTAGGTTATTTCCTGACTGAGCATGAAGACCTAAGTTCAAGGCCCACCCTGTCATGGGGTAGCTCCATGCCCTTAAGCAAATCCTGTAACATCAGGGTTTTTTGTTTGGTTTTGTTTTTAAGATTTTATTTATTTATTTGAGAGAGAGGGTGCGCGAGTCGGGGGAGAGGCAGAGGGAGAGGAACGAGCCAACTCCACGCTGAGGGCAGATCCCGAAGCGGGGCTCGAACCCACGACCCTGAGATCGTGACCCGAGCCAAAATCAAGAGTCGGACGCTTAACTGATGGAGCCCACCCGGCGCCTCTGACATCAGTCTTTCTATCTGTGAAATGGGAACAAGCAGGCTGCCCTCAGAGTTGCAAGGCTTTGCTGAGACGGCAGATATAAAAGCCAAGTGCTAGACCAGTATGAGGGGTGGTTAGGACACAGTGTCCCCCTCGAGCCCAGTGCGAGGGTCTGCAGTACTTGCTGGGTCTGCTGGCTCGCTGCCAGGAGAGCATAAGAGGGCACCCAACCGGGAGAGGGGAAGGATGTTCCTCACACAGCCTGAGGCAAAATAAGAAGAGCTTCAGATTACATTATATAATTCTTTTTAATTATAGAAGAAAACATTTCCAAGCACACATTGGAAAACATAAAATCTCAGTGGGTAGGAGTCTTTAAAATATCAAAAAAAAAAAAAAAAAGCACTTGAGGACGTCTTTACGGCCTTAAGATGTCAGGCAATAGGTGAGCCTTGAATTCGGCATGAATGTTCCTATTGACCTCCCTGGAGTTGGGCACCGGCTCTGGTTGAGGCCCTTGCAGGCTTTGCTGGTAAACAGGAGCAAAACACACACAGGAGTAGCTCCAGTTCATCGGAGGGAAAATAATGCAGAGTGTTGTGGCTGAGAAATTATTTGCTGCTTCCTCTGTTGAGAGATGTCACACCCACCAGAGGAAAATTTGTCAGTGTGCAAATATGTGTGTCCATGTGTTTACTGCGCCAAGGCAGCAAGGGACACAGTGGGACATCTCGCCTTGAAAGGCTTTCCTGCCGGGCTTTGTCTGTTTCTTCCTCTAGTGTCCCATTTCATGCAGTGATTCCTTCTGGAACGTGCTACATGGGGACCCACCACAGTCCCCACCAGGCCCTGCAGACCTCTGATTTCCCACCGCAATGTCGACTTCGTGGTACTGCTGAGTCTGGGCAAAGGGTGCTCGGGCTTGGAGCTGGGCAGGGGCTCTGCTTACGACTCTGGGAGGGCACAAGGCAATCTTTATGTGACTGACCTGCCCCTCCCCCCCTCCTTGCCCAGGCCAAGAATAGTCAATGATCATGTTCTGGAAGAAACCTCACCTTGTCAGGGTGCTCTGAGCCAGGAGGAAAGGGAGCAGAGCGGGAGGCCGAGGCAGGAAGCCAAGCCTAAAAGCCCAAAGCTCCAAAGTCCGAGGATTTGGATTGGGTCTGATGCACCACTAACTTAATCCCCACCCCAAGGACTGGCTGAGGCCCGATGATACCCATCAAAGAGTGTGTTTCCACACCTCCAGTGCCCACTGGGTTTCTATACCACGTGCATAAATGCATAGGAGTGTGTTCAGAGAGGCAGTGTTTTTAAGTGAATATGTACATGGAGACATACGTTTCTAAGAACACGCACACAAGCATCCCTGGGAACCCATGTTTGACCTTATCTACGCTAGTGTGCCTTGTAGAGCAGATACAAACCTGACCTCTATCGTAAACATATCAGTGACTTCTAAAAGCTCTTGGGATAAACACCCAAATCTTTAATGTGGCCTAAAAGTCCCTTCACGTGTGGCCCTTGTTGGCCTCTTACAGGCTTCTCCTGCACCGTGCTTCACTCTCCCTCTCCACACACCAACTAAACTGACCTTTCCTTGATCTTCTTATACATGAGGTTTCCTCTTACCACAGGACATTTGCACATGCTTTCCCACCTGAGTGGCATGCTCTTCTCTCCTTTCTTTTTCAACAAATTTTCTAGCTATCCTTCAGCTGCCAGCTGAAACCTCACTTCTCTGGGGGGAACCTTTACTGAGCTCCTAAAATTAGTCAGAGTCCCTCAAAACACCACAAATCTCCTCCACAGCACCCATCACAGTTGCAGCTTGGCATGCATTTTTAAAAAGTTCTCTCTGTCATTACACACAAACCCAATAAGGACAAAGACAAACTGCTTTTGACCACTCACTGTTTAACACCTAAGGATTCCCAGCGCTTACTAGGAGTTCAGTGCACATGCATTAAATCAAGGGTATATAAACTTACCAAAGAAAAGGGGTCTGCCCGTGGACCTGTGCCTCCTTAGGCAACAGGGGGACCATGATTACATGATGGGCATGTTGGCTTATTTGGAGCACACAGAAATGCACTTAGGAATTCCTATGTGTGTTTTTCTCTAAGGTTGAGGTCTGAGTATGTCTGTGTCCTATATGTGTGTACATATTCAAAGGGGAGTATACACAAAAGAGCCTAGATGTGGCCATATAGCTATGTGGAAATGCATGTGTGTGTATTTGTGTTGACACAGGTATAGCCATCAATGTAAAAGTCTGCTTGTGTGTGTGTGTGTATTTGGGTGTGTGCATCTGTGTGTGGAGGTGTATGGGTGAATATGTATGAATCATACTCTTCTCTGCAGCTGGGTGGCACCCCCATCAGATTTCTAAGTAGGAGGGTTTATGTACATTGGGCAAATAGATGACTGTAGACTTCAGCATGATTTGGCTTAAGCAAGGCCTAGCGTCAAGGAGGAAGGAGCACTGGATTAGGAGTCTATCGCTGCAGCAAAAATCCCTTCTCTTCCTGCGCTGCTACCTTCGAGTCTACGGCAGAGGGTTTGGGACTGGGCGTTTTATGGTCAGAGTAATTATCACTTATAAATTGTTTGCATCTACATTGTTTTATTTGGTAAAACAGAAAAATTAGGATTCTGTTTATTGGATAGGATGATTTTTGTGTGTGTGTGTGAATGCATGCAACTGTGCAGTACCATTTCTCTCGTATGCCTATATCTTGTGCTCTTTAGTGGAAAGAGCAGGGAAGGGAAGACAGACAGTGTTAGCTTTAGGTCCCCGAATTGCCTCAGAGCACCTGCATTGCAGGCCTCTGGGGGAAGCTGTGGCAAAATGCAGATTGCTGGCCCCCAACCACAGTCGCATCAGATCAGAATCTCAGGGACGGGGGGGCCAGGAATGTGCATTTTCTCAGAAATTGCCCCAAATCATTTTTGGGACCCACTGCAGTAAAATAAAATAGCACCAAGAAGCTCCTACCTAAACTGACATCACTTAGCCCTTCCTCGATCCCATAGAAAGAGATTTCTAAGGCTGGCACCTCAGGCCCTTGAGGTTGACCCTCAGTTCTGTGAGGCTGAGGAGGCCAGGTGAGCATTTGGGATTAGAGAGAGAGCCTGGGGCGTGAAGCAAAAAGGAAGTCCGAATGTTGTGAACAGAAGGGGCTTAGAGCTGGCAATGCATCTCAGGAGAACTGTGAGCACCTCTCAACCCAAACGAAATGACAGAAACCCGCCCACAGATGGTCAGGCTTGTCTGCAATATTTAGGAACATCTAATAGGATTTTTATAAAGAGGAACATTCAGTGGTAGAATAGGGACAGAATGGGTCCAATGAAGAAAACTCTCCAGACAAAGGCAGTTATAGTTGAAGAGCAAGAGTTCCCCAGGACTCTAATTTTGCTTTGTCATGAGTATTGCTGTTGTGATTTTCACAACTGTTTTCTCCTCCTGGAGAAGTGAATATATTCAGAAACACCAGTCTTCCCTTCTCAGCCCTGAAACAGTAATAATAGAACCAGCCAGGAGAGATGGACCCCTCCTGGCCCCCTACCTGGTCACCGACCCCACCTCTTGGAGTCTGGGGTTTCTTAGTACACTTGAGAAATAATGGACTTGCTCAACGCCCGTCCCACCCGAATATTCTCGAATGTGAAACCTCGGATCCTTGCACAGACCTGGGCAGAGAGGTGGGAAAGGCCCCCCCAAAGCCAGATGTCAAGGGCTTCCTGTGGTGAAGGTCAAGATTTGACTCAGCGCAAACCAATGTGCTGGTACCAGGAGGCTGCCTCTGCCCCCTCCCTGGCAGGGGAAGCCCACAAACAGTGCCTGGATGATGGTGAGAGACCTAGAGATAGGGGTGCTGCCCGCTCTCCGGGCAATCTGGTTTCTTCCTTCATACTTAACCATAATCTACCCTCCCCCACCCCCCACCCCCCTGCTGGCATGAGCTTGAAATTAATCAGGCCTCAGGAAAAGAATCCCTGAAGAATGAAACAAAGTGCACCCAGTAAAAATGTCTTCTCATGGTCCTTTCTCCCTCTTCTCTCTGACCTGACACCCCGCCCTCCACTCCCTGCTGCCAAGGGGGAAAGATGGCATATCCTAGTGGTGGCACACGGGCTCTGGTTCAGAATACCTCTGATTCACTCCAGTGGGTCGTGTCATCTTTGGTAACTTAGTTAACCCCTTTGAACCTCAGTTTCCTTATTTATAAAATGGGCACAAACACAATGGTACCCATTCTGCAGGGTGGGGGTGAGCACTAAATGAGATGTGAGCAAAAACCGCCAAGCAGGGTCCGGAGTTCATAGTAGGGCTCTGGATATGCTACACAGTAGTGTTCTCAGCCATTATTCCCACCAGAGGTGCTCTGTGGAATAGAAGTCGGCTGTTGTACTTTTCAAATACTAGGTATTGGTCACTATATAACTTGAATAGATTTATTTTAACGTAAGTCAACTGACTGGGCTGGAGGTATTTAACAATGCAGTGAGAACCTTGCCCGAGGAGTTCAGTGATCAGTTTCCTATGTTCTGAAGGCAGACTCGAGCCCACATGGCAGAAAGCATGTTTTCCAAGGGACGAGTATGGAAACATCTTTTTCATCAACTAACAAGGAAGTGGGGGGCATGGGCATTTTGTTCAACTGACAGAATTTATCTCTGTAAACTTGTTCATCAGAATGTGATCCTTGGACCACCACTGTGAGAAAAACCCGGGGGAGCTTGCTAGGATGCCAATTCTTGGGCCTCCGCTCAGATTTCCCAATCCAGATGCTCTAGGGGTGATGATTCCTCTGTACCCCTAAAGTCTGAAAACTGCTGGCCGCTGTATTTTGCCAGGCCAGTTATGATATCTGGATCATATTATACATAAGCTATATTCAAGGAGGAATTTGTAAAATTATTATCAGAGGGTCCAAAGTTGTAGTAATAATCGAATTCATTTTTATTTAAAACGTATCTATCCCCATTGCATAGCCATGCTTAGGACAAAAACTAGAAGCATCCACATCTCATTTAACAGTGGCTATCTCTAGGTGGTAATGTTATGTGTTATTTATCTCCTTTGGTGCTTTCCTCTATTTTTAAATATTCCACAAAGAGCATCTATTACCTTTTTAATGAGAAAAAAATATGCTTTTAAAATAAAAGCGTTGCAGCCAGATGTGCAGCATTGGACGCTTCCTGAAATCTTACAGAATTCTGGAAAAAAGGAAACACAAACCTCATGAAACCTAATGCTCTCTCGTTCAAGATGATGAAACCAGGTCTAGAGAAGGAAAGTGACCTGCCCACAGTGACCCAGCTGGTTAGTGGCTGGGCTGTGAGAGACCCCAGGTATCCAGGGTCTCAGACCTTTGAAGTGTTCCGTGCTTTTCAGGGACCTGCCTTGCTTCCTTCCCGCCCTGTGAGGGTGACGGAAAAACCACAGGAAGTGCACTGATTCTGAGGGTGGAGAAGTATGTAATAGCCTTTGCAGAGAGGACTTTGCAGCTCTCATTATTCTCTCTCTGGGAGTTAGTAGGTCATTTGCAAAAGGCATGGGAAGAGCAGCTGATGAAAAGGTCTAATAGTTTGGAAAACTGCTTAACCTTATTTCTCTATTTCTGGATTTCCCCCCATGGCCAAGGACTGTTGAGATCCTGATTTCCCCCGGAGGTTTCCTGTTTAGGAATGCAGTGAAACCTCTGAAATCCAGAGGAATTAGGGAGAAGGCCAGCTGGAATTAGGGAACGGTCTGAATACTTTTTAAGAACATTCAGGTCTATTGTTTTCAAGGACACAGAGGCACAGATTTGGAAAGAGCTAAGTCCAGCTCCTGCTCAGTGCAGGAACCCTTTGTGCTTCATCCCACACAGAGCTTTATTTGGGCTTCTCTTGAATGCTTCCAGTGACAGGAGGCTCACTCTTCTGATAGATAACCTATTTCAAACTTAGTCTTTTTTCCACCGGGGCTGCGAATCTACCTTCCTCTAAGTTTCTGCTTGCCTTTCGGTGTTCATATAAAATCGATGTGCTCTTTTTCCACCAGATGGTCCTTAAATATTTGAAGGCAGGTCCCCAGCATCAAGTAGGTCTTCCGAACGCTCTCCTCTGCCAGCTGACCACCCCCAGGATACTCAATCATTATTTATAGGACAAATGTCATCAATTCTAATTAGAATATGGACTACTGCCTCTCCCTAGCTTCTAAATTCATGGCTGTATGAATTCATACCTGAAGAGAGCTTAGAGACCACCTGCAAGGGCCTCATGATTTTACAGATGAGTAAACTGAGGTCCACTGAGGAAAACTGCATGATTCAACATGAGAGAGAGAGAGTGCCCAAGTGGAGACCTGAAACCTAGCTACCTGAATCCCAGAGCAGGCCTCTTTTTACCTCACCCTGCCTCCTATTATTCATAAGATACCAGTATTTCTCAAGCCCTCAAGAGTGCTTGGGTAGTTTGTTCTCTTAGGTATTGCAAAAATGCTTCCTTCAAATTGTATTTGCACTGTCACTGAAGGAGGGATTAGTGCAGGGCAGAATTTCGTGGACATGATCCTGTCAGTGAGCAGTCTCCTTCCAAGTGCACGCACTGTCCTTGCCGTCCGCCGTCAGAAGACCACCTCCTCGGAATGAACAGCATGCCTCGGAGGGCGGCGTCGGCCTGCCACATTCCCCACCGGGTCCCAGCGGCCCGCTCCATTTCCGAGAACCTCCCAACTTCAGAACCAAAAAGGCATGCGCCGGGATGTGAGGCGGGTTGTGTGTTTCTGCTCTACCCTGTGCTCCTTCTAAAGTTTCAGATCCTCTTTTCGGTGCTGCCCGATTCACAGTGAAAAGACAAAGCAAAGGCTCAGAGAAACAAACTAGGCACTTGGGTGATTGGTTTCCTGTCCCAGTCCCGGGTAGCCCTGCAGTCACATGCTTTGAAGGGCACATTCCTTCCTGCCCCAGCCCACAGCAACCTCCCTCTTCTCTCCGCGAGGTATTGCGTTTCCAGTTCTTACACTCGGTCTGGCATGGATGATGAGCTGCCTCGGGCTGCTTCCTGGTCTGCATGGGTTTGGGCTCACGGGGACATGGGTTCCAGTCCTGACCCCCCAGCTCCCCACTTTGTGCAGCTCTGGAAAGTGACTTAATCTTCCCAAGCCTCTGTTGTCTCATTTGGTAGGAGAGGACAATTATGTTGCCTACATCGAAAGGCTGTCCAGATGATGTAATGCCTAAAAAGGTGTCTAGCACTGTCCCGATCATTCAGGAAGATTCCATAAAAGGGATCTGTTTAGTATTAGTCATCTTATGCTACAGAAGGTAGAGACTGAAGCCCATACACTTTTCATGTGGCACACAGTAGGCGCTCCATAAATGCTTCTGACTGATTCCAGCCTGGGCTTCTTTTGGTAGTAGTTTCACCAGAAACATGCTAAGCGTCATGCGACCACAGGTCCTACTTCCAAGCTCCCTTTTCCCCAGATTCCTGCCCCTGAGAGTGACCTCATTGGGGAGGCCCACCCTGGCCTGCCACTTTGCACACCTGTCAGCCTGCATCTCAGGGCAAGGTTCTCATTTGACAGATTCTGAGAACTTGCTGTCCAGGCAAAGAAAACTTTATGACGATGAATCCAACACAAACCTTATGTAACCAACCTGTCAGCAAATGGAGGGACAGAGGGACACCAGTGAATGCCTGCCTACCTCCCCTCACCCTGCAAAACAAAAGATGACAGAAAGCGAAGGATTGAGACCTGCCTGAAATGCCCATTTGTCAAGACCCTTAAAATCGATCCGAGTTTTTATATTAAAAGGATTCCTAAAGGAACATGAATATGGCTAAACTCCCTTGTACCTGAATTTTAACTGAAATCACACTAGAGGCTTCTCTAACCAAAAAATATATGTATGTACATACAACATTTTTTTAAAATAATGTTTTATTGTCCACGGGACTTACAAAGATGACAGAAAAGTTTACAACATTTTTTTCTACTTGAAATTTCTACCTGGAGTGGCTTGAAATTCCTGGTGGGCTAAGGAATCTTGTAGCTTCCCCCTAAACGCTGAGGGTATCCTAGTAGACTCTTGCTAAGTAAAAGAACAATTCTTCCTCTCGCCCCTGTTGCGGATTATTTGGTCATCGCCTGAATTTTGTGCTAAGGACCTGAGAGCAATAAGAACATCCATGGAAAGGAGTTTGTTATGTGACAGCCCCGGCGAATAGCTTCCACAATTGAGGGTGAGGACAGAAGTCAATGACCAGGCGGTGGAGGGAACACAGCAGTTTCTGGAATAATAGCTGACAGTTGGCTTCTCCGGCTATTACCCCGTGTCTCACATCCTTGGCTTCTTACCTCGGGCAGTTCATTCCCCCTCATGGATTTTTCATCTCCTCGGATGCCCAGTGCTTTCTATGGGCTCTTGAAAGTCCGAGATCCTTTGAGGCCACCAGGAGGGTGAAGATCAGCTGGAGAAGAGGCCCACGCCTCTGGGCGGGGGGCCCAGAGCAGGTGGAGAATATAAGAACGGGCAGGTAAGCCCTTGGAGAAAAAGTAAAAGCCCTGAATGGCACCCACTCTCCCATTCGCCACGGCATGTTCCAGAAACTCGGGCGCCTAGCTTTCCCCCGAGAGCTGAACGTGCACCCAGACAGCCATCACTGAGCTGACGGGAAGCAGAGGAAGCCAGTGCTTTTCTGGTTGGGGACCTTAGCTGGGACAGAAGGGAAGAGAGAGGTGGAGTCAGCTTCGGGAGCGGGTGAAACAGCAGTGACCCGTGGGCTGATCCTCTCCAGGCTGGCATTGCCAAGAAGGACGGTCCACTCGGTCAGACCTGGGCCAAGCTCTGGCTCAGACACATGAGCAAAAATAGAAAGGGGGTGGGAGAAGCAATGTGTTTACTTTTGTGATTTTTCCCTCCTGCGCCTCTTCTCGGTCATAGAATCTCTGCACAAAAAGGCAGTAGGCTCACAGGCCTCGCCTCCACGGATAAGCCCTCCCAAACACTGCACGTCCCCCCAAATACAGTCAGTGTCGGGGCGGTTGGAAGGTGAGTTTGAAAAGCAGCGTGGGGGGGGGGGTGGCCCGGGGTCTGCCACTAACTGGGCGAACCATGCAAAGTCCCTCTCGGATGCTCTGCGGAAATCAAGCAGTTGCATTAGACAGAATCTAAAAATTTGTCTAGATTTTTGAAGCTTTTCTCTGTGGTTCTCAACTGGGGGTGATTTCACCCCTCGAGGAGTCTTTGGCAAGGTCTGGAGACATTTTTCAGAGGATGCAGCTGGCATTTAGTGGGGAGAGGGCAGGGATGCCGCAGCAGCTCTGACCACACGCAGGACAGCCCCCCTCCAACCACGGAGTCACCTGGTCCACCGTGGTGACAGTGCCGGTGCTGAGAAGTCTGGCTTTATACCCAAGTGAGGAGGGTCAGAAGAACCGGTGGGGAGCGGGGTGCGGGGGGGGGGCGGAGGTTGGGGGTGTTGGGGGTGTTGGGGGAAAGACAAAAGGAAAGAAGGAGGAGGGGCTGCGATCCCGCTCAGAGGTCATGAGGTATTCATCGGGTAGGTGTTTTCCAGCTCTCTCCCTATGACCAGTGCCCTTTCCAGGTTCCCTTGGAGTTACAGGGCTTTATTTGAGGAGCTTGTTTATAAGAGTGTCTTCCTTATCTTTAAAATGCCAAATCCTGACACAGTACAAAGATCTCCACTCTAAGAGGCAGCCAACGTCTAACACAAGCAGCTATTAAACAAGTAGGACTGGAAGGTGGGTGGTGGGGGCGCACGGAGGGACCAAACAGAGGCCCATAACTCCGTTTCTGTGAGTCAGTGTTTCTGCTGTAACAACACGGAATCCTCACCATGGGACCAGGGAGAGACAAGCTATGCTGGCGGCAGGCGGAACTGCTCGGAGGCACTGGCATTAGGAGATACAGGTTTGCAGCGGCAGATTCAAAGGCAAAGGAAAGAGTTAAGCAATCAGTGCATAGGCCGCTCCTGTATCATTCCGTATTAAGTCCCTGGGCACTTACTACAAGTAGTTACCTGCGGTTTCCAGCGGGGGAGGCGACCACACTCTGGTCAAGGGGTTTTTGGAGAAACAGGTGCAATGAAGTCATGGTCAAACAATTTATTTACTGTAAACTTTAGACTTTGCTCAGGAACACAACTGAAGCTGCCCCTCAAGTCCCTGCCTACAACACCCTGTTTGCGCAAATAAGAGGAGCGGGGAGAGTCCGTGTTCACAGCTGAAAGGTCCGAGATACTCAAGATCCTCCAGTGCAAGGGTACGGGAAGGAAGGACTCCTTCACATACAAATCACCAGCAGCAATATATATATATATACACACATATATATATGTGTGTGTGACCCCTAACACTTGACCAATGAGGTAGATCCACGGAAAAGTCATCAAAACAGCAGCCCCACGTCCTCTGGGACGGAAGCCCTTCAGACACAAACTGACACGTTCCATGCAAAAAAGGAACTCAACTGTACAAGAAACAATCACTCGAATATGCTTTCTCTTTTTTTACAGCTTAAAAAAATAAAAAAAGGAAGAAGGCTGTCCTTCCTCCTGCACATCTCTATACAGTTTTATTCTAAAGGTATGACACTCAAGTTAAATAGTCTGTTTAGTGTTGTGTTGGGGGAGGGGGTTTCATAAAAAGTAGAAAAACTGCCTTAGAGCAGCGAGTCATTTGTACTACAATTCCTCCCTCGTGAATCAATGCTATCGTTAGGCACAGTACCTTGACGCTTCGCAAGGCCTTCCGTGCCTGGGGGGTCCTCACACAGCAGTTCGCTGTCTTTCTCCTGCCCCAGGTGACAGCCACTGTGCTCCCCAGTGTAGTCGGTCCTGCTGTTACTGCTGTTGGAGTAGCCATTCCCATAGGCCTTCAGGGAAGACCTGCGTAGGCACAGAAGCTCCTGGAAGGCAATCCTGAAGTCTGGGCTCCGGCAGTAGATGAGGGGATTGAAAGCAGAATTGACATAGCCCACCCAGTTTAGGAGGATGTAAACTTCCTTGGGGATGAGGTTGTCCTGGATCACATGCACTATGTTGACAATGAAGAAGGGCAGCCAGCACAGGGTGAAAGTGCCCATGATGATGCCCAGAGTTTTGAGAGCTTTGTGTTCCTTCAGGCAGAACTTGGAGGCCCTGCGGTGTCCGTGCCCACTCCGCCCATCCTGCTCCACTTGGCTGAGGTTTTGGGCATGGAAGCGGCCCTCGGATCTGTCGATCTTCTGGAGCTGCCTCTGGGCCACCTGGAAGACCCTGGAGTAGACGAAGACCATGACCACCAGCGGTAAGTAGAAGGACACGATGGAGGAGGCAATGGCATAAGCTTGGTTCGTGAAGAAGTCACAGCAGGTCTCCTTGGCATAGCAGTTGATGGCTTCCTGGTGGGTGGCCCGGTACCAGTGCATCTGGATGGGCAAGAAGGAGGTGAGGCCCGACACGACCCACACCATCAAAATGACCACCCGGGCCTTATTCTTGGTCAGCAGGCTCTGGTACTTGAAGGGGGATGTGATGGCAAAGTAGCGATCCACCGCGATCACGCACAGGGTCTCGATGCTGGCCGTGACGCACAGCACGTCAATGGAAGTCCAAAACTCACACCAGAAGTTGCCAAAGGTCCACATTTTCATGAGGATGTGGCTGGCCCCAAAGGGCACCACCGCCAGGCCCATGACCAGGTCAGCGCAGGCCAGGGAGGTGATGAAGTAGTTGGTGACCGTCTGCAGACGCTCGAACTTGGCGATGGCTGTGATGACCAGCACGTTTCCAAACACGATGGCCAGGACGATGAGCGACATGACGATGCCCATGCCCACCACCCACGCCTCGTTCCGTTCCTGCGTGCCATCTTGGTCGGGCGCGTGGCTGCCATTAGGCGCCAGCAAAAAGACGCTGCGGTTCCCGGGCTGCCCCATGGCACGCAGGCTGGCAGGTGAGCGCGCTGGCTGCCGGCGCACTGGCCGCGCCTCAGCGGGCGGACCTCCGGCGCGGCGCTGCGGGCAGCGAGCGGACGCCGGGAAGCCTCATTCAGCGGCCTGGGGGCGGTGGCTGTGCTGGGGACGCGTCCTGCGCTCAGCTTGCAGCTTGCGGGGTGCTCCGGACTCCCAGGGCGCCGTCGGACCCAGCCGGCGTTCTGGAGAAGCCGCCCCGAGTGCGCGCTGCCCGTTATGTGCACAGGACTTTAGGGACCTGCCCTCCCCGTGACGTGCGGCAACTTTCCGCCTATGGCGGGCGGGCAGCCCCGAAGGGGCGAGGTCCTCTCCCCTCCCTGCCCTCCCCTCCCCTCCCCTCCCCTCTCCCGCCCCTCCTGGGGCCGGCCCGGGCGGGGCCCGGCTGCTCCCGGGCGGCGGGCGGGCCATCTCTCCCCGCCGGCTCCCCGGCTGGCCCCGGAGGCCTGCAGCTGGGGCTGGCGTGCTCACCGGCCGAACAGGGAGCCTTGGGCTCTTCCGGGGGCTGCTACCTGTCCGGCCCGGGCGCCTGGGCGGCCGCTCCCCAACAGTCGGAAACAGAGGCGACAGTGCCCACCCAGACACGCCCCGACAGGCACACATGCACCCCGACAGGCATGCTCAGACTTATACAGAACCACAGCCACCGACACGGAGACACACCCGCCCAGCGCACCCACAAGCACACTCGCGCGCGCGCACACCCAGAAGCCCACAGGCACAAAGTCACCCCTGTCCAACAGAGACGGGGCCAAGACACAAGCACAGAAGCACCCAGAAGCACAGAGCCATGGGCAAGCACACAGAAAGAAGTAAACAACACACAGACGCTCGCTTGGAGGCAGACAGAGCGCCACAGACTCAGACGTCCCTGTCCAGGTACTCCAAACCCCCTCACTCGTGCCCACGACCCCTGACCTTCCTCCCTCACCCCCGCAACACGCGCGCGCGCGCGCACACACACACACACACACACACACACACACACACACACACACGGCACATTCCCTTTCAAACATTTGGCAGGACCACAGGAGGTGACTTCAACAGCTGCCTGATTTCCTCAGTGCACTCACTGTCAAGTACTTTTGGTGCCCTTCTTGGGAATTTGCAGGGATTGAGACACACAATTTCACCCCTTGGATTTCATTCGGGGGCTGGAGCTGGGGTATGCACGTATGCGTTTGGGGACAGAGAGGGAAGGTTGTGCACTTATATTTGTAATTCTTGGGAGTGTGGCATCACTCCCTCATTATTTGTGGGAATGAAGATGAGTTGAAAATGGAATGATTTTCCTTTCAACCTCATCTTCTTCAGCAAGCCCACTTCCACTAGAAAAATCCTTAACCTCTTCCTGGCAAGTTTGTTGATCTGTTGGGTGGAGCCACATGAAATTGCTCCTCTTCTGTGGTTTCTGACTTTAAAAGTGGCAATTTCATATGGCTCAGACTAGTAGAATGTGTTAACATTAAGAAAGCTTTGAAACCATAGGAAAGAAGATAATTTCTCCTTTAAAAAAAAAAAAAGGTCAGACCAAACCTTCAGACTAGGGTCTTTGTCCAGGAAATATTATCCTTTACATCTGGCGTATGACTTTACTGTTAAAAAGAAATTAATTTTCAGGGTTTGATTTCACAAGTATTAGTAGCTTCTTTGAAAGACTGAAAGCATTTCATGCAGTGTAACCAAACATACTTTATAGATTACATAATAACATAACAATGGCTAACATTTAGGGAACATTCTGCTATGTGCTTTTCATGCATTATTCCATTTAATCCTTCCCACAGTCCCATGGTTGGGGGGAGTACTATTTTTAGCTTAATTCACAAATGGGGCTCCAAGAGGAAAATAGCTTGCCCAGGGGCACAGGGCCAGGCATTGCCAGAGGCAGAAGGTGAACCCAGGTCTTCTTGACTCTAAAACTCATCTTTTAGTTGTTTTGAGGGGTTCAATCATCACATGCAGAGCCGAATGGAGGCTAGACAAGAGACTATAACCAGAATTGGAATACTCGGGTTCCAGATCCCCTGTCGTAGCATTTTCTAGCTCACTTTCCTTCGGCAAGTCAAAAGATGGAGCCTAATTTCCTCCATCTTTAAGTGGAGAATAAAGTCACTTCCACTAGGTAGAGTAAGAATGGAATATATAATAATAAATGTGAAAGTGATTTTGCACATATATATGCCACACAAATATGGTTTATAAATGAAATGTATACAAATCACTTGATAGTTTAGAATGTGTTGTTAGTCTTCTCTTATAGAACAATCAAATACTTTAGGACAAAAGTAACTCAAGTGTTTACTGTAGAAGTAAAGCTCAGAGAAAAAAAAAAAAAGTAACCTGCTTGCTCCCTTTAACTCCCTTTACCAGCTGGGATGGTTTTCACAGGACAGATGCCTTAAAAAGCAAATATTTCCCACAAAAGGCACAAATATTAATTAAAGATCTATTATGTTCCCATACTTTTCAAAATATACCCACCTCATATTTGTGTTTTCCAAAATTGGCTCTGGTATGATGCATTTTAGGAAGAGGCAGTGTGTGTTATGCAATATCGTTTCTTTAAATATACATGTAGCCCAAATTGTGGAACTAAGCCATTTAAAACCTCCTTCCTGTTTGCCAAGCTATGGAATAAATAAGCATATTGTTTAACCTTCCCATAACGACAACAACAAAAAGAACAAAGAAAGCCCTTTTAGGACAAACACTAATTGATCATTTAGACATACACATGAGTCATCTAAAAGTTTAACTTTGAATATTTTGGGAAACACCTTTTAAAAAACCCACAAACTCTAAATCAAGAAAAGAAGATGGCTTATGTCAACGAAGAGGTTATAGGCTCTTACCCATCAGCTTCTCGAAATGGACAATCTCTCCTCCTCTCCTCCCACCCCCTTCTCGCCTTTGCTTTCTCCTTCCCTACCCCGTCTCCTTCTCTCTGCTGCATCACCAAGCCGGTGGGAATTTCAAGATGCTGTCTTCACATCGAGTCTTCTCCTGACCTCCTCTTAGAGTTATAGGAGTAGAGAGAGTTAGAATGGGACATAGTTTAATAGATCATTGAGTTCACTCCCCACCCCCCCACCCCCGCCTCCAGTTTGCAAAGGAGGAAACTAAAGTGCAGAAACGAGAAGCGTCTAGTCAAAGGTGGCAGGCAAGATAAAGAGTCCAGGCCTGCTCCTGGCCTTCCATATTTTCACTGCCCCCTCTGTCATTTCATTTCCCGGAAGAGGACTTCGATTGGCCCTGCTTGCTAGGCTTGTGGCCTCGGAGACTTAATGTTTCAGTTGAACTGGGAGGTTCTTAGACTAAGTGCACCTTTATCTGATGTGAGAAAAATCAGGCTCCTTTATGGTGATTGATAGTGTCTAATTACATATTTTGTCAATCCCTTAAGACACTGATTTGTCGTTTCCTGCCTGCCAAAAGGGGGAAAAATAAACACACACATCTTGATTCACGGAACAAATGTTTGAATAAGAGTAAGGTTCCGCGGTGCCAGGGAATGTCCTCACACCATTAGCTGGACAGCTTGGGAAAATCTTATGCCGTTCTTGACTTACCTGAGCTTCCTTCCATCTTTATGATGCTCTGAACAGAGAAACATCTGTAGATTTCTTTCTAAATAATGGTCCTAAATGTCTATCTTTCATATTATCTCTGTACGCCTTTATCCCATTACATTTACATTAAATGAGACTAAATGCCTATAAAGTGTCCAGTGTGCTCCCTTGCAAAAGAGATAACTATTACCATTCTCTTATTTTTGAATGAAAATGTACATGTAGAATGCATTGACCTTATCAGGTCCTGTGTGTGAAAGGACCCTTTGAATGTGAATAATCAGTAATTTGTTTTTAATTTGAATTTCTGTGAAAAAGAATGAACGCAGGGACAAAGGTTGGTGCCTTAGAAAGAAACATGACTGAAAAATTACCATTACCACTGAGTTATTATAACATGCTGGGTGGGATGTTCACAGTTTTTGAATGAAGCATCTTACGGTCTGGTCAGCCCCTTACACAGTGCATTCCCCCAAAACTCTCAGTTCTAGCGGGGCCAAGGTCCTTGGGTCCTTCTGCCATTGTATGTTTCTGGCTGTCTAGAGAGTGAACTGAAGTCCACCTTCTTATAGCTCCTGCCGGTGGATTTTAAGTCTGCCCCCTTGAGGCCACTCAAAACACGTCTCCTCTCTCTTCCCCAAGACTGTCCTGAAGCTTTCGGGAGAATCCCTTGGAGTTCTCTTGAGCCTTCCCTTCAGCTTAAATATCCCTTGTTTCCTTGGCTTTGGAGATTCCTTTACCATCATGGCAGATCTATTCATACTTGGGTCTATCGATGTCTAAACTTAACATCAATACCTGGAATGATCATGGAACAAGTGCTCGAATAATCAATTTGCAGTCACCTTGGCAACCGCAAAGAGGCAGGGCGACCAGCAAAGCTTTCAGAACAACTGATTATACCAGATGAATTTAATTTCCTGTTGTGCTAGCGTTTCACGAGAGACATGCTAATAAATACTCCGCTGTCTCAGGGGGCCTGAACTAGGGGAGATGGTTTAAATGAAAGCAGGAGAGATTTCAGCTGCTCTTATGCAGGGCTTCTTGGCCTGAAGACATCCAGAGAGGTGAACCTCCGGCAGCTTTTCTCAGCTGGGGCTTTGCAAGAGAATTAAACCCTGGGGGAAACTGAGTCACTCTTCTTACCAATTCTCCCAAGAATGGCACCGAGCTATTAGCCTCCTAGGGGTACAAGAGAAAGATTAAGTTGTTCCATACAATGCAATGGATGCCTTAGGGCACAGGACTTAATTCTTTTGTCGAATCTGAGGGGCACCGCTTGGTGTATCCTGCAGATACGGAAACAAAGGGGAGGGGGATGAATACTTCTACATGATGGACCCAGGGTCACGTGGTGCAGAGGAGGGAACATGGGTGGGGGATCAGGACACCCAGGCTCTGGGCCCAGAACGGCTCTAATGTTATCAATAACCTTAGTCAAGTCACCTTCTTTCTCCGAGCCTCAATACCCGTCTATGACATGAGGTTGGCCTGGGCGACATCTAAGGCTCTCCTATTCTAAGCTGAACGAGCCTGTTGGGGGAAGGACGCCCATGGAGGGGCACTGAGGAGTGGAGTTCCTGACTCTGAGCTGACAAGTGAAACCTGTCAATACCCTACAGAACAGCTCGGCTATGTTCCCTTCCCCCCACCCCCAAAGTCCACCATCTCGATTCTTGCTATTCTGAGTGACAGGTGTACCATTATTTACTAAATACTTTTTTTCGACGTCGACTTATTTCTAGAATGCAAATATATTTATTTATTTATTTATTTATTTTTTAAAGATTTTATTTATTTGACAGAGAGAAACACAGCGAGAGAGGGAACACAAGCAGAGGGATTGGTAGCGGGAGAAGCAGGCTTCCTGCCGAGCAGAGAGCCTGATGCGGGGCTCGATCGCAGGCCCCTGGGATCTGACCTGGGCCGTAGGCAGACGCTTAACGACTGAGCCACCCAGGCGCCCCAAATATATTTATTTTTAAAGAATATTTTGTATTACTGCCACTGCGGCACGTGGAAAACCAGTGTCATCCTCCGTAAATAGAAGGTAACCATGAAAACAAAACAATGTTAATAAATTCTCGCTAGATTTTGTTGCCTGCCAAAGTTCTGAGCCTGAGGCTTGCTCTCTTTTTATCGGAAAGGAAGATTAGCGAGTGCTAGGGAGAGAGTAATGGTATTCTAGCACCAAATGGGACTTTCTCCATCTCTTTTAAAAGATGGGAAGAAAATCCAAAAGGGACAACTCCTAAGTACTACACTGTTTTCAACGTAGTGTTACTAAGGTATTTAAAATAATTTATTCTGGGGCGCCTGGGTGGCTCAGTCATAAGTGTCTGCTCTCGGCTCAGGTCATGATCCCAGGGTTCTAGGATTGAGCCCCACATCGGGCTCCCTGCTCAGTGGGGAGTCTGCTTCTCCTTCTCCCTTTGCCCCTGTGCTCTGTCTCGCTGTCTTTCTCTCTCTCTGTCAAATAAATAAATAAAATCTTTAAAAATAATAATAATAATTTCTTCTTCCACCAAAAGTCAACCCCAGACTTGTACTAATGAGACCCACTGCTGTGATAGAAAAAGCATTTTGGTTTTGGAATCGGGTGAGTCTGGATTTCGATAGTGATCTGCCCTTACCCAGCTGAGTGCTTCAAGCAATACGCTTAAGCCCTCTGGACCTCAGAGTGGTTCTTTGTAAAATAAGGATAAAACCCCCAGGGATTTTATTGTCTAGGGAATAGAAAGAATGCATGAAAAACTAGGTTTGGGAAGGAAGGGAGAGAAGCAAGAGGCAGGACAATGGAACAGATCAGCATAACTTGGATGGGCCCCGGGTTGGGGAGTTGAGTCAAAGGAGTCAAGGCCATTGCCCAGCAGTGGCGTGAGTGTCTGTGGGACAGGAAGTGGTGATGAATTCAGATATGGCCATGCCGAATTTGAGGTTTGGACTGGACATCACGATGGAAGTCAGACTATCATAATGATTAGGAGATAAAGAGATTTGGAGTGATGCGTCTGTCGGTGGTTGTCATTACACCGGACGTGTTCCCTGGACTGCCTGCCGTGTGCCCACAGGATGTCTTTGGTGGTTAAATGAAGTAATAACCTTTAATGAACTTAGCACAGAGTTTCCAAGAAATAAGTGTTTGTCATCGTCATCCTCATCCAGAATTTTCCAGCACCCATCCAATTTCAGGACATTTCATTCATTTCTCCAAGGGCAATCTTTTTTTTTTTTTTTTTTTTAAGATTTTACTTATTTATTTGACACAGAGAGAGAGATCACAAGTAGGCAAAGAGGCAGGCAGAGAGAGGGGGGAAGCAGGCTCCCTGCTGAGCAAGAGCCCGATGTGGGGCTCGATCCCAGGACCCTGAGATCATGACCTGAGCCGAAGACAGAGGCTTTAACCCACAGAGCCACCCAGGTGCCCCTCCAAGAGCAATCTTTTACATGAATAAATAAAACGATCCAACGGGGAAACAGAATCTTTTGTATACATCCAAATGCTAATGGTAGTACAACCTTTGGGATGGATTTTCGGGAAATGTCTTAGGTTGGATTTCCTAGCATCTACTGCAGAGATGAGGGTTTGTGTGTAAGTAATTGATGAAGGAAAGAAGAGAAACCAGCCACAGAGGGGAGAGGCGAAGTCGGTGTGTGGCTTCAGGCAATGACCCAGGCGCAGCCTGATCCTCTGGGGAGCTCTGGAGAAACTCTGGAGCCAACTGCTGGGATCGAAGGCCTGGCTTCTCTGATTCTTTGCTGTATAACTCTGAACAATTATTTAATCTCCTTGTGTCTCGATTTCCTCATCGGTAAATGGGAGTCGTTCATAGCATCCCACAGTCTCATGGGGTTGTTAAGAGAAACAAATGAGTTAATATCTGCCAAGTGGTTAACTGGCTTGGCACATAGTAAGTGCTAAGTTAACTGTTGGTATTAAACTCAGAGACACCTTGGAAAGGTCTCTTAGCTATGACACTCGGAACACCTACCACAGGGAAAGGTTTGTCTACGCAGCCCTTTGGGCTGAAGAACAGCTAAGTGCAAACCTCCCAGGGTTTGAGGCTCAGAAAAGAACATAACGTGCGGTGGGCCCTACAGGCGAGAAGTAGAATGATTGTGGGCCTCAAGCAGCGTCTGCCGGAGCAGAGGAGGGCATGAAGCAGGGCTGAAGGGAGAACCTAAAGCTGGCCGTGGTGGGGAAAGAAGGTAAGAGGAAGAAAATTGCCTTCAGTCCACTCAGGAAAGGAACCAGGGCTGACCTCTCTCCACAGCAGTGGCCCGTGAGAGGTCTCACCAGGTCAAGGAGAGGAGGTCCGGATGCCCTCGGCTGGGCTAACCAGTGTGGGGTAACAAAACATGCCCCGGTTCCCGAGGAAGGAGCCCCATTCTGGCCCTCACAACTCTGTGTGAGGGTCTCAGTCTGGTCCTCCGTCTGTCAAATAGGAAGGCTGAATTGACCGATGGCGTCAACGTCTAAGGGCTTGTCAAGGGGTCTGAGAGAAAACAGGCACAGTTCTTAGTGCCTGTGTGTGTATTATGTACAGGAGCTAGGCATAGCTCCTTACCCATAGGCTCTCCTTCCCCTCATTTTTGTGCAACGGTACAAGGTAGACGCAGTTATCCCCATTTCACAGATGAGAATGTGGAGGTTTAAAGAAAGTACAGGCTGCCCCAGATAAGGGGGTTGGTAAAAACAGCAGAAGGGCTTCAAACCCAGTTCTGTCTGATGGGAGGCCTGACCCTGACCCACTAGCTCAGGATTCAGATGCGGAAGTCCAGCCCGGGCGAGAACTGTCTGCCCGGGCTGGGGAGGCTGCCAGGGCCTTGCTGCTAACTTCTACCAGATTGCTGGGGTAAAGAGGCAGCGGTTCCCTATCACTTAATGGAAAAAGGCCAAATGACCAAGATTTGGGGGCAAGCATTCCCATCACAATTTCTAAAAAGAGAGGGCAAATGGGAGAATTTGGGACTCACTGGCCATGAGCCTCCGAGCTTTGCCCATGTGCCTTCTTCCACTCCTAGCGCTCTTCCCACCTCTTTCCTTTCTCCCCTGCTCCTGCACCGGTCCACACCCCCAACACACATACACGCATGCACGCACGCACGCACACACACGCATGCACACACACATGCACACACATATGTACACACACATGCACACACACATTTACCTAGATAGACTTAAAATATGGGTCTGAGGGATATTACAAAATAAGCAATTGAACAAAGGTCCTTGCTTTTAAGAAACTCACATGCTGGTAAGGGAAGTTGGTACGTGAACCTGTCTGCCAGGTAATGGAGTAAATACGGTGATAGAACGAGGGACACAGTTTCCTGCGCAAAAGGACAAATTTTGTCCTCGGTCTCCCCACAGAAACACTGAGGAGGAGACCTAGGGAAACTTCCAAAAGAGCAGGTGAGTGTCAGATAACAGGGAGTCTCCAGCCGAGAGACTAAGGAGATTCTTAAAAGGAAAAAATTAATGAGCTGAGCCATTTGGAGAGTAATTGAGTAGAATTCACCAAAACGTAAAATGTACACGTCCTTTCCTCTAGCCATTCCCTTGCTTGAAATTGGTTCCTTCAGTGTCAGATGTATATGTCAAGCTCCAGTTTCGATTTTGTTGTCAGAAAGAATAAAACAAAACTAATTGTTCAGAAAGGGGAAATGATTCAGGAGAAACCCATATAGCTTGATGTGTCGTTATTGAAGAGAATGAAGTAGATCTAAGTGTCTAGGGTCCGGAAGTTATCCATGCCTCATCATTAAGGTATAAAGGCAAACTGTATACCACGTTGTATACAATTATTGCAGTTTTGTTATGTCGCGACTATCTGTGGCAGAGTTTTTGGCACCTAAATTACGATTCCCAGGTCCCGCCGAGAGCCCCTGGGGGGGTCAAAGAGTTGCATTCGGTGGGCGGCCATGACCTGGCTGTGGAGGACGGACGTGACTTTGGTAGCCAGGTGTGGAAGGAAAGAGGGAACACAACAGGGTAGAATCGTGGGAACAGATGCAGACGTGGGAAACTTTGAACTATGCTTGAGAAACAGCAATGCTTCGAGGAGAGCTAGGCCACCGGGTCCGTGGGTCGGGGAACAGGAAGGTGTGATTTGGGATACGGATTTTGGAAGTCCCTGAACCCTGGGATAAGGAGTTGAGGTTTACAGGAAATCATGGGAAGGGGCGGGACTGTCCAGAACAAAGCCGCGGTGGGATAAATGAGACTATTTTGCAGAGGCGTGCCCAGCAGCCCTTGCCGGAGGGGCAGATAAGGAAAGAAACCGACGTGGCAAGGGAGTGATGTGGTGATGCCCCGTGGCTCTCTGCTTGGTGCCAGGCTTTTGCTTCCTCCTTTGTAAAGCAGATTTGGACTCTGCTCCTATCTGCCGCCGGACCAGTGGGGAATCAAATGCACAAGTGTGTGTGTGTGTGTGTGTGTGTGTGTGTGTGTGTGTGTGTGACTGTGGGGCCTGTTGCCAGCAAAGGGCTGCTTTCCTATAGGGACTGTGTTTATCGCTGCGAGAAAATACAGGACAGACCTCAGCGAGAGGAGAGTTCAGGCTGACCCGGGGGGAGGGATGCGTGGCAAGCTGTGGGAACATATGGGGTGGTCATCTGGGCCACAAAGCCGGAGAGGAAGTGAGTGGATCTACGTGCAAAGTCTGGAAACAACAAGACACCTTTTCTTAACCGCACCGGCAAAATGTGATGCTTTACAAAAACTCAGAGTTGGAGCAAGACTCAGGAAGACGCTATTATCACACATCCCACAGTTACACAGTCATTGTCCCAAGCATGCAGACCTGTAACACATATATGGAAAGAATGGTCGCCGCAGTTTAGCAGGACTAAAAAAATATTATTAGCAAAATGTTATTTAGAGTAGTAAAATAACAAAAACTGGAAATAAGGTCGCATAAATTAAAGTATTGATATACATGGATGATTATGCCAATGTAGATATTTGTAACAGTTTTCTTCATCATTGCCAAACTTGGAAGTAACAAGAGATCCTTCAGTAGGTCAATGGATAAATATACTGTGGTCTGTCCAGACCATGGAATCTTATTCTGTGCTAAAAAGAAATGAGTGATGAAGCTGTGAAAAGATAGGAAAGAGACATCAATGCATATTACTAAGTGGAAGAAGCTAATCTGAAAAAGCTACACACACTGTGTGACTCCAACTATGTGAATTTCAGGAAAAGCCAAAATTAGGGAGAGAGTAAAGAGACCAGAGGATGTCAGAAGGTAGTGGGGAGGGAGGAATGAAGAGGCAGAGCACAGAGGAATTTTAGGGCAGTGAAAGCAGTCCGCGTGAAACCACAGTGGCAGATACATGTCATCGTACATTTGTTAAAATCTTTAGATTGTGCAATACCAAGAGCGAATCCTGACATCAACTACAGACGTCGGATGATTATGATCTGTCAATGTGGGTTCATCAACTGTAACAAATGTACCTCTCTGGTAGATATATGTGGGGGGCAGGGGGTGTATGGGAAATCTCTGCACCTTCCGTGCAACTTTGCTAGGAATGTAAAACTGCTCTAAAATTTAGCATCCATTATTAAAAAAAAAAAAAAGTAGGAAGTTCTATCACCAGCTGATATGAAGCAATATCCAAAATACATTATAAAGTAAAAGGGCTTATTGTATAACAGTGTAACACGTTCTCATCTGATAAACAAACCATGATATGTGGCATCTACTTAACAACACAAATATGTATCAATAGGGAGATGTGTAAATAGAGTGGAAAAATGAGTGCGACTATACAGTGGATTTTATCCTGCAGTTCAAAAGAATGAGATCAATACATGTGATAAAGATCTCTAAGATACTAAAGGAAAAGGGTTGAAACAAAGTCATATGTATATCACCTTTTTGTATAAATAATATATGTTTCTATTTTCACAAATATACTCCCAAAAGACACTCAGAAACAGCAGTGTTGAATGTAGGGGACTGGTGATGGGGAGACAGGGCTGGTGGGGAGGGCAGGGCAGAAGTCTTTTACTTTCATCTTTTACTCATCTGTTCTGTGAGATTTTTCACCCAGAGTACAATTTTTTTTTATTTAAGTATAATGAACATACAGTGTTACATTACTTTCAGGTATAATATAGTGATTCAAGAGTTGCACACATTTCTCAGTGCACATCATGGGAAATGTGCTCCTAATTCCTTTGGTCTATTTTACCCATCCCTCCAGCCCACGACCAGTACTATTAAAAAGTGTAATTTAATAATAATAACAATAATAATAATAATAAAAGTCACGCTCTCAGAATTCTAAAGTATACTGTCATGGCCACAAGAGTCCTTTCTTTTGGCTAAACTTTTTTGGTGAAGAAACTGAAATACAATTTAACCCAAAGTGGGTGAACTGAACGGTAAGTCGTGTCATCTGTGGAGACCAGGGGTGGGGGTGGGGAGGGGGCTTGCGACAGATAACAGCTACGACATAAAAATAGAAATTGTTAGAATCTGTAGTAACTTCTTGGGTGGGGGAAGAGGAAGAATGTGAGAAGAAACCAGGAAATGAAAATAGAAATGGCAAAAACTTGAACAAATGAGGAAGCTCATGAGAAAAGTGAGCTTGCCTGCCAAAGTTTCCGTGTTCTGTTTGGAGCGTGCATGTGTGTGGATCTCTCTCTCTCTTTTTTTTTTTTTTTAAAGATTTTATTTATTTATGTGACAGAGAGAAATCACAAGCAGGCAGACAGAGAGAGAGGGGGAAGCAGGCTCCCCACTGAGCAGAGAGCCCGATGCAGAGCTCAATCCCAGGACCCTGAGATCATGACCTGAGCCGAAGGCAGAGGCTTTAACCCACTGAGCCACCCAGGCGCCCCTGGATCTCTTTATCTGTCTGCTGATGTGACCCTTTTTGACCGTCCAGTGGATTAGCAGGGCTAGGAATCATTCTGCCTCAGAATTGGGGTGCCCAGCTCAGTGGAGCCCCCCACTTCAGCAAAGGGAGGCCCCAGGTCCCCTGCCAGCTATGGCCGCCCTGCTCCTAACCAACCTTCTTTCCGTCCCCTGTTTCTGCGTAGATGAGGGTTGTACAGATCTTCCATTGCTCAAAAGATCCCCACTGATATTCTAACCCTTCCACAGTCCAGATGGGGAAACTGAGACCCACAGTGAGGAGGGAAGCTGAGAAATACAGCAGAGGTGGGAGGAGGCACAGGTCAGAAGCTGGGGGTTCTGACTCTCGGTTCCCTTACAACTTTTCATTCTTACGTTTTAGCTGAAACTGCAAAGAAGAGGAAAAGACCTGGAGCAAGCTTAATTTCAAATGGTTAAGTTGAAAGAGAATGTTCCTGAGAGGGAAAACCTTAGACTGGCAGAAACCAGTAGGGAGAAAAGCATGACCAGGAATTAGAATAGACAAAAAAGGAAAATTGAACCTAAGTATTTTTGAGGATCAACTGGCTCCTCAGATGGAAACAAAGAATGGAATGGCAGGGTTCAAAAAAACCCCCCAAATTAGCCGGTGCAACCAACAAATATATTTTGATTACCTGCTATGGACCAGGCCATCGTTACAGCGCTGTCGATGCCCTGATGAATGAGTCGGGGTCACTTCCCAACCTCAGTGGGTTTGCAGCCGAGTGAACAGCTTGGCTGTTCACACAAAACGAGAGCGTGGATTCACTTACCCATGCTCTCGTCAGACACGCTCTTGCGATGGACGTAGCGATTATTTGCAAAGTGCAGCAGAGCCTGAGGAGCCCGCCTGGCATAGAAAAGCTGTTGGCCTCTGCCTCTGTCAAGTTCCAAGTGCAGAGTGAAACCAGCCGCACGAGGGAGGCTGCAGAGGGGAGAGACCCACGGCATTGCTTACTGGTTAGGATTACGGGAAAGTGGAGGAGAGCCGGGTAAACACAGCCGCTGGGGGAAGAAAGCGGAGGGTTGCTAAGAGGAAAAGGAGGGAGAGCAGAGGCCCCAAGCTGACACCTCAATGCACAAAGTGAGGGGAGGGACCAGTTGGTGCCCCACCAGCTCAGAGAGGGATGCCCAGACCCTCAGACCTCCTGCACAGAGGAGCTCAAGGCCCAGAGGAGGGACAGAGCTCTCCTGATGTCACACAGCAGGTTGAAGGCAGTGCCGGGAGTTGAACCCAGGACTTTCTCCATGGCTTTGTCCTGCGCACTGAAGGAAGAGCACAGTGGCTCATGAAGTGCAGAATGTTCTGGACTCAGACTGACCCAACTCTGCAACCCTACTTCTACCCCCTTTCTGGTGCTTTTGTGATACTGGGTGAGTTTCTCTCTTCACCTGGATCTCTTCATCTGTAAAATGGGGACTGTAATTGTAATGGCGAGGAGGGCTTATCTCCACCACAGCCGTCATCGGGTTCCTTCCCGCCTGTATGCCTGTGCCATTACCCCCTCCAATGGTGGGGTTCATCTTTCACCCTTTTGAATCTTGAATCTGGTCTGACTTGTGACGACTGGGACCAGTGACCACAGCAGAAGGGACATGTGACTGTAAGTGTATGAGAAGCCCCAAGCAAACAACCCTCCCCCCCCCCCCCCCCCCCCCCCCAATGAGCCCCTTCCGCAGGCAAAAGAGATAAGAATAAATTGCCGTTGTTTAAGCCGTGAAATTCTGGAAGGCGACCACGTGCCTTCTGAGGCTATTAGTAGATTCATGAGGCAATTCTTTAGAAGGACGCGGGGCCATGTGAAACTCGAATCAATGGTAGCTCTTTATTTTAAGTACCTCCATGCAAACAACAATTTCCGAATGCCTCCATCGGTCTCTACTAAACAGTACGTTGCAGCGCCCCTCAGTGATGTATTTGCAGACCACACAGAACAAGCTTCGTTCTGCCTTCATGGGGCGGTTCCTCAGGCCTTTGAAGAGAGCTCCCACCCCCGGCTGCTGCCACCCCGGCCTTCTCAGACCTTCCTATGAGTCAGGTATTTGCACGTGCTGTTCCCGATGCCTAACAGCCTTTCCTTCCCCCTGTTTGCATCTTCGGTGTGACTCATCTCTCAGCTCGCAGCTGAGTCATCATTTCCTCTGGAAGTGTGGGTCCCCACCCTCTGGGGAGATGCCCGCAGAACGTGGTGCCCTTCTCCTTCCAACACTTATCTCCATTCCGCACCTTTGCGTGGATTCGTGAGATGATTCAATCACCGTCTTTCCCAGAAGACTCCCTCAGGGCAGGGACAACACTGATTTCATTTGCCTTTGCTTATCACTGTGCCCCCAAACCTAGCCCCGGCTGGAACCCGGCCCCATGTGGAGGCTCAGTAAATACTTCCGCAAGCAAGCCAGCCAGCTCCCACTCCTTCGTGCCTCTTCTTCATATTAAACATCCTTATTCCCTTTGCGTTATAGGACTTTGTTTCAACTTCATTCGTCCTCCCTTTCCTTGGCTTCCTGTCCGGGCAACTCAGCCCACAGGTCCTGCCCTCCAGCCACCTGTAGGGCCCCGGCCTCAAGTCCTGTAACCTCAGGCTTGTTCAGTCTTTCTGCTATTTTGGGAGGAGGCATCTCTAATATTAAGCAGCTCCTCCTCCACAGTTGTCTGTTTTCAAACAAGGCACTTCCTTCCTCAGACTTGAGCAGTGGGTACCCGGGGCTCTAGGCAACACTGCAAACTTGGCACCCCTCTTGGGCACGCCCTTCCCAGCTCAGTTCTAGAAAAACCACACCCTCGCCTCTCCTTCTAGCTGCCCTCTCCCCTGCCCCAGGTAGGGCACCTGTCATCCCTTGTCTGGAATGTTATCCCTCCCTCACACCAGCTACCTCAGGAATTTTCTGAACTACAAATCTGCTCTCGTTACATCCCTGCTTAGACTTTCAGTGAACCCTACCTACGCTCGTGGTCTTTCGTAGGGTTGCAAATTGGTGGCCTGTAGATGTCTTTGGCTTGGTGGAGAGAGTTAAAAAATTAATTAGGCACTGATGTTTGAAAATTGGAGAGTTTCACATAAAATTCCAGATGCTCAACTTCTCTTGAAAATATCAATAATCCTTGTGTGTCAACCATACTTCAACAAAAGGAAGGAAGGAAGGAAGGAAGGAAGGAAGGAAGGAAGGAAGGAAGGAAAGAAGGAAGGAAGGAAAAAAGAAAGGAAAAGGAAGGAAGGAAGAAAGGAAGAAAAGAAAGTAGGCAGATATAACTTCAACATACAAAAATCAATTTTGCATTTCAAGAAAGGGGATGAAAGATAGACTATTGAACAAATGGTGTTGGAATAAATGGCTGACATTTGGGGGAGAAGTTAAACTCTGGTATTATATCAGACGTAAACATTTCCTGACAGATCAAAATATGCCAAATATAAAGAATAAAATTGTAAAAATACTAAAGGGAAAAAAATATCAGTGATCCAGTCACACTGAAAACATGAAAGAATGGAAAAAAGTGGAAGCTAAGGAGCCCATGGGCTACATGGTCTTGAGTTTGCCACAGTCCCCACCACTCCCTAATGCCCCCATCTTTCCCTCCAGTGCTCAGTGGCTATTATTCATCATTGTGCTGCAGCAGCCAATCCCAGCTGTTTTTCCTGTTATTCTACCCTCCTGGTTTCCCTCAGCCCTTGCATTGCCACCCCATCTGGCATGGGAGAAGTCTCAGTCTCTGAATCTGTTAAGTAGAAAAGAAGGAAAGGAGTAAAGAACATTTTCGCCAGTCCATCCCTCACAGTCTAGTAGCATGTGTCATTCACAGAGAAATTTTAATTTTGTGTGTAGGAGGAGGGAAATTATAGTCAGTTTCTATTTTCCCCTCCATACTTTCCCAAATTTTCTACATTAAACATGCTTTCCTTTTGCAAAGCTAGACTGAAATACAGGACGCCCCTGCAGATTTTAGCTATGTCTATAAAATCCAGAGCCCTTTTTTCACCCTATAGATACTCATACTATTGGCCCTGTTACCTAAGTAGGTCGCTTCTTACTGCATCAGTTTATAAATTAAATTAAATTTAAATTACCATTTACTTCTCTTTCTCAGAAAGTATTTGCACACACGTTAGAGCCACATGACCTAGAGAGGCACGCTGACCTGCAGGGGAGGAAATTAAGGCTCACAGGAGGCCAAAAGAGATGGCTTACTTTAGGCCTGGGAGCTGACACTTGAGCCGAATCTCCCCGCGCCATGATGGAACCCCCAAGCAGACCACGGGAGGCAGAGAGGAAGGCCAGCTCAAGAGGATGGAGGAAATACTGTTGGTGTGAATCAGACACACAGAACACTCAGGCCCTGTGTGCACACACATCGGCTCTTTTCAGTTGTCTCCTCCCGATATTCTCCATCTCACCTTTCATTCATTTAACTAAATGTGAAGCATTGCCCTTCATGGCTGTTTTGGAATCACTATATTAAACATTTGTCTGAGGGTCACCATATTGGAGAAAGCCCATCCTGGCTTCCTTCCTCTGCCTTCTTTGGAGCATGTAAACAGAAGCAGGAGAATGGGAAAAAGGAAGTGTCGTATTTATCTGATGGCCAAACCTGGGATAGAATCCTCTGAGTGACAACATCATTCAGAAATCCCCAGCAGCAGCCTCGTGCTTCTGTTCAAATCCCTGCTTACATTTGCCAAGGCCCCGAGAGGCCTTCTAGCTCCTTTCCCCTGCCGCAGATCGGGAACCAGAAGCTCAGAGGAGGGAAGCTGCTGGCCCAAGGGTAAGGTCAACCTGGGGCAGAGCCAGCATGGGAGACACACGGCAGGGATCTTTCCTAACTCTGTGAACTTGATTCACTTTTGCATCGGGTTCTTTGCTTTGCTGGTTATGAGCCTCTTGCCTTCTCTGCTCTACGACTCTGGGGCTGGGAGCCGGCAGGCTACATTGCCCGGAATCCTTGCTGGGCGTCTTGACATTTCCCTCGGTCAGCAGAAGGCCATCCTGGCTATGCTTCCGTAACTTTGAGCACAGCCTGCATCAGCTGCGCGTGTTCTCCGGGCCAGAGGTCCGAGCCACAGCCACTGTCTGAGGGCTCAGCCGTGGCCATGCACGGCCCTCTCCTGTCACTCTGGCTTTCTGTAACTTTTCCATTTCCCTTCTATTCCCTCCATCCTAGCGGTGGTAACAGTTTCCCACAGTTACTAGTATATGGATTTTCCAACATTCTCTTTCGGTTTTTACAGCCATCCGACAACTGCAGTCAATTCCCTGTATTAAATGCCTATACTTTGAAATACCGAGCTTGGTGTCTGATCTTCAAACTAAACTCTAAGTGCTATACTGCTTGTAAATATTTGGTTGCTAATTTTTGCAGCTTTCTTCTTCCATCCATCCATAGAAACACAAGATAGGTGACGCCCGGAATCTGGGGAGAGACCCTAGCATTCATTCATACAACAACTGTTTACTTATGATCCATCCTGGTTGGCCTTCCTTGTCCGCGAGGGATTTGAAGTCGGTAAGCAGGCAGGTAAAGTGCAAAGTGGTGAAGGTTGTGGGCCGGGAAACCCAGGGGCACTTAGAGAACATGAGAACGCTCTCTAAACTGAACTAGCAGGTTGGAAGAATGTTCTGGAAGGTCTTCCCAAATAAGGAATATCTAACTGAAACCTGAGGGTTCTGTAGGAGTTTGTCCACAAACTGGCGGGTGTGGGAGGTCACTGGGAGAGCTGTTATGGACACCGATGATGGGCCAACATGTCGGGGCCTGTTGGAGGTTGAGTTAGGTCGGAAATTTACGTTTAGGTTCTAACTGCTGGCATCTCCAAATGTGACCTTATTTGGAAATAGGATTGTTCTGGATGTGATTGGTTAAGTTAGATGAGGCCACCCTGGAGTAAGACAGGCCCCGACACTCTGATTGGCATCCTTATTAAAATGGGGAAATGTGGAGGCAGACATCACACAGGGAGAAGGCCATGCAAAGACAAAGGCAGAGGGAGAAGTGAAGTGGTCCATCTATATGCTGAGGAAGGCCAAAATGTGACCAGCGAGCTATGAGAAGCTACGAGAGAGGAACAAACTCTCCCTCACAGTCCCCAAAGGGACCAACCCTGCCCACGCTTTGATCTTGGACTTCTAGCCTCTAGAGCCAGGAGACAACAAAATTCTGTTGCCTAAGCTGCCCGGTTTGCGGTACTCTGTTATGGCAACGCTAACAAACCAACCCTCATCACGAAGGGTATTACGAGGCGGGCTAGTAACCCTGCACGTTTAATGAGCACTTACAAAACAGGATCTGATTTGTAGGAAATGCTTCCTAAGAATCTAAGTGCTTTATAGGAGTTAACTCATTTAATTTTCATGACAAGCTTAAGAAGTAAGTACTATTATTACTTCATTTTGACAAATATGGAGAACGAGTACAAAGGACAGAGGTGACTTGGTCAAGGTTACCCAGTGAATAAGTCATGTGATGGGTCTGGGCTTTGAGTCTAGGCTGAGAAGGAACATCTAAACGTGATATGATACTACGGCCCCATGAAAGGTTAGATGTTTACCTGCAGAGCTGTGACTACTGGAGAATTTTTAAGTCGGGCTGACAGGAGTGTAGTTTATATAAAATGACATTTATTCTGTGTAAGTGTGTAGTTCTGTGGATTTTGATGAACACGAGTGACTGTGTAGCTGCCACTACTGGTCAATTTTCAGGAGAACAGTGACGTGATGCAACTTTCACCTCACAAATATTGTCCTGGCTACAGGGTAGGAAACGAATCGGGAGGGAGAGAGAGTGGAGACAGAGATGAAAGGTGGTGGGGTCCCAGCCTCTCCTGGTGCCTGAGAGGGAGAGAAGAAACAGGGGTCCGAGCTATATGAGCGGTGGAATCCATAGATGGAAAAAACATTTCTTCTTGAAGCTTTTAACATGTACATGTGGACCAAATACAATCTGAATGACTCCAGATCATCTGAGACCTTTCAGGAAAGACCTCTGTTAACCAAATCAGCCAACATACCTGCAGTAACACACACGCACCTACTGCTGCTCTTTGCAGCAAACTGCTTTGGCCAGGATCGTTCAGGGAAGTTTGGAACAACGCAGGGATTTTGTCGATATTGGTTACTGTTACCTTCTCAATGTCAGGAACATAAAGCACACTTGATAAGTATTTGTGGAATGAATGAATAAAGCTAGAGCCCGTGATGAACAGACTTCAACATCCATGATCTAGACCAGCCTCTTCTATTTGCAGGTGAGGAAACTTAGAGCTGAGTGAATGGTGAAGACACTTGCTTAAGACTGCAAGCAGATGGGGGCAGATCCCAGCCCAGACCACTCCCCACTACTTCCTCTCAAGGATTTTGACGGAGAATCTGTCCTGTACCCAACCTCCTGGTCCTAGTGATTTTCTGGTAACATTTGATTGTTCCTGGGCTGGCACATACTTCACCCTGATCTCTGCCTTCATGTTCATGTGGATTTTTCCTCTGTGTGTGTGTGTGTGTGTGTGTGTGTGTGTGTGTGTGTCCCTCTCTCCAAAGTTCCTCTCATGATAAGGACATCAGTCATATTGGATCAGGGCCCACCCTAATAACTTCACCTTAACTTGATCATCAGCAAAGACCCCGTTTCCAAATAAGGTCACATCCACTGTGGATCAGGATGTTAATTACTTTTCTTTTTTTTCCTTTCCTTTTCTTTTTTTTTTTTGGGTGAGGGGCGGGGTGGGGGGTGGGACTCCATTCAGCACATAACAATGACCCTTCTTCCTGCCTCAAATAGCAACCTTGAGGCTTCCCCACAGAGAGATCTGAATATGTTCTCTTGGCTCTGACTTTCCATGGAATTAGATCCCAGAAACCATGAGCCATGAATTCAGCCCAAGCTTCCATCTGCGTTTCTGACTGTCATCTCCCATCAGGGGGTCACGTTAAGCTTGTGGCCCATTAAAATGCCCAGATTTCTTTCATATTAGTGGACAAACCAGTTCCTCACACCCAGTGCTTAAACGTCCGATTTTATGAAGCTAAGTGCCAAACTTTACAGAGACTACTAAATGATTAATCTTTGAATTCCTCCAGTTAGTATCATGAGAACTTGAGTTATTAACGGCTTAAGGCCCATAAACAATTCCTTTGGTTGCCATGGCCCCAGGACTCGGCTAGAGGGCTCTTCTGTGCAGGTGACTGGTCCTATTAGTCACAGGCCTTTAGCTTCTCCTGAACAATCTGTCTCATCTCTGGAGCTTTACTTCTATGGCCTCCTCAGGCTCAGACTCTGGAGGTCTTCCCAGAGCATTAGGATGAGGGTGGATGAATGAGGCACTTTCCTCAGGCACAAAAATTCATGGAAACATACCCATGAGGGGCAAAGTACCAAATCTTCAAATAAAAGACTGGCTCCAACTGGGCCAAGTTTGGGGTGAGGTGAGGGAAGCGAATCATGTAATGTAGGGTCAGATCCCATCTTTATTTAAAGTTTGGACATTTTGTTCATTACGGATATTTTTTGTATTAATTTTCATTGACAAAATATTGCACAAAAATATTATTTATCTTAATGCCTCCTTAAAATTCACACTTGAGGTGAATGCGTCCCTCAGCCCACCCTGGCCCTGGCTTTTGGGCATGGATTCTAACGGAGTAGAGTAGAACGTGGGACCAGCCTCACAGCTGGGAATCAGGACATCCGGGCCCTCACCCAAGCTCTTCTCTTACCTGTGCAGCACTGAGTAAACTTACTTCCTTTTTTCTGGACCTCAGTTTCTCCAAATGCAAAATTATATGGATAGACTCTATGATTTTAAGGTAAAAACCAATCAGAAGTTTCTGCGATGCTAACCGAGCTCTGGCTGGAGGCCAGGAGACTTCCTTCTCTGATCCCATCTGTGCTACTCACTGACTGCGTGACCTTGGGCGAGTCACTTGCCCAGTTAGCTGAAGACAGGCTGCTCTTATCTCTACTAGTTAGAGGGCCACTGAAATGATCTGCCAGGCTCTTTTGAGCTCTGTGTTTCTCTGATCCTTTTACTGCTTAAAGGCAAACAAGAACATTCACATACCGTAAACATTGCTAGCAGCTGGCCCCCATCGTAAGCAACGATGTTTACCAAAGGGACTCACTCAAGAGCAAAGTTAGTTATTTGGCAAGACATCAGGAAGCCTTTTCTATAAGGAAAGAGAATTCAATGTCAAAGTGTTGTTTAATTTTGAAACACCCTCATTAGAAACTTGAGCTCATGTATTTTGCTTCTGCAGAGACAATTATGGGTCAGCGTGCTGATATTTTTCATTGACATGTTGGCATCTCATCCAGTGACATGCGGAGTGCCCTCACAGGAGCTCCGTGTGAGGGCTTTGTAACCTTGAGAATGGCTTTGACCAGCTTTGGAATTCCTTTTCACCTGTGAAATAGGGATGAGTCGTGCCCATGGGGCTGCTGCAAAAAACGGGTAAGGTGTGAGCATGTGGGAATGTGAAGTCTAAAGTAAAGAGTTCACAGAAGTTATGAAATCTCATTCAGTTACTGGAGGGCAACTCAAAAATGCCTATCAGAGACATTTAAAATGAGTCAGTAATTCAACGCCCAGGTATGAGACCTGGGGAGCTAATTAAGGACACGGACAAAGATGCAGTTGCTGTATATTTATTTCAGCATCTTTAGAATGAAAGCAAAGAAGCAAAAAAACCAGCCTACTGGTGCAGTCATAGAGGATTGGCTGAGTATATTGTAATATCTCCGTATAACGGAATGTTATGCAGATGTTAATAATGACTTCATGGAAGCATATTTATTGACACGTGTAGACACTTAGAACACATCATTGGGAGTGCCTGGGTGGCACAGTGGGTTAAGCACCTGACTCACGGTTTTGACTCAGGTCGTGATCTCAGGGTTATGAGATCAAGCCCCGTGTTGGGCTCTGTGCTCAGCATGGAGTCTGCTTGAATTTCTCTCTCTCTCTCTCCCTCTCCCTCTGCCCTACTCCCCACTCTCTTTCTCTCTCTCTCTCAAATAAATAAATAAATCTTTAGAATATACCGTTGAGTGAAAATTACAAAGTAGGATATAGGGTAAAAGCCCATTTTTGTAAAAATGTGCCTGGATTATCTCTGCGTGGTGATATAGTATGCTTTTTTTTCTTTTCTTTTGCTTACCTGAATTTTCTGATTTTTCTGTAATGAACATATATGACATAAAGTTTTTAAAGTCTCTGATACAAAGTACAGATACATCCAAGAAATTGGTCTTTTGAAAACAGTATTGCCCTCATGTTAAAAGCAAATTAACAAGTGTCAAAGATGTTATGATGGTTTTGTTTTATTTTGTTTTGTTTTTTAGGAAATAGCATTGGCGGAATCTTGATCTGGAAGAGAATTTTCATTTTGCCCCAGTTTTCCTGTTCTGTATTCTCTGACCAAGCCCTCTGCATATCCTCCTTCACTGATTCAGTCCCTCTCCCATTCACGCATCTTGCCAACATTTAATGAACACTTACTATGTCCCAGGCAGTGGGCTAAGTTCTCTAAGTGAGTCTCTATGGATGCGTAATGATTGCTTGGTCCCCTCGTTCTATTCCTTTTCAATTTCCCCAACACAAACTTCAACCCACTCCAGAGCTCCAAGCCTTGGTGCCATCATTCAGTCCCCTCCAGGCCCATTTTGTCAGAATTCCGCTGATGACCACCACCTGCTCCCCTCACCTTCTCCCCACAAATCCCACTCCCATCAAGTTCTTGATTTTGCTCTTTCTCCTTCACTTCCACAACCACAGCTCAGTGCAAGCACCAGGCACTTCCTTCCCCAGGTTATCTTACTCCAAGCTTTCCATGATCCCTTTCCATTACATTTTGAACATCTGAGCCTAATATACTTATTCATAAATCATATGACATGTGCCGCTTTCAATCATGTATTAAATATTAGAATATGAGTTTCTTTATGGTTTTTTGAAGCAAGATAAACGTAACCAGAAGTCATCACGTTTTTCTTCCCACAACCCAGTGGGTCATCTTGCAAACTCCCTCCTAGGCTCTGGGAGCTCTGCTCTATCCTACAGTTCTCAACGGGACAGCCAAAGTGACCTTATCATGTTTTTATTTGTTATGAACTACACCAAACTCTGCTAAGTTGACATTGGCCTTGTATTAACCCCAAATGCCCGATCCATAGCTTCAAGGTCTATTACTTATTATACCCCTGTTTTCATGTCCAAATAGGTCTTAGCCGGTTTTAAGCTGACGTCGTCACACCGGGGTTTCCCAGCATCATGTGAGGTGAAGGATCCTGTGGTCGAAGAAGCTGGGGAACCCTGCCAACTCCAGCCTGGTCTCGGAGAGTCCGGGCTGTAAATGAGCACGTTGAGGTTTCTGAGGGAGCCTCCGGGAAAGAGGCCGGGTTACCTTTTCTGAGCAGAGTGTTTCCTGGGCTGATTCAACTCTTTATTGTATAAAATTTATTCCCACACCTTGAAATGGTGTGAATGCGAGCTACTCTGGGAAATGCTACTTTACATAACTTGCTGACTTCTGCCTCATCACCACATACATATTTACCATCGCCAAGAACAGCTTCCTCCTTGCTGTGAGCCAAACTGTCCTCTCTGAACTGGGATCCATGTTCCTTCCTTAGTCAATCAAATCATCTCAGATGAACCATGAAAAGCCAGGAAAGCCCAGGTGTTTCAGAAATCACCTGGTGTCTCAGGGACTGTTCCATGAAACAATCATTTACAGTGTAGTCTTGCACAAGCGTAGATCTTATAAGTCATTGCTCTGCGGAGAACCCTCCCATGGCTTCCCAAAACATACAGAAGAAAACACAGACCCTTCAGAGCTCAAAGATCTGTCCCTTCTCTTTCTCCAACCTAACGCCATCCCTTTCTGCATCCTCCCTGCCACACCGGCCTTTCCTCACAGATGCCAAGCTCCATCCGTTATAGGTCTTTGCACTTGGCTCTCCCCTTTGCCTGGGATGCTCTTAGCCCAGAACCTCACATGGCTCACCCCTTCCCCTCACTCAGTCTTCCTCACATGTCATCTTCCAGTGATGTCATCCTGGACCTCTGGGCCTCAAGCCCCCACTTCCTTCATTGGCTGCTTTCTGACTCCATGCTCTGCTACTTTCTCTTCAGAGTTTTACCGCTATCTACATTATGTCATATCATCTTGGGTCATGCAAGACCATCTTGGGTCATATAAGACCCAAGAGAGAAGGAGGGTTGATTGCCTTCTTCATCTTTATCTCCAGAGCCTGAAAGAATGGCTAGCAAATAGTAGACATTAAAGAAGTACTTGTTGAATAAGTGAATAAATTAAAGCGCTTAGTCAGGGTTCAAATTCTGTTTGTTTGCATGGCTTAGCTACATAACAGGACCTCAAATATGTCCCTCCACAGGGCTAATTGTTTTAATAAATGGTTATTTATGTTACTGTGCTCATCCCAATAACCCAACTACTAGACTATAAATTTGAAAAGAAAGAAACAGAAATAGTATTTTATTTATCTTTCCATAGCTCATAGACACAAGCACAACACTTTAAAGGCACTGTCGACTTGACTCCTTCTAGTTCTAAGGAGCATAACTCATTAAACACTTGGAAACACATAGCATTCTTCAGAATATTTTTGTTTGAGAGTCATGAAGGCTTTAGTGTGTTTTTAAAATTATTTTTCAAGGCAAATGCAGTTTTAACCTTCAAAGTACTAACTTTGATCTTTATGAAGAATGTGTATAGAACTGTAGAATGTCAAGAAGAATGTCTCAATCACTTCTAAATATACTTGTAGGTGTTATTTGTTATTGCTTGTATTGAATTGAGATCATAGCCTGAGTCCCAGGCGGTGTGTCAAAGGCACTGGGATTGAGAAAGCCTTGGACTATACTCTCACCTGACTCTTAGAAGGATCTACAGTCACTTTTAGGACTCTATAGGTCGTGGGTATGTTTTGAAAGTAAAAATAAACTCATTATTTTTCAAACTCAATATTGAGTTGAGTTCACTGGCAAGTAGATAGGTGGCCAGCTCTAACATTCACTTTGGGGGTGAGAGTGGGCAAGTCATTTACTGTCTTCTGTAAAATGGGTATAATAACAGTACTTACTGAAGACAGTTATGAAGACTAAGTGAACAGTACAAGTAAGACATATGGCTCACTGGTGGATCCCATTCTTTTATCTGTTGCTTTCCTTAGCACAAACTGCATCGCCTAGCACATAGTAAGGATGGGAAAATTCTTTGCTCAAATATCTCCTTTTTCCTAAAGCTTGCAGACTGATTCCTTATCAATCCATCAACGCACATTTTCTGTATCGGGCACTCAATTAGGCATTGTCAGGGGACACATGGACATGTGAGAGGTGTATCTGAGATGCCTATAGCTCAGAGAAAGCTTAAATGTATAATAATATGATTTGAAAACTGGGCAGACTCGGAGCATTGAAAAGTGATAGAAATGACGAGAGACATTTGGCTAAGTCATGCTTGAAGGATCAGTACTCCCTGCCCTGCGGGAGAGGGAAGGGTTCTCCGAGGATGGGGAACACAAGGAGGGAGGGGGCAAGATTGGAGGCGGGAGGTGTGGCCACCAAGGGACAGGGGTTGACAACATGGAAGAGAGCGAGATATGCCAGGAGAAGCAAAGGCAGGGAGGCACTGTGGGAAGAATCATGGGCCTCAGGGGAGGGACTATGAGGAGTGTTAGGTTTCCAGCCTGGGCTGCCAGGTCTGATGTCTGTAATGGACATGAAGGTCCAAGAAGAGGAGGAAGGGGTAGAGGGCCAACGAGATAGTAGGTGGAGAGGAGGAACAGCTCAGGGCCTGGGTTCCCGGGGAAGGTTGGAAAGCATAAGGAAATTGGGGGATTTGGGGAAAAAAGAGATATTTTCCCAGAGATTGGAGGAAAGATGAAAAAAGAGAGCACCCGTGGTTGTATCCCAAGCGCCTATGAGTACATACATTAGGAGTATGTATGATGTAACGTGCCCTTGACAAGCATCATTTTCTTTAATTCTCACTGTGGTTCTATGGGACCAGTGCTTTGAGGCTTCCTTAAAAAGCTGAGTTGCTGGTTCAGGGTCACACAGCCCCTAAGAGCAGAGCCTAGATTTAGACGCAGAAACAGACTCTGGAATCCAGTCCATAGACCTTATGCCATTGGGTGGTCTGAGGACCGGGGCCCCCGATGCAGGCACGAGGAGGCTGGGGCCTCCCCAGTTAACTCAGGAATGGGTCACAGGCTGAGGGAAAAACTGGGAAGTGGGGTTGGGGAGAAAGGAGAGGGCAGGGTCCTGTGGGGTGAGTTGAGGATTTAAGGAAAGAAGAAGTCCAGAAAAAGCACTGTGGGAAAATATGCTGGGGAGAAAAATGAGAAAGAAACAAGAGGCCTGACTCAGAGCAGCGTGAGTTACTGTTCATGGGGGTAGAGAAAGTCGTTTGAGGTGAGCCCCGGAGGCACAGGCGGCGGGGGGGGGGATGCCAGGGCAGATCGGCCTTCTGGAACAGAGTTTCCAGTTCCCTCCAGCAGCCCCAGCGCTGTGGGGACCTCTGGGCTCTGAGAGCTGCTTAGGGCGTGGGGAGGTTGTGGCCGGGCAAACAGGCTATTCGGGGGCAGTGGGGGCGGGGTGGGGTCCGAGAGGCGGACCAGACCTGGGTTCACTCCCAGTCCTCCGCTCACTGGCTGTGGAGTGGGTGGCCAGGGCCCCTTGTGCCTGTTTCCACAAATACCCACACCTACATCAGAAGCAAGCCGCTGGAATTAGATACAGCCTTTCTACCGTCGGCCACGGTAGCTTCCCTGATACCTATCACAACCCGAGAACCGTAAATGGCTACACCGAATAAAGAAAAGAAAAAAAAGGATTTAAAGCATGGTATTAGTTATTGGTGTGAGGAAAATCGTGTTCTAAAAAACCGTGTATCAACGATCAAGCTTTAGGCATTACGCAGATCTTTATTACTATTATGACTTGCTGTGGGCCACATAACGATTTTACACTAGATGCAGTTCGTTGGGTTGGCCCTTCATTTGTCCCATTGCCATCTCTGTCCCGCCTCATGACCTTATTCACTTGCCACTGAATGACACTTGGCAGTTTATGCAAAGTGATTTTCACTTACACGATGTCATTTCTTCTCCAAAGTAAGCCCACCGCCTAGGTGCTCGCGGAGCTCCCATCTAATGGAGGAGGCAGGGCTAATGTTCACATACGGGATGTGACTGTCTCAAGGCCACGCCAATTTTCTACCTCCAAATCTGTATTTTTTTTTTTTTAAGATTGTATTTATTTGTAAGACAGAGAGTTACACAGAGAGAGAGGGAACACAAGCAGGGGGAGTGGGAGAGGGAGAAGCAGGCTCCCCGTTGAGCAGGGAGCCCCCATACGGGGCTCGATCCTAGGACCCTGAGATTATGACCTGAGCTAAAGGCAGATGCTTAACGGCTGAGCCACCCAGGGGCCCCTGTATTTCGTTTTAACGTGACAAATTATTTGCCAACATCCCACAGAACTGTTGTGTTGATAAAATAACAGAGTTAATTATGCTTTGACCATGTGAAAAACATTATAGTCAGCTGCGGGTCTGGGGCATGAGGGTGGGGGACAGAGGAAGCCGGGATGACTTGGCCTTGAATCCTGGCTCTGTCCCCTTGGGTAGGTCACCTAACCTTTCTAAAACTCCATTTCCAGCTACTTAATCAGTAAACACAGAACCAGCGTATTTACTTACCCAAGGCATTGTTATGATAATTAAAAAGGATAGTCCACCTGAGCTTTGATCCTAGCTTAAAGCATGCTGGATGAATTATGAATTTACTTTGTCTTTCATTTCACAAAATACCTATTTACCTTCAAAGCGAGGAGGATTCCTCTCTTGCTAGCTTGTCATAGATTTCATGAAGTCCCCTAAAGTCGCAAGGAGCTTGGTCTGGTGGTTAGAGAGCAGAGAATGAGTCACAAAGTCTGTGCCCAAAGTGAGTCACTTTCCAGCTAGCGTTTTGCCTTCCTGAAGTCAGAGCTGGGGAAGAAGGGAGACCCACTGGGGGGTAGGGGCTGGGGACGGTACTTCCGCTTTCTATAGCAAGCTGCTCTGCAAGGAGTAAGTGGTGTCTCACCAGATGACTTTTTTAGCTTATCATTGCTTCTGATGTTTACATGTTTTCAGCTTCCTTCCTTTACTCCTCTCCAGGTTCTTTAAGAACCTGCTCTGCGAAACATCAACCATACTTGCTGTGTGCCCTTGGCCAGGTCCCTCCCCCTCTCTGGGCCTCATTCTTGTATGTGAAATGCTGGGATCGTGCCTGGTGCCCTTAAGGGTCATTGTACTTTGGCCTTCAGACCCTCCGGGAGGGAGGCTGGAGACTCAGGTGTGTTCTTTCTGTGCCAAAGAGAAAGAATGACATGATCATCACGCCCATCCTTTCCTGGATCCTGACACACCGCCCTGTAATTTCTGACGGGCTCCCGGGGCTCCTCATGCCAGCCGGTGGTTTTCCATCCTGACTACAGCTCTGCCATTCTCCTGGCGTGAGGTCTCAGTGCTAGAGAGACTTCACATTTTCAGGGGGGCCCTGTAGCCCAAGGGCCACCTGCTTCTTCAAGGACCCAGGTGGCAGCCCAGGAGCCAGGGATGGCCTCGACTTCACACAAAACCATTTGTCAGGAATCACTTCCCATTTATGGCTGGTTGGTTACCAGACAGACATACATGGCATACATGGAATTGTATTTTTCCCTCTCTCACTCTCTCTCTCTCTCTCTGTCTCTCTCATTTTTTTAATAGTGAGGTGGGGCCATTGTGGGATCAGCTCAGACCCATGAGTCACTGGGTACAGGACATGTTTCTATTTGTCTCAGCATTTTATTATTATTATTATTGAAGTACAGGAGGCCCCGTGGCAACTGAGCCCTAGCTCAAGCACCTCTCCTCCTCCAGATGGCCTCTACATTCTTCCATATGTCACAGGCACCTTGGGGGAAATGGCTCTGAAGCCACTCGGTAATGTAGGACACACCTGTTGAGTGTTCTGCATACCTGACCAGTTTGTAGGCCTGTAATGGTTGAAAAGATTGGAGAATTTTCGGAAAGGGGCAGAGGGAGAGAGCACTGAGTTGGGAACCCGGAATTTAAGGCTGATTGCTAAACATAGTAGAAATTGGGTCAATTTAAAAAGTAGGGTGATTGGAAGGGGTGAAGAGAATTAAGTTCATCTAGTCTGCCAGAAACAGTTACTTGTTGCCTTGCAGTGTCTTGTGATACACCAAGAATTACAGGGCATCGCTGGGCCCTGGGGGGGAAGACCCTCTGGGAAAGTCTGCTGGAGCAGACTTGGGTTCCACGAGCAATGTCTGCCATGGCCTCATGGAGCCAAGGGTGTCCGGAGAGTGGAGTGCCCGCCATCGAGACCCTGGAAGATGTCTAAAGTCCCAAACATCTCATAGTTACAAATGAAAGAAAACAAACTTGCCCCAAATCTGTCACCACTTTAATTTTCTTGGTGGGACTTAATCACCAGGGATGTAATTGTCAAATATAGCCACATTACTGCTAAGGTCACTGGGACTCTTGTTACGTGCATAACACACGTTACATCTGATTAAAAGTTCCAAACAAACACTAAAAGAACTGCAAGCCATCATCAGAGAGGTCCTCTCTAATCCTCAAGGGGGTTAACATGGGATGGGTGAAGAATGTGTGCAGTTTTGGGGGAAAAGTGTGTTCTGAATACTTAACCATTTTCATGCTATACACAGCAAAATACACCTCCCATCTCCCCTTCCCCTGGCTCCTTCCAGATCTTGGCTCATGTTTGGGGCATGTGTTTAAAAGGGCTAAGAAATATTGCCAGTCATAAAGTTGAGGCGGCTTTTTGAGATGCATAAATGCTATTTGGGGGCAGGCAGAGGGAGCTGGCTTGATAGAAAGGGATGTAGGAGTCTTTGTTAAACAAAAGCTCCAAAAAGCCAACAGAATTTTTGGGCTGCTAAGAAGCTGAGCTAATCTCCTGCTAAATTAATAGAAGGATGATGAGTGCAAAATTCCTCCGTGCTCTGGCCTAGCAGGTCCACATTTGGACAATCAGGCTGAGTTCTGAGCATCCCACTGGCAGGGTGATGGGAGGTTTGGAAGCAGATGTGATTACACACAGCTGGGAGATCACGGGAAGAGGAGAATCGGGGAACCACAGGTGACATCAGATTAGGGCTCCCTCTGGGTATCTCTCATCTCAGCTGTCACTGCTCAGATCCCTTTCTTCCTTCCAAATGGGATTCCGCCCCAGGAATGTGGGTTGGGTTCCTGGGAAAACAAACTCTAAGATGGTGATTTGCTTGGAAGGCTGTTTGGAACGATAGCGGTGGAGGAGCCAAGGCCGCAGGACGAGGTAGAGGGACAAGTGAGGCTGCAGCACTCTCAGAGCCCAGGCCTTAGCCCAGCCCGCAGGGAGCCCTGGAGCCCGGACAGCTCCTCAGTGTCGCCTCAATGCAAACACAGGAGCCAGGTGTCTCTACCTCCATGCTAGCCCGTCTCTGGATGTGGCCTGGCGGCACAGAGGGTACAGTAGGCATGCACAAGGCGGCTCCTGCTGCCCGGCGAGAAGACTCAGTTGTGAGCCTTCAGCAGGCAAAACGCATTGGGGGGAGAGGGGGGCACCTGCCAACGTCTCAGTCTTGAATCTGGTAGCTGATCCCAGCCTCCACTACAACAAGGCCCAAGACGTGGCCACCTGTGGCTCCCAATTTATATTTTTGTTGCCCTATGACTCCAGAAAGAGAAGATTCTTGACTCTGACTTTAGTTTTACAAAGTCTTGCAGAAGTACTCTGAGCAGACTGGGTGGGGTCACCAACTCCGGCCAGAAGTTAAGGAATTATGATCAACCAGTCTTGAATCTTGCTGGCCATTCTGGTGAAGGGGGATGGAGCCGGTTTGCCGAAGAAAGGATGGAAATGCTTTGGAGGATGGAAATGTGAAGGAGGGCCACCAACTTTTGTCACCTCACCTGTCCTGGGAATGGGGCAGCTCACTGGCTCTGGGTAGCTTCAACGGGCAAAAAGAGTGAGTTCAGCTCCATGGGGTGTTTGGTTCTCTGCTAGTGATTAAAACTGCTTTCGGTGGGGAAGAAGCTCCCCTAACTGGAAGCATTGTATCAGGGGCTACATGTGTCTCTCTTTCCAGCCCTCTGCAGAGAGGGTTTCTGTATCTGGATGGCAACCAAATCAGATAAAGAGCTTCGGAACCATCCTGATGGCTGGGCTGTTATTAGAAATTCTGAGTCCGTACGTCTGGGGGGCCGGGTTGGCCCCAAGACTCTGTACGCTATTAAATCTTCCCATTTATTCTCATAGGGTGCCAAGTGTGGGGACCCCAGGGTCCGAAGCAGATTCTGCTCTGCACACTGTGTGCTTGGAGCACCAGGAAGAAGTATGGGGCAGAGACAAGGGAACAGGTTCTGCCTGTCAGCCTGTCACCCCTTTCTCCCATCAGTGGTCTGAGTCCTCTCTGTAACTGAATTGGAAATCCACTGGACTAGGATCGCTTGGCTGGTTCAGTCGGCAGAGCATGTGACTCTCAACCTCAGGGTCACGGTTCAAGCCCAGGGTAGGCGTGGAGCCTGCTCAAAAAATAAAAAAAATCCCCCAAAATACATTTAAAATCCACGCACAAGACTAGATTTCCAGACTCCTCTCCAGCTATGAAAACTCATTGGCACTGTGGTTATCTCAGGTGAAATAAAACAATAAACTTGTTCATGTTCTTAGCTGTTTCAGACATCTGCTGGCAGTTTCCAATCTGGGACTCACCTGGTGAAGTTTATTAAACCCGTCTTTTGTTTGTAGCTGTTCCCTCAGGCTTGCAGAAGGAACGACTAATTGTAGGCCCCAGAGGAGAGAAGGAGAAGAGAGTTTCCTTTGGAATTTCTAGAGTCATGACAGGTCTCTTCTGATTCAGTAGAGGAGATAATTTGGGAGTGAGCAAAGATGTTCTTCCTTTAAAAAAAATGTGCATCATTGCATAACGCCAGCACATTGAAGGAATCAAAGAGACTCTTTTTTGAAGCTAGTCACCCTTGTCTATGATTTCTTCCTGTTGTTATCACTGTGCAGAGATTCTACTCACCTTTAAATCTTGGGTCTTTGCAATCTATTATTTTATTTTTTCCGCTTAGCACTATTTTTATCCGGGCATCTTTATGGCCCTTGTAGTTGCCTCTTTTATGGCTACGTGGTACACTGTTACTTTGATGTATCACAATGCACCTTATCTGACTCTGATTGGGGGCATTTGGGTGGTTGTCATTTTGTGACATGTACACGGCCATGTACCATCAGGTACCTCTCCTCACCTGTAACCGTCTCCCCTCCAGAGTCTGCAGCTCACAGTTCTTCTCCCTGATGCTAAGCTTCTCTCCCCTTCGCTCAACCATCCACTGCCTTTTCCACTGCTATTGTGATAATGACCGTGATAGTGATCATGATTATTGAATTTCGGGTCAGTGTCTCATTCATCTTTACCCAATCCACCATCCAAGAACATCTGACTCACAGAATCATCGCAAAGTTACTTGTTCAATGAGTGGCATGTTTTTTAAATTAAATGTTCTTTATTTTTTTATTTTTTATTAAATGTTCTATTTAATATTTTTAATCAAAGATTGTTTTTATTAAATGTTTTTTATTTTTTATTAAATGTTCTTTTTTTTTTTAAGATTTTATTTATTTATTTGACAGGGAGAGAGAGATCACAAGTAGGCAGAGAGGCAGGCAGAGAGAGAGGGGGAAGCAGGTTCCCTCCTGAGCAGAGAGCCCAACACGGGGCTCGATCCCAGGACCCTGAGATCATGACCTGAGCTGAAGGCAGAGGCTTTAACGCACTGAGCCACCCAGGCGCCCCTTAAATGTTGTTTTTACATGTTAATCCCTTTTACACTTTTTATTATAAAAAACACACCGAATTACTGGAGGACAGAAAACATAGCTTATTTTTCCTCTTATTCCTAATACTGCCTGATTTCTGTTCAAGGTTGATACATATTTTTATCAAAAGTCTTTCTGATGTTTTCTGCTTTGGTTTACTGTGTTGCTAGTTTTCTTTGAATTTTTCCAGTTTTGCAATGATAAATTGTATTTAATCGTAGGGAATAATTCTCTTATTATATGGATGAATTTGGATGAATTGTACTTGCTTAGATTCAGGTTTGAATCATCCCATAACAAAGTGAATTTTTATAACAAATTCCTCATTTTTTAAAAACATAGTTTTTTGGTGAAAATCTGAAAAAAAATCTATAACACTAATTATCTTTTTGTGGGAATAATGGTAGTTCTTTAAGTTCTTTTGTCTAATTTTTCCCATGGTTCATTAGTCAATTTACATCTCTTTGTTTCTTTTTGAGTCAGTTTTGGTCATTTCTAGTTTTGTAAAGTCTTATCCATGTCAACAAAAATTCAAATTTATTAGCAGGACACTGTGAATAATAATAATAATAATAATAATAATAATAATAATAGTAATAAGAAACAGAAAAAGAATTTCTTAAGGCACTTTTTCCAAAGTGATAATACATGCATATAGTTTAAAAATTTCAAGCTATAATTTGTAATGAAAAATGGTAGTCTTCTGCCCACTGGTTCCTACAAAGCTCCATTCCTGAGCCAACCATTTTCCACTGTTTTAGTATATCTTCTATTGTCTATCTGAATACCCTGCTTATGTTGCCATTTATTTTTTACTATGTGTTTTGGCTCTGCCCTGTTCCCACTCCAAAGAAATTCTGGGGCCCAATTCCTGGGGGGAGGGGGTCATAGACTCCCCCTCCTTCCAAAATTCTGCTGGCACCACAAGCTGGTGACTGTCTTCTCTTTTTGTCACTGTTGACACATGATTTTTAATGAATTTCCTTCACTGTCTAATTAGTGGGTTTCAGGATGGAGTAGAGATAAATCGTATTCACAACTTGCTATACTTAACTTGTAGTCTCTACCTTTTTAAAGAATTCAGTGGATGAATTAATTCATCATGATAGGTAAACTATTCTCAGAGCTCCAAATTCAAAAACTACAAAAAGTTTTAAAGAGCCCCTGGTCAACAAATTTTCTGTCACTGATGTCAACACTTTCTTGAGTGGCCTTCCAGAGATCTATTATGCACGCATGTTCAAATATACCCACATCTTATTTTTGCCCCTATACAGAGTTCTGCAGACAGTTTCTCCCCACCCCCTGTCACTTAACAAATATATCTTGGAGAACATTCCTTACCTTGATATAAAGGCATTTTCATTTTTTAGTGGCTGCATAATACATTTCTTCAAACAGTTCCCTGTTAATGTTCACCCATGTATTTTCTAATATTTTGCAATTGTGACCAGTACTGCAGTAATAAACCTTGTTCTTTGTCATTTTGCATGTCTGGTCATTGATCTGGAAGATACATTCCCAGAAGCGCAATTTCTGGATCAATGAGTACCTGCATTTGTAATTTCAAATTGCCCTCCAAATAAGTTGTCCAACTTACATTGTTCATCCTGGCGAAGTTTTAAAGTATTTCTCTCATCACTGAGTGATGTGGATCATCTCTTCACATAATTAAGGGCCATTTGAATTTCCTTTTCTGTGAATATCTCATCTGCTCTTTGCCCAGTTTTCTAATGGGTATTGGTCTTATTTTATCATTTTTCAGAGACTTCTTATCTCTTAAAGGAAATAACACATGATTGGTCATGTAAGTTGCACTTTTTCCAAAGTTATCTTTTAATTTTGCTCATAGTTTATTTTGCTGTGTAGCTATTTCTTCATTTTTACATAGTCAAACTGTTCAAAAATCAAGCCACAGTGGGTTATTCCCAGGCCTAAAAACCCAGTGGAATTTGCCCTCCTGGTTTTTGTACTTGCTTGTGACTAGAAACCCCTTTATTTCTCCCACTTCTTTCTCTGGGAACAGGAATGACTATTCTGTGCCTATCCCTGCATTTTGGAAGAAGAAAACTTGTTTTTTTAGTTTCACAGGCCCATAGATGAAGAGGACTTTTGCCACAGGGTGGATGAAACCCGGAATTTCGCCCATACTCGATTTAGATAGAGAGACTTGGGACTTTCTGAGTTGATAATATTTACATGAGATATGAAATTCTGAGTTGATGCTGGAATGAACTAAGATTTTAGATGATATTGGGGTGGGGTGAATGTACTCTGTGCAAGGACTGGGCGTGAATTTTGAGGGGCTCAGGGTAAACTGTAGCGTGTTGAGTGATGTCTTCCCTGAATTCATGTCCACCTGGAACCTCAGAATAGGACCTTATTTGGAATAAGGTCTTTTCAGCTGTAATCAAGTAAGATGTAATCATATTGGATTAAGGAAGCCTAAAATTCAATGAAAGTTTCCTTAGAAGAGACAGAAGAGGACACACAGAGACACAGAGAGGACAGGGGACATGAATGTGACAGCAGAGCTCGGAGTGATGCATCCACAAGTCAAGAAACTCCAAAGATTGCTGTCAATCTTTGGAGCCAGGAGAGAAAGACTGTTTCTACCCTTAGATCCCAGAAGAAACCAACCCTGCCAACATCTTGATTTTGGACTTCTGACCTCCTGAACTGTGAGAGAATTAATTTGTGTTCCTTTATGCCACCCAGTTGGTGATAATTTGTTGTGGCAGCCCAAGGGAACTAATAAATTTACTAATCTGGAATATAGAAATACACAGAAAGCTGACAATGTACATGGGAATATTAGAAAAGGACGGTTAACATCATGGAAATTTATAGGATTGGCAGCTGAGAAATATTTACTCCCTAAACATTTGAACTCCTCTTTGGTGCATATCTTGTCAACACCGGGAAGAATTCAATACAAGTCTATGCTCACGGTCTAAGATGCCTAGTTTGAGAGCAAAGGAGTGAGATGGTAAACCCCAGGAGACGCCATGTGTAAGACATCCTAAGGAAGAGCTGAAAAAGGAAGAGAGGACTGTGTGAGGAGACAGGGGAAGGCTTGTGAGGGGCATGACCACTGGGGCTGAGAGGAGAACATCCGCAGAGAGTGGGGGAGAGGCCATGGCGAAAACTAAAGAGGGGAGCAAAAGGATCCAGACTGACCTTTGAGATGGAGAGCCTTTGGGTTAGATAATGAGGTCATAGGGGACATGTAGCCATGACGAGAGCATGGCAAATGAGAGTTCATGCATCAAGGTGCCATTTTTCAGCACCTCAGAACTAATTCCTTCCTCACAGATTCCTATCTTTGATTATTTACTAGCTCTGAATGAACAGGGGTATAATGATGGACGTGAGGGCGCAGTCCCTGTCCTCTTGGATCTTACAGTGTCTTCAAAGAAATAAATATCAGCCAGCACAATTCTAGAAAGTATTCTTTTATTTCACCTGCAATAAGTGTTACAAAGGAAGGCACGCTGTGGATGTATGACAGGCAAATCTGACCGAACATTCTGGGGAAACCGAATAGAGCAGCTGATCATAAAAGCCTGTGGCGTCTCTAAGGCTTAATAGTTATCTGTCGATACCAAAGGAAGCCTAACATTTTTTGCTAGCCTCAACTTTTCCTAAGTTGAGGAACTGAGGCTCAGGAAAGGTCAATGACCCACAGGGTCCTGTTAGAAAAGCCGGGGTTACCGTCTAAACCTCAGTCCTGGCCAGTGTTGCTTTCTAAACAGGGCTAACTTGTATTCCATACGCACACGCCCATGTACCTCTGTCACTCTATCTACATATACACATATATATGAAATATGACTTAAATGATTAAAAAGTACCTTTTATGGAATATGAGTCCATTTAAATTTGGGATCGCACCCATACTCGAAGAACAACCTTGTCTATAATTCCAGCCCTTTACCGGTATCGTCATAGGCCACCCAGATTCTTGTTAGGAAGTGGGTGAGTTGCACATCATTAATTGTGGAGTGGTTAGGTCATCGATGGCCTGGGGAGTCTCAGCTCCTGAATCTAGAGGAAATACTTCACTGATGCTACTGCTTTCGATGGGCGTAACCACGCCCCAGGCTTGCCTACAGGGCCTGAGAGGATTTTCACAGTGAGAGATTATATTTGCGTGGACAGCCCTCTCCCCGGGGACTGTCCTGGCTCAGTTGCCAGGATGTCAGTCATGAGTCTGTCTGCCCGCGGCCCAGAGGCTCCTTCATGCTCAGTGAGGGGGGTCTGCCCTCCGCGGGCCTTGCAGCCTCTCTCTGAGTCAGGGCCGCTGAGGAAACCCATGTTGACGTGTCCGGACACTGCCCTCTCTTCACTGTTACACCCTCCTGGGAGCTCTGTTGAAAAGCAGATCACCAAATAGCAGCTTTAATTTTCCCAACAGCGTTACCGTTGGTTCTTCGTTGGTAACTGAGGATTCCACAACCAACCATTCAAGGAGAAGACCCCTGGCAGGTCGGAAAGTAAAGGCGCAGCTACCAGCCATCACCAACATTTAAGGTCAGCACACGATACTTACCCCCAAAACTAGACAGTCATAAATATATCACGTCCATCGGTTATCGCAAGGGGAGTCATGTGCTATCAAGAATGCGCACGGGACCTGAAACCCAATGGCGCCGTGAGGCTGACCTTCAGTGCCTGGTGTTTTGCTGACTGCAGAGAGGGGGGAAAGAGATAGAGCTCAGGGGGGTGTGCTGGCTGAGAATCTTGCCTTCATCACGGCTAGTCAGATTACCTGGGGAGGTTTTATAATCTCTTTTTTCGATTATTTTTGTTTTGTTTGTTTGTTTGCTCGTTTTTGGAGAGAAAGAGAGAAAGAGAACCCGCAGGAGTGAGAGGCAGGGCAGGGGTAGAGAATATCAAGCCCACTCCGTGCTGAGTGTGGAACCCCTTCCAGGGCTCAATTTCACGACCCTGAGATCATGCCTTGAGTGGAAATCAAGGGTTGGTCTCTTGGGGCGCCTGGGTGGCTTAGTGGGCTAAGCCTCTGCCTTCAGCTCAGGTCATGATCTCAGGGTCCTGGGATCGAGCCCCACATCGGGCTTTCTGCTCAGTGGGGAGCCTGCTTCACCCCCCCCACACCTGTTTGTGATCTCTCTCTCTGTCAAATAAATAAAATCTTTAAAAAAAAAAAAAAAAAAGAAGGAAATAAATCACCTGACATGGTGCCATGTGCCTTGGTACTGTTGACACTCATGAATATTAATTTGCCTATCTCGGCCTCCTCCCTTAATTTCTCCCTTTTAGAAATGCTGGAAGATGGTCGGCACAATTCAGATCGCCGAGAAAAACTACTGGGGTAATTTTGAATATTTCATGGGAATAATATTATTTTTTAACATTAAGCCAGCTGTTTGGATTTCACATAACACCTAATAGTTCCTGGGATTTTATAGCCCATAGTTAAACAATATACAGTCTGATGGGAAAACACTGTTGATTTGCAAAAACATCATCTTACTGAGAGGAGGAAAAAATCATTTCTTGACTATGGGCTTTCCTATAAAGAACCAAGCCAGGAGAATCGCAGCCTAGGTTATGTGTCAACCGTGAATTAAGAAGGATGAGGATACGAGACAAGAGCCGCTCCTGCCAAACCAGGGAGGTGGCACATCCCAGCTTGGGGTGGGAGTAGAAGGCTGGTGGGAATACCCCAAAAGGTTTGGGAGATCCCCCGGAGCACTGATAGGTCCCAGGAAGTGGCATGGGAAGATTGTAAGCTTCATCCTTGGCAAGGCGGACGGCACTTGTGCCCACATGGCAGGAGGGTCGGAGGGGAAGCATTGCCAGGGAAGGTGCCTGGGCTGGGAGAATGGGGGAGCCCCGATCCCTTCAGCAGAGGGAGACTTCTTGCATAAGGGCTCAGTTGGAGGAAGAAAAGGAGGAGGATTCTTATAAAGATGAGCAAAAGTTAAAACCACTGAACCCGATGAACTTGCAGCTCCTTTCTCACTCCAGATGGGACAGTTTGACGTTCAGTGTGTTCAGTGGCCGTGGGACTGAATCTTGAGCTCCATGGTCCGTGAGTGTGCAGTCATTTCCCGCACATTGTGCAAAGTCTCCAGAAGCCACTCCCCACGGAGGAGGACTCATAGCAGAGTCTTAACATTGGCGTGTTGGCCATCCTCTCCTCATCCCACTTCTTGGGTTCCAAGGTCATGGGCACCAGCAGACCGAAGGCAGATTTCTTCTCCCACGGTGAAAACTTGGTTAAAAACAGCTCTTCAGGACCCCACAAAATCCTATTCTCGTGACTTGGGGAAAGGAGCCCCTGCTTTGACATTTCCCATTTCTTCAAACATCATTATGAAAAACTGAATTTCCCAGGCCACAGGGAGTAAAAATAGGATCATGATAATAACCACAAGATAGTACACCTCTGGCTCTGTCCCCTCTGTCCTCTCTATGGAAGCAACAGTGCTCTCTATTCATTCTAGATACTTTGGGAGTCCTCAAGAGGTGTCTCTCATGTAATCCGAAGGTTGGTGTCCAGGTGGCCAAGTGGGGTCCACCATTTTGTGCTGAGGTCCCTGTCTGGTTGTTTCAGTCGCTGCTGGAAGCAGTTATGCCGTAAAGGAGTCCCCTCAAAAAACCATGGTGTAGGCTCAAGCAGGGTCTCTGCATAGATCTGATTAACTTCCAATCATTAAGAATTTGAGCCTAGTGGGGCACCTGGCTGGGTTGGTCAGTACAGCGCCACTCTTGATCTCAGGGCTGTAAGTTCGAGCCCCATGTTGGGTATAGAAGTTAGTTAAAAATAAAATCTGTGAAAAAAAAAAAGAATTTGAGCCTAGTATTTAAAAATACATTTTATTACATTCATTACATAAATTAGCATATTTGTTTATATTACTATACAAATGATACATACACATGATGTAATATTTAGGCAGTACAAAGATATTTCCAGTGAAAAATGTTAGCTCCCCCTCTCACTGAAGTGAGATCTTCGGTCTCACTGCTTTGAGGTAATTGCCTTAGGTAGTTTCTTGCATGTTCTCCCAGAAATGTTTTGTGCATACACGCTAATACACATATGTAATTTACCAGGTCCAACTTTGCTCCATGATTTTGCTGTAATAAATGTCTTGGTCTCCAAACATGAAGGTTGATAGTAAATGAAATTTGCCCTGCTTGAGAGATTGCCTTCCTTAAGACCCTCAGGAGCTTGAAAGGGCTGGAAAGTAGGGCAGGCTGGGTCCTGATTAAAACACAAGTGCCCACCAGCGTTATTCCTGCTGTTGCCGTTTCACGCCATTGGTCGTCACTGGTCCTCCAGATGCTCTCAGATGAGGTCCTCATCCTCTTTCTTTGCACTGAGCCCAGGGTCAGCTACAGAGCCCTCTTGGCTTCTCTCAAGAACACATGCCCTAGATTCCATGATAAGTAGATATTTAGCAGTGTTCAAGAAAGTTCTCTGTAAAAACCCTGAAACACCACAGTATTTCTTAATCTCAGAGAAGCTACCTCTCAGTCAGACTGTTCCTTCTCCTGAACACAAAGCCTGAGCTTCCAACCCTTCTGGGAAGACCCAGGAGAATCCCCTAATTGCTGAGGAAGGGTTGGGTAGGGTTATATCATCCCCTCATCCAGGAACTTTTGATTTTGGCCATAAAACCCAGAGCTATTGACAATCTTCTAGAGAAAGAATGTCCTAAAATCCTATCTGTGAGAGGATAAAGACGCTTGAGCAAGGAAAAACAGACAACAGTCTTGCCTTCAAGTTGTTTACTGCCTAGAGTGGAATAAAGACAAATGAGATTTTAAACAATGTGCTAAGCATTAGCATAAACGAGGCACAGCTACAATGAAATACAGTGGAGAGCTCTAAATCAGATTTGGGGAGGCATCCTGGAAGGCTTCCCAGAAGAACTGATATGTAGACGGAAAATTTTTAAAAACAATTAAAAAAATAAAGTAGTTCGTATAGTGTAAAGTGTTCAAACACCAATCATAGACAAACATGGGCTGGAATTCTGACTCTACCATTTGTTGGTTGAATGATACCGGGCAGGACACACACATATTCTTTTAAAGTTTAGTTTTACCATCTATAAAATGGTGATGAAAACAGTACCTACCTCATAGTATTACTGTGAGAATTAAATAATATGAAGCACATACAGTTCTTGGCTTAGTATCTGGAGTATATTTACCCTTCAAATAAATAATTATTTGTTGTTACTCCTATTGTTATTATCATGTCACACTAGTGCATGGATCTAGTCAGATTTCCTAAACATTTGGTTCTCCCTATATTTCCATAAATATTTTGTAAATATTTTGAAGGCTCTGTCCCTTCACCAGCGAGGATTTTGCAGTGGACCTTACAGATGCACTTGGGTGTATGAATAATCTATGAGAAGGTGCCAGAGTGGAGGTTGTATGGGACCTTGGGTCAATGCCAGTCAATCAGGATTTTTATCTGGAAACCTCCCTGTAATTTGGAAGTAAAGCTGGAAGCCAAAGTGGGAACGGGAGGGGCTGCTCGGGGCTTTCTGCATCCCTGACCACACCCAGTCCCCTCCCAACTGGAGGGCACAAGTGTTCCCCCTTCTCTGGACTATCTTCGCCATCTCCAGAAGAACACAAACAAAATGGAAGGAAGGAAAAGACACAATGGGCAAAGTGTTAGGAAACACCTTCCTTTCAGAGTTCCTGGACTGTAGTTAAGAATACTGGGTTACATATTTGAAAGCCGCTAAGAGAGTAAATTTTGAAATTCTTATCACAAGAAAAAAAAGTTCTGTAACCATGGCGATGGATGTTAACTAGACTAATTGTGGCAATTACATCACAATGCATACAAATATCAAATCATTATGGTCTACACCTGAAACTAATACAATGTGATATGTCGTAGACATCAATAAAAACAAGAGTTTCTGGCAGTGAGCAGGCTTTTTGGGTTTTAGGGAATAATTACACAGGCCTTTAAAATATCATAGGATCGCAAGAGGAAAGTTTATGGAGGTCCAACCAGACCAGTCCATCTACCCATTTTATAGATGAGGAAACTGAGACCAAGACAAGGCTACGGAAGAAGTGAAATGGATCAAAGAGGATGAGAACTGGAATTAATTACCTGAGAAGTTGCTAGAGAGAAAGAACAAGAGGCTGATTGAAGAGCAGTGGGTGGTGATGTCAAGAAGCAGATTTTATTCTGTAGAAGAAGGTTATTAACCTTCAGAGCTACTCAGAGATCAAAGGGGATATTTTGGAAGGCTGGGCCACCACCTAATGGGGGTGTTTCAAGAACTGAAGGCTGGAAAAGGTCAAGAGACAACAGAGGCAGTGGCCCTCTAAGAACCCTTCTACCTTGCAGCTTCCAATATGCTCCAAAGCAGCGAGTTAAAGATGGTTGGGACGCTTATTACTTGGTGATTAAGAAATTCACATTTCAGCAAATTCAGTACATTGCAGATCATTTTGGTAAATTACAGATCATCTTACCTGTATTTGTGGCTAGCCCATTTTCTCGAGGTGGGAAGACGGCAAAGAGGGGTGGGTATTTGGAGTTCAATCATCATCACCATTTACTGTCTGTATGCTTTTAGGAAAATCACTAGTAAAGTCTGTGTCCTCATCTGGGAAATAGGCAGTTGTGTTGACTAAATATGATAATGTGTGAGAAAGTGCTTTGCTAAATTGTTTACATGATTAATAATATCTGGAGATGGAAAATAACAATGAAATATTGGACCATGCAGATAAGTCTTTTGTGTACTGAAACTATTTTAAAAATAATGATTTCCCTTCGCAACTAATTCAGAGTGTAACTAGAGCCTCAAATGATTCATGTCTTTTATGTGTGCAAACCAGAGCTAATCTTCACGCTTTCCAAGTGAGTGTTTTTCTCTAGCTGGGAAGGATCTAGGCACATAGGTCGCCTTGCAAGAGAGGGACTCTTGTCATAAGCCAAGGATGGCCAAGGTTTGTTGTGGCAGAAACTCTTTTAAAGTCTTTATGGTTAATATGGAATTTAGATGATTTGATCCAACATTTTAGAGCAAGGATCCTACTTCCACTACTTTTTAGCTATATAACCTTGGTTAAGTTATGTCAACTCTTTGAAAGTAGGTACCTTCATCTCTAAAAACATAAAGGGATAAGAGTAGTACCTGGAGCATAAGAAAGGTTTGGTAACTGTAAGTGGCTTTTATTATTATTATTAATTATTATTGCTATTGTTTATTTTATTATTAGAATCTGGTGCTTAGAAGGAAGATGGAAACTTGTCCGGGACAACACAGTAAGGGGTGCATCTGCGTAGAACCCAGATATTTCTCTTTGCAGGTTAGGTCTCTTTTCTTTTTTCTTTTATCTTTTTTCATTACAACCCCCTTGCTTTCCAGCTCAACACGGCGATCTGTGTTCCTAGGAAAGGCATCAAGCTACTGATCAAATTCCTCACCCCCAGCCCAACTTCTACCAGCTTCCAAGTCCATAACTACAATCCCAAGTCCTACTCAGATTTGCCAGTTCATCTCAAGGGCTGCT
>CM053607.1:33196391-33220364 GCA_028646535.1 Procyon lotor | reverse complement strand
TTCATCTCATTAACTCTAATTAAGTCTCTAGGCCCATCCCTGAAGGAACTGATGAGACCCAAAGGGTCTGATGTTCTGATCGACATGTCCCATCCTGGGAGTGACTGATGGTGCCATCCGATCCTGCCAAGCACGGGGATCGAGAGCAGGGGAGGGTGGTCCCCTGGAGGGGAATGAGGAGAAGGGTAAAGAGACGTTTGCCAACAACATTGCTTATCTGCTACAGTCTTTTCTCTGGGCCCCAGTTTCTTTGTGAAATGATGGTAGTTATCCCGCCCTGCCCACCACTCAAGACTTCTATGAAAATAAAATGAGGCAGTGGGTGTAACCATCTCTAAGCTACAGAAATACATACAACACGAAGTAGTGTTGTTTAAAAGGCCCGTGATCACTCCTTGTCAAGCGTCCAAGCACAATCGAGCTGAATGGCAGTCTCCACCCCGCTGAGTGCAGTTTCAAGTTTCCAGGGATCGCTTCCTCTTCCAGGAGTCAAGGGTATTCCCCTGATTTCATTTTGGGTGGCACAGGTCGTTCACAAAATGCAAATATGTCTATTTTAATGACCGCCGCCCGAGCTTTATGGAGCCGTGAGCTTTCATAGTCTTTTTCACTTCTCAGTTTAGAAGTCATGTCCAACTTGCAGGGAACTGGGAATGAAGGGCTGGCCATACCTCCAAAGGGGAGGAGCCCTCTGAGAAGGCGGCTCCCCTCCACCCCCATGTCAAAGCCTTGACTTGGAAATGTATGCGGGGCGGCCAAAGAACACCACATTCTTTGTCCATCCACTCTGGGAGCGTGCACCGGGTGGAACAAGGCTTGTCAGGGTAGATTGGTGTTTAGATAAGCAGCCCCTCAGGAGGGATGGCCAGTGGTGAGAGGGGCAGCGGATTCAGAGCCCAGAAACCTCTCTCGTGTGGCAACAAAAATAGAGAAACAACACGGACTACTTGCTGGGTCTCTTTGATGTGAAAACGGAGCCCAGATATGCTTGAGAGAAGCTGAAAACGAAGGCATAGATTTTGAGTTCTGAGTCGGAACAATGCGGGCAAACTCCCTGGATTTATAGCAGTGTGTTGAATACAAATCTCATCCTCGATTTTAAGCATATTCAATATACGCTTTGGGCTGTATTTCCTGTATAATCAGCGTCAATATAAGTGTTATGGGATTTGCTATTAGACAATGTTTAGAGAAAGATGGCTTGGGGGTACAGTTATCCCGACACAATCTGCAGGCTCCCATAGCATAGAGTGCCTTTGTGTGACTAACAAAATGACACCTGCTCCAAATGGACCAAGAGTAAGAGGACGCTTTCTGTGAGCTAATTCAGTGCTTTACCAAGGCCCATGTGGCTGGCCTTGGCACACCCACCAGGCTGGGCCCCTCCACCCCCCGATGCCGCCCCAGACTAGACACTCCCAGGATCCTCTAGGCTATATTAATGCAGGATGAAAACCTGGCAACCTACAAATCCTAGGTTGTCTGAATTGGGGAGAATAAGAAAGACAAAAAAGTCATATTTGTTATTTTAGTGAGCATTTGGAGGGCACCTCTTTTCAGCAGAGATTCTTAAAGAAGGGTTTTAATGAGGATTTACTGAAAAGACATTTTAAAATTTTGAGTGCATAATTCACAACCCAAGCAATTCCTGTTTCAGATGTCTGGGGTAGGCACTAGTCACCGGCATCCTGAGAATGCTTCCTGGAACATTCTGATGCTCACACTTGACTTCATCAGTTACCTCACTGACCAGCCTCTTGGGCTCATTGGACACCTCTCCCTCCCTTTCTCATTGACGTTAGTGGGTTCCTTGATATATGGCCAGAAACAGCTTTGTGAGAAACCCCTACTCCCCACTTAGGGCTTCGTTACTCAGTTGTTTCTCCCTCCTCTGAATTCTTCTAGCACTTTGTCTTGCTCACGCAATACTTATCACCGTGTTCTGCATCCAAGTTATTTATGAACATGTCTTCTCTCCCAACACAAGCCCCTAAAAGGCAGAGACTCCGTGACACCCAGAGGTCACTCTCTAGAGCCCTTGGACTGCATCCCATCTGTAGATAAGTTTTACTTGGCCCTCAGAGTATTTAAAAGTTTTTTTGATTCATTTGCCAGCTTTTAAAATTCAGAAGGTGTTCCTTCCATCCCCGACCTTCCCCCTAAATATGATGACCATTGTGTAATGATTTTTTTGGTTGAAACATCTGGAATCCTGTCAACACGGGCCCTGCCTTCCTGCGTTGTTCCTATTAACTGGAGCTGAGTAGCACCTGCCCCTTGCAAATGGGGATTGTGTTCTCTGGTTCACCACAGTCCCCACCACTTCCTATTGTCTTACATGGGGCCGCTTCTTTCATTAACATTTCTCTCCTGGCCCCTGTTAGGCTTTTGAATTTGTGACCCTGTGAAGCTCTTTTGATTTCCACAGGACACATGACTTTTTCTTTTTTAATATTTATAATATCTTCATAAATATTTCTCAAATGGCAAAATGAAAGGCTTACACCGCCCCAGGAGATAGGTGCTTAAGTATGTGTCTCCCTCGAAGCTGCCAGATGGGAACTCATAAGAAAAACCAAAGAGTCTGTTAGGCCTTGTACTGTAGCTTTCCCTAGTCGAGCATTCTGAGCTAGTTCCTCATTTCCAGGAGTTTTATTCAAATGTCTATACATGTCAGCTGCCAAGTAGCTAAGCAGTCCTCGAGCTGGAGGAAATGCTGCTAAAGGTGGGGATTTCAGGGAGCAGGTCATCCTCACCCAGTTTCTCTCTGAGTTTTGTGTGGCACACATCAGGGCTTTCAAAGTTGGGCTTCACGTAACTCTCCACTGGAAAGCCCCTTGGGAGGAGAAGGTCTTATCCAGGAATATCCCTTCTGAAGCTTCCAGGATCATTAGCACATTTTTGTGGGAGATATAAATGGAATGGTGCATTTAGATGGATTTCTGAAATGCAGTCTCAACTCCTCAGTTCCCTAAGTAAAATCCCCTCAATGTCCTCTATCCCCACATCCTCACGCATAGGACGCGAACTACCTGAGCAAATTGTAGTTACCTACAATCACCTGCTTGTAAAGGCCAATGATCCTGTTTTTCTATACGTAGTAACAGCAATCATATTGTTTTCCTTTCAAACATTTAAAGTAAAAAAAAAAAAATAAGTTTATTGAAAGAAAAACAAGGACAGGATGGTTCTGGCAGAATGAGGATATGGCTGAAATGGTGAGGTGGCCACGGGTGGGACACTTGTTTGGGAAAGATTGAGTTTTCAGATAAAGTTTGAGGTTCTCTGCAAACTGGAAGCTTCCCTTCTCTTTGGCTTCGGCTCCCACCATTTTCCTTCTCCCTTTCCCAATGTACATCCTAATGTAACAGCAACCTTTTACTGGTTCTTAAATATACCAGGAAGTTTCCCCACATTTCACAAGTCGTTTCACAGTGGCTGCAACTTCTTCGCAGCGAGCATTGATTATTCCCTCTGCTAGGAGCACTTCCCCATCCCCCACTGCTGCCACACCCCCTTCTCTCCTCACCTTGACCGTATGGCTGGTGCCTCTCATCCTTCAGGGCAGCCATAATGCCACCTTCTGGGAGTGGTCTCCTTGGACCACCCTTTACAACATAGGTCTTGCCTCCTACTTCCTATTACAGCATCCTACCTCTTTCTTCCCAGTTCTTCCTACAAACCAATTTGCACACATTCCATTTCCTCTCTTGATTATTAAATGTCTCTCCCACTGTACTGTGAGCCCCTCGAGGACAGAGCCCTTGTGTTCTGCTCCCACCATATCTGCAATGACCAGCGGAGTGCCGAACACACAATAGGTATTGGATGAATGAGTGAATATTCTCCCTGCCTTTGTACCGTGGTAAGTTACTTCTCATCCTTCAAAGTCCATCCGACCTGTGAGCTATTCCTCTGAGGACTGATCACACCCTCTTCAACTAAGATGGTGGCACTGCTGTCTCTGCCAGGTCCCCAAAGCCTCATCTGCACACCAACACTTATGGTATCCAATCCACTGTATTGTAACTGGGCTAAAGGTAGATTGAGTCCCAAAGACTGTGAACTTTTTGAACACCCAACCTCCCTTGCCCCCAGCATGTAGTTAGTTAGCATTCCTCCTCTGTTCCTAACCACAATGCTACTCACGCCCTCGGCAGCCATCTCCTTCTAATGATGGTGTTTGCCCAGAGCTGACTGGGCTGGGGAGGGAGGAGAGATGGCAAAGACCATGAGAAAACAGTTACTGCTATCCGTGGGATGTTCAAGCAAAGTATGCATGGCTTGTGGACATACCCATAAAACTATCTTAATAAAATATGTTCTTTCTTCAGAGGACTGTTTGGTTATAAGGTAAATCCTCCCACTGAAAAATCTCCAAAGTGATGCTTCCATTTGCAGGAAAAAAGAAGGAGGAGAAGCAAGAGAAGCAGGATAAGAAGGTGAAAGGAGAAGCAGGAGGTGAAGGAGAAGAGCTTCGCCCTCTAGTGGTAGAAATCTCAGACTGCATGCATATGCATTGTTAAGTATTCGTTGTCCCAATCAGCAGCTACTTACTGACCACCTATTATGTGCCAATAACTGGCCCTGTCTTGCTCGTTTTCTATGGGTGAATCATGTTTGGAGCTTTGGTGTCAACAGGTTTAGGTAAACACATCCATGGGAGGCCAGATTTCTTGGGGCAAAGGTCAAACACTGGCATCTCTGGGTCTCCTACGAGTGGCTTTTTTGGGCTGATCAGTAGCTATAAAAAATATAAACAAGTTGGGGAGATTTAAACACACACACACGCACATGGACTTCTGGCTCCTCTGGGAAAATCATGGGCTCTGGCAGCAGCTGCCTGAGTTCTTGCATCTCGGCAAGTGGCTGGGGCCGGGCAGCTTCTCCCGCGGGTAGAAGCTACACTCAGATCCACACCTGTGTCTTGACCACGCTCTCATCCGAGTGTGATCGCTGCTGGCATGTAGCCAGACCTCAGGTGGGTTTTGATTCTCCACTTTTATTCTTAAGGGAAGGCGTCTCCAAATCTCTCCAATCCTTCCAAGAAGACCCTTCTTTTCGGGAGAAGCATTTATAGTGGCACAGTGATCAGGGAGAGAATGTGCTTCTTGACCACCCCTAGATTAAGGCTCATAATGTCTTTGGGTTTCTGTCCTTAAGAAAATCGCTTCACTTAAATCTCCCCACTTGGCGATTTCCCCATCCCTTTTTTTTGGTGAAAGAGAAGGTTCTTATAAAGAGGTCGACCGGTTCTCCCTATTTTTTGAACAGCTACTTACTGGATACTTGACCTCTCCTTCCTACCGGACATAGAGCCAAGGATTCCACACAACTCCTAACAGAGTTGGCAATGTGGCCATTAGAGGTAAGAGCTTATAGAAGGAGGGCCGGACCCCCTGTGGAGTTGGGGGAGGGGCTCCTGGAGAAAGTAACATTGAAGCTTAAGCCTCCAGGCTAAACAGGCTATTGGCCTAGGAGAGAGAAACATACATATGTGATTCAAGGACACTGTTGCAGCTGGAGAGAGAAATTGAGCAGTGCCCCCGGGGCTCTGGAGAGAAGTGCAGCCTTCTTTCTGCAGGTGATGGGGAGGAGGAGAGCTTATGAGCAGGGGAACGTGGCTCCATATCTATGCTTCCAGATTATCCCACCAAGAGATGCGTGTGAAAAGACTTAGCTGAGTGCTAAGGCTGCTGATTCTCTTGGACCCCTCCTAGTTCAGTTTTGCAGGGACCAGGGTCGCAGGGCACGGGGTCCAAGAGAAACCGGGTTGGCATTCCTGAAGGCACAGCACTGACGGCTTAGTCCCACCCCCTACGGCCGGTCTTGTTTGGCCCTTTCAGTTCTTGTTGTTCTGTCCACTTTCCCAGGAGTGCTCTCTGTTTTCTGCGTAGTTCCCTCGACAATTTCCGTGTAATTCAGGCATCTTCCTGGAGCTGCTGTGGGGTTGCGGTTGCTTGGAGAGCTGCAGCAACGGGGTCGTGAACTCCCCACCCACCCCAGGGAGTCCTTGTGGCAAAACGTTAGCTCAAAGCCTAGTTGGAAATAGTCGATACAAAGCAACAAGTCAACAAACATTTCCCTGGAGTCTTGGCACCGGAAGGTCTTTTTCTTTTTCCTTTTGCTCAATTCCCAGCTGCCCAGCCTGAACTTCTGCCTACCCATCTACGCCCCGTGGCAGCTGCCGGTCAAGGCAGGATCCCATCCAAGCCCCCACTCCTTCCAGTAGCCTTTCCCTTTGTGACCACTGGGGGTGCCCGGACACCTACATTCTGGTCTGAGTTGCTCTCCTTGCGAGCTGTGTGCTCTCAGCAAACACATCCCATCCCCCTGGACCCCGGGTTCCTTTTCTGGAAAGCGGGAAAGTTCAACTCTGTTCTGCCGACCTTACAGGGTTATTTTGAAGAGAAAATGACGATACAGATCCATTCAACCGTTTACAAAACACGTATCGATTCCTCAGCCGTGTGCCAGCCGCTGGGAGATGAAAGCCCTGGTTAAACTATAACGTGTTACACAAATCAGACTCCCTCGGATGCAGAAAATTCATGACCAGCCGGGTCAGACTGGCCGTGTTTGTCCTGCTTCCCGCCCCTGTCTCGTCTCTGGGGAGGAGTGACCACTACGCTACCTGAGTACCGCCCACTCCTAAACCTTCAAGGCCAAGCTTTGGGAAGATACTTAATAAATAGGGAATATCGGCCTCTAGGTGTTTGGGAGCTTCCTGCCCCCGAAGTCCGGCTCTGAGAGGATGATCAGTCACATTTTTCCCATTGCTCCAGCATGGACAGGGAGGGCCCCCCAAAAAGGACTAGGAGAAGCTCGTCCTGCGTTCTGGTGGAGAGCTTCCAACCGCGGGGGCCAGAGCTCTCTTCTCCCACAAATCCCCAGAGCTTCCTAGAAGCCGCAACCAGTCCTGCCTTCGTGGGCTTCCCAGGTCCTCCTCCTTCCTTGAGGAGAAGACTCAGGGGAGGAGGGGAAAAGAGAGAGGGAGTCATCACGGAAGTCATCCTCGTGGGGGATGAGGCGCTCACGGGAAGACACGGAAGAGTGAGGATCCCAGTGGGAGATGGATGGGACCCCACCTGAGAATAATCTCGGGAAGGTTTATTCACAAACAGGAACCCTAGAGGGTCTCATGGTCACGCAGGGTCAGTAACGGTGAAGCTGTTTCCCCTTCTGGACCCAAAGACGTGCGGGGAGGGAGCTGAAACCAGAACCCTGAAGGAGAGAGCCATCTTCAGACCATCTAGAAATTTCTTCAGTGGTTGGGCAAGATACTGGTGGGTCTTAAGACAGAAGTGGCAGGAGACTTGGAAGGAAAGGTGAAACTCTGAGAGCTATTTAAAGGCAGACTCCACAAGGCTTGTAGCTGGGACGGACTCGGAAGGAAGAGGGAGAAGAAGTAAGGGCAACTTAGAGATTTCAGGCTTGGGCTTCTGGGCAAGAGTTGGTGCCGTGAGTCTTGGCTGGGGATACAGGAGAGGGGAGGGGAGGGGAGGGTCGAAGGACCCACGTTCAGTTTGGGACCTGCCAGGTTGAGAGGACTGTGAAACACCTCGCTGGAGGTTATCTAGTATTCAGTTGAATATGGCATCTCAGGCTCCGAAAAGAGACCCCAGCTAGAAATACAGAATTAGATTGTATGCGAACAATATAACCGCATATATTAAAGGTCGCCCGGTCACGTGCGCACAACACCATGGTGTCTGATGTTTACTGGGCAAAGCAACCAGTCCTTGGCATTTTGAGAAATGTCCTTCGCCACCACCCTGGAATTATGGCCACCCCTAGAAGAGATAATGCTGGCTCATGCTAATTACTGTCCACGGAAGAGCCATTCTGCAGTAGAGGAAACTGAGGTCCAGAGAGCTGAAGTATAATCATTAAGATTATTATTCTTGCAGTGACCAAAACCTCAGTTTAAACCATTTTAAACAAACAAAAGACTTTATTGACTCAGACCCCGAGGTGGTTTTTGACTTCAGGGACAGTTTGAACCAGAGGCTCAGAAAATGTCGTTGAGACCCAGTGTCTCTACTTTGCTATTTGTTCTGCTTTTCCTCCTTCATCTGTTGGTTTTGATCTCAGACCGGCCTGGTTGCAAGATGGTGAGGTAGTTACCACAACTCCAAGCCTCACGTGCTTATGTCTTCAAATGTGGTAAACAGGGAATAAACATTTCTCACCCAGAAGCCCTTGGAGAGGCCTGAAGTCTTTTTATTGGCCTGTTCTTGGCCTTGATCCATCACTGTGGCCAGAGGTATGGGACGTGCCAATCGGATTAGGACAATACAAGCTTACTTGTGGAACTGGGAGAAGGGTCAGTCCCACCGAAACGTTAGGATTTCAGAATAGAAGAGAGGTGCATCCTCAGGTGAAAATCAGGGTGCTTCTCACCTGAAAAGAGATGCTGGGGAGGGAAAAATAAAACATAATCACCAGAAGAAGGGACCTGTTTGAGGTCACCCAGCTGATTAGGATCAAAGCTAGATCTCAGGTGTTCACCTTCCCTTACTTCCAAACCTCCTTGTCACCCGAGAGCTTGGTTGCCATCAACGTTCCCAGAGACGTAAGATGGTCAAAGGCCAAGAAAGGGTAAACTGGAAAACTAACCAGGTCCCAAGACCTTCAGGATCTCCCTCTGGCTCAGTGTCATAAATCAGCCAATGCTGGACCAGAGAGTAACAGGAGGAAAGCCACTGCCCCGGGTGGGCAGGCAGGAAATGGCTGGCCCGGATGGATGCCGTTGATCCGCTGGCTGAGTCCACGCTCCCCTGGCCTGGAAGAAGTCAGACCCTAAGTGGCCAGGGAATTTTCAAGACCTTCGAGGAGCTGGTGAGGACCAGCCCAGTGGTTTCTAAAATTGGCCCCAGTTTATTATTCACTGTCAAGTTATTCCATGCAACTTTGTCACTCTTGCTCTGTGCCTTCTCCGTCACACAAAGTTTTGCTGGTTGGGGTTATTTTTAGCTCAGTACGGGCCCTTGGGGATCATCACAATCCAGCTCGCTTGTTTTGCAGAAGAGAGAAATGAGAGACTGTTTGGAAATGAGTCGATTAAGGCTACACGTTTCCTGTCAGAGCGGATCCCCCACCTGGGATCCCCCTACCCTGGGGTTGCTCCCATCCACCTCTTTGTAGCCCCAGCGAGGGGCCAGACTGTGCTCTGCTTATTAGAGAACCACACGTTCCCCCAAGACTGATGGGGACAGGTGGCTTTTACTTTAGAAATTAGAAATAAGATGAGTTCCCCAAGAACATTTGCAGCCAGTCTTTAAGAACTCAAGAACGGTTCCCCTAAAAACAAGTGGCTTTGGGTTTCATAGGTTCTCAATCTGACTCCCAAAGGCCAGTGGACATGAGCAGCGTAAAATCCTTAATTCCTGTGTCTCCTCTTGAGGGCTGGACCCTGAACTTCACTTTGGCACTTTTTTATAAGAAGGCTTGCTCTGGGAATTCGCTTGCAGTCCGTCTGAGGCCCTCTCTGCATCTTTGCTCTTGAATGACGGCTTCACCTTTTTGCAAGGCTCGCTTCCAAGCCTTGGGTGTGCATGGTGGCCCAGGAGCCCACATCCCCAGGGCCCTGTGCTTAGTTTAATGCTCTGCTGTGGCCCGCTTGAAGTCTCTGCTAATTTTATCTTTGATCTCATGTTCTGTAGGTCGAGTCAGCTGGAGAAGGAAGCAGGCATGTGAGCAGGGAAGATCCATGTACAGAGATGCCCACTGCTGTGCCTTTGGGCCCCATTCGCCTATAGCATTCACCACGCCCCCTGCGGACAGAGCTCAGCTGCACCCAGGATGTGTGGAAATTAGGTGAGACTCAAAACAAGTACGAGACATGTGTGTTGCGTCGGCCCGCAGACACTGGGCTTCTGTTCCAATCAGAACTTGCTTTGAACATGGAAAGGGCACTCGCATTCTCTGAATCATGAATGACCAAGGATCCTCATCATATCCTTTCTTGTTCATGGTACTTCCTTGGAGTAGCCAAGAGTTGGGCTGAAAAAAAGGGAAAAGTGGGGCAACCCCGAGTTCCTTTCCTTGCAGTCCTTCCTCACCATCAGTAAGGGGAAGATAGAGTGTGGCCGGAGTGTGTGTGTATCAAGAAATGAAAGAAAAAGGGGTGAGTTAGTTTTTCGCAGTATTTTTGCTGCTCTGGTAGGAAGGAACTACATATGCCCACGCGAGTGACAAAATACACATGGTGTAATTTCAGGGATTCTGCATCGAGTTAAATGCTCTCCTGTTTGCCTTTATTGCACAACATACGGATAACGGTAAAATTCATGCTAGTATCACATTTAAATTTCTCTTGGATCAATGTCCAACAGCAGATACAAAACGCCATGGCAAGCTGAGAGAGAGGCCATGGAGGAAAAAGAAAGCTCTATATTTTACTGCCTTTGGCGGCACCTTTTTTCCCTATTTTTTGAACAAGGGGCCCTATATTTTCATCTGGCCTGAGGCCCACAACTCGTGAAGTCATCCCAGCCTTTCTGGCCTCAGAAGTCAACTTCTCAACTTCGGTTGCTTCAGCTGAGGGGCTTGGACGCCCGCGCCACTTCCATCCCCCGCGAGTGCCTCCCCATTTTTCTTTCAAATACCAAGCTGTTGTTTTCATCGACTACTTTCTAGTTTATAAAAAGCTATATTCATTTTCTAAGGCTGTCCTGACCCAGTGCCACAGCCTGGGCGGACGGAACATCGGAAATGTGTTTCCTCACGGTTCTGGAGGCTGGATGACAGAGATAAAGGTGTGGGCCATTTGGGTTTCTCCGGAGGCCTCGCTCCCTGGTTTGTGGGGGGTCGGCTTTTTCGAGAAGACCTCACGTGGTCTTTCCTCGGTGAGCGCGTTCCTGGTGTCTCTGTGTGTCCGAATGTCCTCTTCTCCGAAGGACGCCAGTCACATTGGATTAGATCCCATCCTAATGGCCTCATTTGACTTCATCACTTCTTTAAAGGACCTGTTTGGTTCCAAATACAGTCACATTCCGAGGTACTGGGGGTTAGAACTGCAACCTGGGAATTTTGAGGGGAACACAGTTCAGCCCACAAAATGGTCTTTCACACTTTTTCATCCTATAGTCTGTCCTCCTTGAGGGAGCAGCCAGCATGTGTATTTGGCCAATCCATTCATTCATTAATTTAACAAATATTCACTGGGTAGTCAAATCCCAAGCACTGGCGGGCGGCTACAGATATAGCGGTCAAGAAGACAGGGAGGCACCTGTTCTCATGGAAATTAAGCTCTAGTAGGACACAGGGAAAACCAACCAACCAAGTCATTACAGAAGGGGCAAAGCACGAGTCAGACCACACACACAGTGCTGTGATAGAATGTAAAGGTGAGATTTTTGGGGAAGGTCATCAGGGAGGGCCTCTCGGAAGAGGTGACCGCTAAGGTGCCTTAAATATTGAGAAGGATTCCTCAGTGCAAAAGAGCTCAGCAGAGGAAACAGGAAGCCAAAGGCCCAGAGGTAGGAAAGGGCTTAATATGTTCTAGGCACGGAGAAGCCTCCAGCCTCCGGAGCGAAGGGTGTAGTGTGGTGTGTGGAATGAGAGAGCAGGTGGGATCCGGAGGGGACAGTCAGCCTTAGTTTAGGAGTTTAGAATTGTTTCTGCTTGAAATGAGAAGTCCCTGAAGGGTTGCTGGCGGCAGAGGGGCATGGCCTCGTGAAGTGGATGGATCGGGAGACTGAGTCCCAGAGCTGACCTGAGATGGGTCTTCACACAACATTGAGCCTCAGGGCTGCGGAGCATTCCCAGGAATGTGGAGGAGGGCGCCCTCTGCTGTTTCAAGTACTCCTCAACCCTGCTTTGAAGTCAGGTTCCCTAGAAGTGAAGCAATTTCCCAGCTCTTGATTATGGAAGGCACAGAAATTCTCTGAACAGTTCTGGAGGCTGGATGACAGAGATCAAGGTGTGGGCCCTTGGGGTTTCTCCGGAGGCCTCGCTCCCTGGTTTGTGGGTGGTCCTACATATTTCCTAAGTAGACACATCCACATTTTTGCGGTGACTAGGGGGGAATAAAGAAGTTCCCAGTCAATAGATTTAGTCTTCTCAGCGAAGCTGGGTTGGAGATGGAATGAACTGGCTCTTGTATTTTTAAGTGTAATTAATCATTTTATTGATTTTTTTTTAAAATACATGCTCCTTAAAAACAAAATCAGGAATGACACAAACATAAAAAAAGCAATAAATTATTCCAGATCTTACAATTCAGAAATAGCAAGAATAAGCATTAACCTTCAGTGAACACTATTTTAGACGTGGGCATGTATATGCATATATATGTATATATATGTGTATATGTGTATGTATATGTATATGTATAAGTATAAGTATATGTATATGTAATAGGTTGGATAAAAATGTCCTCAAAAAAGATCCCACTACAGTTAAAAAATTAATAAAGCAAGTTAAAGGACACACTCATTTCTTAATCAACATATAACATGTATATATACTTTAAATATATGGATATTATCTCAGATAATAGATATTATCTCTATATAGATATTATCTATCTATAATAGAATACATATCTCTAGATAATAGGTCAGCAACTATTTTCCATAAAGGGCCAGAGAGTAGATATTTTAGCACAAATGAGCCGAGAGCTCTTGGTCCCAACTCTTCTGCTTTGCTGTTGTAGCAAGAAAGCAGACAGAGGTGACAGGGAAATGAACTGAGTGTGGCTGTGTTCCAATAAATCTTTATTTACAAAAGCAGGGGGTGGACGGGAGTTGGCCCAAGGTTATATTTTGCTGACCCCACACCACAGAAGATAAGAGAATTACTGTACTGACTCTTCCTTCCACCTCTCTTCTCCAGATTTTGTTTATCTTATTTTCAGTTTGTTAGGACTTATGGTAATGTATATACTTTTATTCTGTCTTCATGCCCACACCTGATTAGCCTTAGCTGTGAAATTATGTAAACTGGTTTACCTTAGTCTGAACTGCTATTAAAAAAAACAACCCACCATAAAGTGGGTTATAAACAACAAATATTTATTTCTCATAGTTCTGGAGGCTGGGAAGTCCAAGATCATGGCCTTGGAAGATCTGTTGTCTAGGGAGAGCCCACTTCCCAGACAGCCATCCTTACGTGGCAGGAGGGGCCTCTTTTCTAAGGGACTGATCACCTCCCAAGGGCCCCAACCTCCTCATGGCATGACATTGGGGGTCAGGATTTCAACACATGGATTTGGCCAGGCACATAATCAGATCATAGCCGTATTTCACACGGGTTCTTTTTTTCATAGTTTTTGCATCCTTGAGACCTTTATTATTATTCAACTGGGATTATTTGTCATGTGGTTTAGTTTGTTTTTATTTTAAAATGAAATCATGAATATTATATTTTCCATTTCATGAACTCTTTCACATCAGAAAGTATCCATCTTCTTACCACTTTTTATTAACATATAATGTATTATTTGTACATGTCTGTGAATCGTCAGGCTTACACATTTCCCAGCACTCACCATAGCACATACCCTCCCCAATGTCCATAACCCAGCCACCCTATCCCCACCCGCCTCCCTCCCAGCAACCTTAGTTTGTTTCGTGAGTTTAGGAGCCTCTTATGGTTTGTCTCTGAAAATATCCATCTTCTATTTCCATCCCTTGTAACACCCTGACTTAAAATAATATTCTTGGGTCACATTGTTTTCCTCAAAGTTTGTGGTCATTGTGTTTTTGCCTCTGGGCATTGGGACTGCCATGGAGAAGCTTAGGAAGTCATCCAACTTCTCCTCACATGGCTGACTTGCTTTGTCCCCCTGAATGTCTGAAGCATTTTTTTCCCCTTTATCCTTAGCATTTAGGGTTTTTTTTGTTTTAAGATTTACTTATTTATTTGAGAGAGAGAGAGAGAGCACACACATGTGACTATGGGGAGGGATAGAGAGGGAGGGAGAGAGAATCTCAAGCAGACTCCCCGTTGAGCGAGGAGCCTGACATGGGGCTCCGTCCCATGACCCTGAGATCATGACCAGAGCCGAAATCAAGAGTCAGATGCCCAGCCACCTGAGCAACTCCAGTGCCCCTATCCTTAGCATGGAATAATTTAACCAAGAAATAATTCAATTTTGATCATTCTGTATTGATTTTTCTTGACCTAAGCTGTGCCCCTTTTGTCTGTAAATACAGATCTTCCTTCCAGGAAATTCTTCCTGGGTTGTAGCTTTGAATTCTTTTTTGTTTTTCTTGATATTCTAAGGATACCAATTGTCCTCAGATTGGACAATTTTTCTCTCTCTGTCCTTTTTATCTTTAATCGTGTTGCCTTTTCCTTCTGTGTTTCCTGCGATAACCCCAGACATCTCACGGCGCCATTTTCAGCTCCATTTTTCTCTTCTCCTTTATAGTCATTAGATCTGTGACAACATTGCTTTTTTTCTCAGCTCTACAGTCTCTTCTTTCATCACTCATCAATTGTTTTACAATTTTTCTTTAAGGGCTTGTATTCATAATGAATTTTTCTCTATAATGAACCGTTCAAAGGAAATCAGCATTTCTCCTTTGGGTTTTATTTTCTTTCTAAGATTTGTTTGTTTTGTCTTTCTTGTCTGGTCAATTACTCGCTTTTGTTGTAGCAGAGCTGCGTGATTTCCGTACTGATTCTTCTCTTAGCTTCTTCATAGCTTCTCTGAGATGATGTAGGTGAATCCTCCCATCACCCTTCCCACTTTAGCTGGGACTGTTTTGTCTTCCCTCCTTCACCATATGGTCTGATAGCTGAGTACAGCCTTCTATTCATTTTCCAAATGTAGAATATCATTTTGAGTTCCCAGTATTTTGTTAACTAACTGCTTTGGGACAATGCGGGTGGGCTTAGGAGTTGTACTCACTCACGTTAGAATCTCTTTCTTTTTATGGCTGCCAAACCTGAAAGAGTAGGGTTCAAGTAATATCTCGTTCCTCTCTGGTTACTGCTGATAAATTATTTTTAAAGATCATTATTTCATCAGGGTGCCTGGGTGGCTCAGTCATTAAGCATCTGCCTTCAGCTTGGGTCATGATTCCAGGGTCCTGGGATCGAGCCCCGCATCCGGCTCTCTGCTCGACGAGAAGCCTGCTTCTCCCTCTCCCACTGCCCCTGCTTGTGTTCCTTCTCTCGCTGTGTCTCTCTGTCAAATAAATAAACAAAATCTTTTAAAAAATTATTTCATCAGATGTGGGAAGAAGTTTCTGTGATCCTGTTTTAAGTTGGGTGTGAAAGCAAGAGTCGGAAGGAAGCAAGAGATAGAAGGATTGAGTTATGAAAAGAGACAGACCAGATGAATTTTAAAATCCCTTTTAGTGTGATGTTCTAAGGCATGGCTGATTTGACCGCGGAGGTGACCCAATCACTGGAAATCACCACCAAGTTCAAAAGCAGATTTAGAATAAGAGGCATTGCAATTTTCACACCGCTAGAGGTCAGGCCTGGCCACAATTTAAAGAAGTTCCATGATCCCACCTAGGTAACTATTGTCAAATGAATTATACTGAAGTTCATTTAAATTTTTGCAAAAAAAAAAAGTGTGTAAAGGAAAAACTGTGAAGAGAATGGAGCTAGAACTACCTGGCAGGCAGGAGCTCCTCATTTGGAAGATGGAAGCTATGTTTTTTCCTCTTGCCTTTTGTATGCATCCCCACTTAGGAGCTCACTTTGGTCAAGCCCCCCAGTCGTCTCTGTTTACAAATTATTGAGCCACACGCCAGTTCTCAGTTGACTGTGCTGTTTTCCAGCTCGTGTATAGAAAGGTAAATGACTTGTCCAGGGTCACAGCTACCCAGCGAGTAAACGGTGAAGATCTGGAACACCTCCCCACCCCCCGCGTCCCCCTACCCCCGCATCCAGACCCCAGGCTGCCCACAGAACTCTCCAGAAGACAAGCTCCCTCTGCTGTGACTTTGTTTTCAGGATTGCAGCCACAAGACAAGCGATGCCGGCAGGTCATAAATCAGAGCCCCGTCCTCCATGGTCGCTGTCGGTAGCTCTCTGACGTTCTTGATCAGCATGTGGGGCTGAGTCTTCTGTGGCCCAAGGATAAGCCTCCTTACAACAGAGATGATGGAAACCTACCTTTTCTGACAGTGGTATTCCATTTGTTTCTTAGAGTGGGTCTCACTGCTGAGAGTACCATTTGCTGGTTCGAATGTCCAGCCTGTGGCTCACCAAGCCCCTCCTTATATCATTTATAACACTTTACCAGAGAATTCGAACCCTGTGTGTCCTTCCTGGGTTGCATTCTTAGCCTCAGCAATTTGGTGAAACGTTTGATCATACGTGTAAGATCAATGCCCACTCACTGTACCCAGGGAAGCTCTGAGCCCACAAAGTCACCCAGATCCTGTCAAAGATTTCAGATTGGGATGTAAAGTGCTCTGTGAGTAACGCAAACTGAGAGTATCCTTAATAGGATTGTGTCCTTACAGAGACTTCTTATTTTTTCCACGGAGATTTAGTTTGGACTGTCCCGGCAAATCACCATTTTTCTTTGGGAAATGTGTTGGCTTCAGTACTGCTGTTAGGTCACGACAAAGGGCCGTGGGTGGGTCTGATGTTTCCCCCAGGATGAGGTATAAACATGAGTGGTAGCCAGTGTGGATTGAAGAGCTCAGTGCCCTCCACACATCGCTTACGACTAGATAAACATACATGGGAAAGTGTGCTTTTTACCACTGGAGTTGCCCGGTTTGGACGCCAGCATGGTGAGTGGGGTACGTTCTCATTGTGATACACCCTGGTGAAGAAATGAACTGAGCGTTGGGTGAAGCGAGGAGGATGGTTTTACTTCCTATTTGGGGGCTGGAGGGGGTAAAGGCTTGGACTCAAGGTGAGCAAGAGAGAATCAAACAAAGCTCCCTTGGGAGAGGTGAGCCAGCCCTTGAACTGTAGTGTGTAGGAGGGGGGGCAAAACAGTCCTGCACTTAAGGATCCTAGGAGTTGTGCTATCTGATACCTAGTTTAAAATGTTCTTTATCCTTGAATTACTTTCAAGATTTCAATAGTGTTTTATCAGACGTCACAGCTGGCATATTTGGACTACAGACAATCTGAACAAGGCTGTGTGTCCCGGAGTGGGCTATCCTGAGACAGGGGCTTCCTCCTTGGGGCTGTGCCTTTTGAAAAATTGGAAACCCTTGAGAGCCTGCAAAACAGTTGTGCAATGGCGAGAGGTGACCAGCAGGGAGAGGACCTGAGCAGTGGTCTAGAGTGAGGGATGGCGAAGGCTGGGCAAGGTAGATGCGTTACAACGCGGAAATCTTCCCTGAAGATTCTCAGGAATAATAAGGAAGAGTCCCACAATAAAAGCCAGACATTTTATAATAAATAAGCAAAATATCAGCCAGGGGTTCAGGCAAAATTACTTGTATATTAGGCAGAAGGGGCTCCCTTGAACACTAAAGAACCTTGAGAAATTACGGGCGCCTATTGTGAGAGGCCTCCTGCTTGGTTGCCCAGAGCTTTATATCTCCTAAAATAAGCTCAAGTGAAGAAGGTTGAGATCCCCTTTATTAGGAAGTTTAAAGAAGGAAATGTATTTTATCTGATGATCAGTTTCTGGCTGGAGCGCACCTAAAGGGAAAACAGTGGGGAGTTCAGTGCTAAGCAGACGGACAGTGTAGTCCTAGAGGGAAACGCAACTGTTTTACATCCCAAAAATCAAGATCAATAAGACTCGAGGCATATTTGTAGAGAATGGAACCAGGTAAGTAGTGCAAGGAGCGGCCTATTTAGTTTACGGTGTCAGTTTACGGTGTCTGAAAGGTGACGGGAGAAGCTTCTCTTAAATAGCTAGAGATTTAGTATTACAGGGTTACAGATCCAGGAAATAAAATGCAAATCTGCATGGGGGTGTGGCTGCGTATAACAATGTAATTGTGTTTCTGTGAAAACACTCCATATAGGGAAGATTGGAAAGATTGATGAGTAAATAAGTGTTGTGGGAATAATTGGAGAACCATTTGGGGGAAAAGAATCACACCTTATACCATGCTATACTGGAAAATATTTTAGAATCACCCAGGGGCTAGTCTCCTTCCAACGATAACCAGTTTGAACTTTGATTTTGGGGAACAACCTCTCCTCCTGTGTGTGCAGTGTGGGTGGGACTATGAACGAAGGTTCTTTGCCCTTTTCTGGTTAAGGGGTGGTAGTCACCGCGTTTGTCTGAAGGGACTGTGAATGGAGCGACAGGAAGAGGGATTGCCTCTCAGTCCCTGATTGTCCACTCTGCCTACTCTGTGCCAGACAGCGACCCGGCTCCCACTGAGCTCAGGTTCAGGGGGGTGAGAAAGGAAAGGGGAGAAGGACAGTGAGTGTTTCTTCATTTTGCTGCTCTATTCCCTTAATGTGTGAGGAGGTGGTTTTTCCTAACAAGATCCCCAGAGCTGCCTAGTTACTCCCTCTGCGAGAGAATTCATCGGTTTCACTTTAATTCTGTAAACTCTTTCCAATCTTTCCATCACATTCCCTTTGGGCTTAAATTATCCCCAATCTATTACCTGCATACAGAAATGTATGATAAGTCCCATATGGCTTAAAGAAGTGTTTTTCAAGCTTCGTGGACAGAAGAATCACCTAGAGGGTGGTTAAAAACAGGTATTTCCAGGATCTTTCTAGAGTAATTTGGATTAATTAGGTCTGTCATGGGTATTAAAACAGGCAAATACTTAAAGCGGGTACCCTGCGGAAGATTCTCAAACCACTCTTTAAGAACCATGAGATTCAAGAGTCAATTAATTTTTTGAATTTAAATTCAATTAGCCGACATATAGTACATCGTTAGTTTCAGATGTAGTGTTCAATAATTTATCAGTTGCATGTAATACCCAGTGCTCATCACATCACATGCCCTCCTTAATGCCCATCACCCAGTTACCCCAACTCCCCACCCACCTCCCCTCCAGCAACCCTGTTTGTTTCCTATAGTTAAGAGACTCTCGTGGATTTTCTTCCTCTCTGATGATTTCCCATTCTGTTTTCCCTCCCTCCCCCTTTAACCTTCTGTACTGTTTCTTATATTGCACACATGAGTGAAACCATATGATAATTGTCTTTCTCTGACTGACTTATTTCACTCAGCATAATACCTTCTAGTTCCATCCACTTCAGTGTAAATGGTAAGTATTCATCCTTTCTGATGGCTGAGAAACAGTCCATTATATGTATTATATATAATATATATATATATATTATATATATATATATCTCACATCTTCTTTATTCATTCATCTATTGAAGGACATGAGAGCCAATTAATATTTTTAAAGATAGGAAGACAAGCAGAAAATAAGAGATTTATAAGATCCATAGAGAGACGGGAACTTTCTATTGCTTTGAAGAAACAGAAGCAAATGTAAAGGAAAAAAAAAAACACGGATAGAATCTTGTACATAAACATTAAAATATCCATAAATTAAAAATTTAAATTAAAGTCTAAGAAGCAAAGCAGAAAATACTTTTATTGAATGTGACAGACAACCGACTGATATCTAGAGCTTTCACATTTAGCATGAATGGATAAAAAGGATGTTTTTACATGAAGGAAAACATGAAGAGTAAAGAAATGCATAAGAGAACATTGTCTTCTAAAATAGGTAAGAAAATGAAAACTAAAGCAACATGAAGGTATCATTGTACTTCTGCTAAATTAATGGGAACAGAAGATTCGAAGACTTGGTGATGGTGTCTGGCGAGGTGGGGCCCCAGTGTGACTCTCATGCTTTACTGGGGGCAGTCCTCAAGTTGGGATTGAGGACTTTTGAAAATCTATATTCCCCACAATAACCAAAGGGTCTTCTCTATTTTCGAGTTCTGTGAAATCTAGAACACCGGATTCCTACATCAGGGACTTTTTACTGCCAAGGAAGAAGTCCCAGCTCCTCCCAAACTTCAGGAACCCCTTCAGTCCCTCAATCCTTTATACATAGAAGGGCCCATGTCACAACACTTCCTTATGCCCGGGCTGTGAGTTTAGCAAATAATGACAACAATAGGCATGATTTTAAGTATTGTGCAGGATATACTTATACTCAAAAATTCTTGTTTGTCTGAAATCCAAACTTAACTGGGAATCTTATATTTTATCTGACAACCTTTCCTAAGCACACATGTTCTGACTTTTCCCTCTAGGGGGGAAGCTTACAAAAGAATGCTCACTGAGGGGTACATGGAAACATCCAGCTCCAGGCAATAGTGGTAGCTTGGATCCTTGATTTCTTAGAAGCATAGGACATAGGTGCAACGTTTTTTAAATCTTTAAATCAGCCAACTCAACCAGAGTCCTTGAATTCAGAATCTGAAGTCTCTTTCAGCTGAATCCCTTGGCCCTTGACCCTCAGGCTGGATCCTGAAGCCAACAAACCCAGAAGTAGGTGGGTCCTTGACCGTCCAGCGAAAAGTCAGCTCAGGGGAAGAATAGTCAACTCCTCTAAACTTTGGTTTCCTTGTGTGTGGGTAGTTCTACTTTCCCTGGGTGAAAATAAGAATATATTTTTTTCATTTATTTTTTTGTCTGCAAAAACTAAGAAACCAGGCCGATTAATAAGGGACAAATGGAAGTGGTTACCTATAAGAGGAGAAAGTGGGAATGCGGGTAGATGGGGACAAAGAGAGTAGGAGTACTTCTCAGTATAGGTTTTTATATCAGTTCATTTAAGAACCATGTGAGTCAATTATGTGTGCAAATAACAGGCCTCGCATTTCTGTTATAAGAGTGAAATGAGATCATGCAGTTTCAGCACCTGGCATACTCAGGGGTACTTTAAAATGGCACTGGTATTTCTTCCACTGCAGCACCTTGACCCTTCTGTAGGGGACCTGTCCTTGTCTAGAACCTGATGTCCTATACACTAAGAAAGAACAAAAGTCATCAACTGTATTCTCCTGAAGCTGGTCTACTATTTGTCCACCTTGAAGCCTCCAGTGACTCTTACTTCCTTAGCTTTTGCTTTCTTTTCTTCTTGCCTTCCTCCAGCCACATCGAGTCTAATTTTGGGCTTTGTGATTTCACTCTGGCTCACTACTGCCTACTCCTTTTTTTCTTCCGCTTATTAAAATGCTACGTCTTCTTGTGCAGTGAACTGGTAACTTATTATGTCTTAGATCAAGCAACTCTAAGAATCAAAGGGGTCAGGAACTGTGTCAAGGAAAGGAGTTGGCTCTAAGTCGATGGGGTCATGTGGGAAAGCAATGAGGTGAGGAAATTTAAGAGACATTTGGTTAATACCAGTAATTTAGAAATTCATGTGCCATTACTGGCTTCCAGAAACCTCCTAGGCTGACTTCATTGTGTTTCTGGGACTATCACTCTGGGTCAGGATTTATTTGTGATGCAATGCACTTCCCAGCAATGAAGAGAGAAAGGAAAGAAGAGCAATGGAAACATTTATATTCCAGACTGATGAAAGATGGCTGGGAAAGGAAAGAGATGACTAGGGAAAAGGACCTAAGGGCTTTAGGGCAGTAGGTGAGGAAATCACCTCACCTCAGCATTCAACACGGGGACGCACGTCTTCACCGTGCTCTTGCCATTTGCTTAATGGATAACCCGAAGCAAGGCCTTTCTGGACCTGGGAAATGAGAAAGTTCTGTGTGTCCTCAGTCTGTTGTCCACTTCTGAGGAAATGCCTCCTTCCCTAGCCTTGGACACTCATCCTTGTTGACCATTTTACCCATCATATTGTTCATGGTACTTTCAACTGTGAGATTCTATTACCCCTTGTTGAACTTCAGCAGTGTATTGCATTTTCAGAAGTAAGTCTCTGTGTTATAGAAAAGTAGCGTATGTCAAAGATACAGCACAAATGGTGTTCAGCAAGAACTTCTTTTAGAACTTAATAATATAGAAGTATCTGGAAACATGGATTTACTTTTTCATTCACTCTATTTTTCTCTTTTTTTCATCTTATTTTACATACAATTACATTCAATTAATTATCATATAGTGTATTATAGTTTCAGAGGTAGAGTTCAGTGATTGGTTGGTTGCATATAACACCCAGTGCTCATTACATCACGTGCCCTCCTTAATGCCCATCATCTAGTTACCCCATCCCCCTCTCTTCCAGCAACCCTCAGTTTGCTTCCTATAGTTAAGAGTTTCTTATAGTTTATCTCCCTCTCTGATCATTTTTCTCTTAAAAACATTTTTGTTAAGTATGTGCTAGCATCTAGCACAATCTTAGTGCTTCTCTCTGTCCTATTTTTAAACTTTTCTGGGGAAAAAAAAAGTGCAGGCCGAATCACTGCCTTGTACACCTGAACTAAGACAAGATTATATGTCAACTATATTTCAATTTTTTAAAAAGAGTATATAATTAAACCTTCTTAGCCTTTTAAAAATAATTTACGTTCAAAGGTATATACCTCAATAAATGCATTAATTAAATACTGAAAAAGAGAAAAAATTCAGCAAGCTGTGCTATTGTAATTGAAAGCCTTCGGATGTGGCATTTATGGAAGTAATGTTGAAAACTGGGTACTGGTGTTTTATGTTTCAAAAAGAAGTGTTGCTTGCTAATTCCTTCCTCCAAGGAACATTTTTGGAACTTCCATTGAATTGATCCATTCAATTAGGACCTGGACTTGAAACCATTAAAAGTTTTGACTTTTGGGTGGGGAATGTAACACTCAGAATAGAAATATCATCTTCTACCCTGCAGTCAGTCTATCCTTGGTTCATGTATGAATGCCTTTTTCGGTTGCTCAAGACTTTAACTGTTGGGTATAGAATTACTGGTTAAAATAAAAACTGGGTTATTTGGGCTGGAGCTGTTACCTCTACTTAGGAGTATGTTTGAAAATTATTAGCTTAAAGAGTTAAAATGTGTGTTGTGCAACTCTACGAGAGATTCAGATGAATGTTGCCCTCCTCTGCTCTCCATGAGGGGAAGGGAGAGGCTAGGAATAAGACGATTACATTAATTCATGCAATTTGCATTATCTACTAATGCAACACACTTTCCAAGAACTCATGAAGATACAGAAATGAACAAAATGAAGTCCCTGTCTTCATAGAACTTACCTTCTACCTAACAGGATATTACTTATTAAAACTCTAGAATTAAGAAATTGGGGGGAAAAGAATTGGTGGTTGAGAAGGATTTTTGACGTATGGTATGGAAAGAAGAGTGTGAACAAAGAGGCATCGTGATGCAGATATGCAGGGTGGATGGGCCCAGAAGCTGGGGCGATACCAACGGAGATTTATCTACTGTAGGTGGAAGTGTGGTGAGACGATGGGAGTAGGCACACCTCTAATTTTCCTTTCTATCATGCTCAAGGAAATATTTTAAATATATTACTGAGCATAGGCAACACCTACACGTAAGTTTTAAGAAACTAATGGGTAACATTTTGGAAACATTGGCCAAAACATCTGATTGACTAGGAATTTCACAGGTAGAAGAGAAAGTAGAAATACTAATATAAAGAGAAAGAAGCTAGTTGGCAGTCTTCCATTCAAAGGGATTAACTCACCATGGGTTGAAATGACCTTGGCAAACACAATGGCTTTGATTAAATTCCCCGCCCCCAACCCTGCCAAAACTGGCAGTATGAGCCCAATTTTTATCTAGCCTTGTTCAATGAGAATTCTAACAGGAAAAGTAACATGTCATTGACATGGGGCGTTCCCGTCTTGACGAAAGAGAAAATTCAAACAGAAGGTAGCTGGGTCAATATAGGATTAAATGAAAGGAAGCTGGTGTTTTCGGCACCAAGCTGGAACATGTGGGTATTTGTCTTCTCTCTGGGTAAAATTCTGCCTTCCTCTTTGATGAGGGCAATTAACTTACAACTCTTTCCAGTGGGCAGTACTAGAGTCACAATGACCATTCTTAATCACAGTTTCTCATTTTTCTAGGCCCATTTTCTTGGATCTCACAGAGCTAAATGTCATATTGCTTGAGTTATATTTTAATCTCCTCCATCATGTACGACAGACATCTTGTCTAATCAGCAATA
>CM053607.1:33177061-33195891 GCA_028646535.1 Procyon lotor | reverse complement strand
GAAGGCAGAGCCTTTAACCCACTGAACCACCCAGGCACCCCTGCCCTATATATTTTTAAACCTTCAAAAAAATCAAGAATGGGGCTTAGGTTCTGTCAAATGGCTTATTGCTTCTATTGATGTGATTTTGTTGTGAAGAAGACTTTGAAATAAAAATATTAAGTCCAGACGAACATATGGGAAGAAGGAAAAAAAAGAGAGAAAAGAAAGCAAACCATAAGAGATTCTTAACTATAGAGAACAAACTGAGGGTTGATGGAGAGAGGCCAGTGGGGGAGGGGCTAATGGGTGCAGGTATAAGGAGGGCACTGGTTATGATGGACATTGGGTATTGTATGTAAGCGATGAACCACTGAATTCTACTCTAGAAACCAGTGTTACACTATATGTCAACTAACTAGAATTTAAATTAAAAAAAAAATACTGAATAGAATATATTTTCTTTTTATTGTATTATCTACTATGGCTGATTCTGCTAGTATTTTCTAGCATGTGATAATTTATCACGTTATTCAACTTGCCTATTTATTCATCAGAAAAATTAATGTCTGTAAAAGCAAACTCAAGCTTAGGGTGTGTGTATGTGTGTGTGTCTTAATAAAAATTAGGATCAACACCACTCTTTCCGTTTATAGTGATTTTACATAGTTTGTCATTATTTTCGTTTTTTGGAGACGAAATGGGTAGTTAGGTTACTATCAGCTATTTGAAAGTTTGGAAAAATTTTTATCTAAACAAGTATATTTAGTTATGTGTGTGTGTGGCATGTGAACAATTTTTCAATATATTTAGTACTGGATACTCAAATTTCTTCTTCCTTGTGGTGACTATTTTGAAGTTTTACATTTTTAGGGTGGAAACATGGAAAGTATAAATAGTATAGGCCTTGCAGATCTGCATTTGAATTCCAGCTGCATCTCTTGTAGCCGGGTGACCTTGGACGTATAGCTTCCTCTCCTTAAGCTTCAGTTAAAAGGAAGATGAATATTTATTTCATGGGGTCATCACACCTGCAAAAATAGCGAATGCCCGTAAAACACTCAGTACTGTGACAAGGTCCATAGTCAATACCCTGTGAGTGACCATTCTGGTGCTTTTGAGAAAATAACTTATTTCACTTAGAATTTAAAATAACTAGTATTTGACCATGCAAAGGGCTTACTGATACATTTCCCCCTTATTATCCTGCATGCTCTATTGCCTGCTTCATGTCTCATTTTACCAGTTTTTCAATTAGATTTGCCATGTGTTAGTCTTTTTCAACAAGTAACCTTGGACTATATTAATCACTTCTTTTTGTTTTCTTCATTATTTAACTCATTTGTTGTCTATCTTATCACCTGTGCAGTTTCCTATTCTCCTGTAGTTCTTTTTTTTATTCATTTCTTTGTCTTATACAATGAGGTGAGAACTTAATTTTCTTATATTTTTGTAGATGGACAAACAAAGCTATGAACTTTCCTCTGAACACTGTTTTGACTACTTCCCATAGACTTCAATTGGTAATTATTATTCTCTTTACATTCTACTACTGGATTCTGAGCAGGTGATTAGAACCAGACTTTCAGGGACTAGCTAGAAGCAGGAGACTAGTTAGAGAAGTCATTACAACCATGAGCTGAAAGGCCAATTATCTGGACTGAGAATAGTAACTGGCTGTCAAAGTAACCAAGGTCTAGATATAAAAATCAACTGGTACCAGGTGATAATAATATGCCTATTATGTACTGAGCACGGTTCCTCTCATAGTTTTGCATATGGATCTCCTTAATTACCACGAGTGTTGTGTGACATTTGTCTATTTCCTCTCCTGCAATTAAAGATACTGGAGTCCTCAAATGACTTGCCTAAGGATGTAGAGCTAATGTAACCCATTTCTCTGAAATCCTCTCCACTGAGGATGGCGTTTCCTCTGAAACTCTCTCCACCGCTATATCATGCTAAACCTCTTTATAAATCTCTTATAAGCTTATTTGGGGTCAAGTCTTATTCTTTCAAATGCCAATCATGAGCACTGTTATCTTTTAATTAACTTTGTGGCAATAGGAATGGTTTGTGCTTACTTTGCAATATTACTTAAGATCAGTTGCTGTAAGAGAAGACATGCGTATCAGTGAGATCGTGGTCAAATTTATGAAAAGGCTTACGTGGGGGCGCCTGGGTGGCTCAGTTGGTTAAGCGTCAGACTCTTAATTTCCTCTTAGGTCATGATCTCTGGGTCATGAGATGGAGCCCCACATCAGGCTCTGTGCGGGGCATGGAACCTGCTTGAGATTCCCTGTTGCCCTCTCCCTTTGCCCCTCCCCCTGCTGGTTCTCTTTCTAAAATAAATAAATAAAATCTTAAAAAAAGATAATGCTTACATGTGGATGAACTTGCTGATCAATTTCACAAGACTCTGTAAGACCAAGCTAAGTAAGGACAATATTAATAGTAGTTATGCTTAATTCAACAACGACTATGTACCAGACACTGTGCAATAAGAACATTATATGCATTATTTCCATTAGTCCTTATCCCACTTGTGAGATAGGTATTATTATTTTTATTCTCCCTTATTTATAGATTGGGATACTGACATTCCAAACTGTTAGGTAACTCTCCACAGGTTATAGAACCAGTCAATTAAATGCAAGTTACCTGACTTCCAAACCTAAGACCTTGTCTTTGTTGCTTCATTGCTTCTCTTAGAAGCTAGAAGAAGGCCAAATATTAATCAATATAAAAGAAAATATTAAGAATGTACTGCTTCAGGAGGTGTTGGGCCTTTTTGTTGCCGGATGGATCTAAGCAAAAGCCTGTGATCCTCTGTCCACCAAAATAAGGGGGAAATCTATGACCTGCAGGTCACTGGTACCAACTCTGAAGAAGACTAGGATCATTTGTTAGAAATAAGATAGTGTGTGGTAGAAAAATCAGACTGTCTTGGGAAGTGGTGAGACTCTCAGTGAGTAAGGGGATGCTGGTGGAGTCTAAATTTGGATGGATAGTTTAACTCAATGGATTTTCATTATTTTCCAATAACCTCCCAAGGACTTTAAAAAATCAAATACCTTAAATATTAATTCCAATTAATTAATTCCAATTTTGCCCAGAAGAGAACAGCAGTTCACAGGCTCTTGAATGTTTGGTTCACCTTTGACCACTGGACATTTAGAGCTTCCCTCAGGTCTTAAGAGATTCAAAAAAATCTAGATAAGTCAGCAATAATTGCAATCCACATACTAATCCCATGCCCTCGGAGATTCTGTAGACACCTTTAGAGTTGTGTACAACTCACTACCCATCGGCATTGTGAAACCCCTTGAGCACTCTACTGCTGTCTCCAGTTTCTCTTATACATGCACAGCCACAAGCCAGTAAACATGCATCCCTTCCCAGCGATCAAGCTACACCAATTATTCAACAGAAATTCTACCAACTCTATACTATTTTGGTAATCCATTCAACTCAGTGTTGTTCCTGACAAACTTAGCCGTAACAGTGTGAATCAAGAGTTACAGCAAAATTAAATTTATATATTGACCAACTGAGGGGCTACACCTGCGATGAGTCCATAGTACAAATGTTTTATGATGAGCATTATCGAAGCTCTTGAATTTTGACCCCTAATCCTGGATGGGACGCAAGCTGGTGCCTGAATTAAGAAGACTTTTATCATTACTGCTATCATTACTGTCACGAACTAGACTTTGCCAGTGACTCTTGAACATGTCTTAGTACAGAGGGAAGACCTGCCTCCTATTTTTTAATTAAGTTTTTAGATTTAATTTTAATATAGTTAACCTACAATTCTGTATTAGTTTCAGGTGTACAATATAGTGATTCAACAGTTCTACATGTGACTCAGTGCTTATCATGGTAAGTATATTCTTAACCCCCTTCACCTATTTCACCCATCCCCTCACCCGTCTCTTCTCAGGCAACCCTCTGTTCTTTATACTTAAGAGCTCATTTTTTGGTTTCTCTTTTTTCCCCTTTGTTTATCTATTTTGTTTCTTAAATTCCACATATGAGTGAAATCATAGGGTATTTGTCTTTCTCTGCCTTATTTATTTAGTATTATACTCTCTAGCTTATTGTCGCAAATGGCAAGATTTCATTTTTCCATGGCTGAGTAATATTCTATTACATATATTAAATATATAAGTATTTATATTTATCTACATATATCGCATCTTCTTTATCCATTTATCTATTAATGGACACTTGGACTGCTTCCATAATTTGGCTACTGTAAATAATGTTGCAATAAACAGAAAGGCGCATATATCCTTTCGATTTAGTGTTTTCATTTTCTTTGTGTAAATATCCAATGGTGTGATTAGTGGGTCATAGGCTAATTCTGTTTTTAATTTCTTGAGGAATCTGCATACTGTTTTCTAGAGTGTTTATACCAGGTTGCATTCCCATCAACAGTGCACAGGGGTTCTTTTTTTCTCTACATCCTCACCAACACTTGCTGTTTTAGTGTTTTTGATTTTGGCCATTCTGACAAGTGTGAGAAAAACTCAGCATAGTTTTGATTTGCATTTTCCTGATAATGAACATCTTTTCATGTGTCTGTTGGCCATCTGTAAGCCTTCTTTGGAGAAATGTCTGTTCAGGTCTTCTGCCCATATTTTAATTGGGTTATGTGTTTTTTTGGGTGTTGAGCTATATGATTTCTTTTTACATTTTGGATACTAACCCTTTATCAGATATGTCCTTTGCAAATATCTTCTGCTACTCAGCAGGTTGTCTTTTAGTTTTGTCAATTGTTTCCTAGGTTATGGAGAATCTTTTTATTTTGATGTAGTCCCAGTAGTTTATTTTTGCTTTTATTTCTCTTACCTCAGGAGACATATCTAGAAAAAAAAATGTTACTGCCTGTGCTCGCTTCTAAAATCTTTATAGTTATGGCTATGGTTATGGTTAGGTCTCACATTTAGGTCCTTAATCCATTTTGAGTTTATTTTGTGTATGGTGTAAGAAAGTAGTCTAGTTTCATTCTTTTGCAAGTCGCTGTCCAGTTTTCCCAACACCATTTGCTGAAAAAACAGTCTTTTCCCCATTGGATATTCTTGCCTCTTTTGACTTACTTCCTCCTGAGCTGGAATAAACCACATTTGGAGTCTTCACACTTCACAAGGAAATATGGCTGTGACTCAGTGGCCACTGTTGCCCAGGATGAACAAACTCCATGAGCTCTGTTTCCAAACCTCATCTTCTTCTGCTGACCTATTGCCATGCAATCTGGGCAAGTCATTAAGCTTTTGTGAGTCTTGATTTCTCTACCTGTAAAATGGTGATATTAATAATATCTTCTCTGTAGGATTATACTGTGGAGATAAAATGAAATAAAGACCATGATAGATCTTTATAAACTATAAAATGCTTTGAAGCAAAACTTTATTTTATTTTTTTAAAGATTGATTGATTGATTGATTGATTTTAGAGAGAGAGAGCACAAGCAAGAGGAGGGGAAGAGGGAGAGGGAGAGAAAGAATGTCTCACAGACTCCACTGAGGATGGAGCCCCACGTGGGGCTCTATCTTTCAACCCTGAGATTATAACTTGAGCAGAAACAGAGACTCAGACGCTCAACCAACTGAGCCACCCAGGTTATCCCCCCTCCCAAGTTATTATTATTTTAAAAGTGACATTCAGGCAGAGGCTGGACCATAGGCCGAAAGCAGGCTGAGTCAGAAGCAGGTTTGTAGGGGACTGGAAGCCTGCTGGGGCATTGCCAAGGAAACCAGGAGAGAAATATACGTCATGGAGCCCCATCCTTATCTGCCCACTGCAGAGTATCTACGAAGAGCACAAACAGTACAAGGGACCAGTCATGGACAATTTGGGAAAAACACATCCGATTCCTTTTAAGGAGGGAAAGAAAGTGGGAGCTGTCTCGGAAGAAAGAAAATGCTTCTCTTGGTTACAAAGAGGAAAGCACTTCCCGAACATTTCTAAGCGACATGTGTAATGCCATCTGGAAGGCAGAGGGAGAAAGCTGGCTCTTAGGTTTCCTTTCAGAAGGGGAAGCCTTTGTCCCTGGCATCGTTTGGATATTTGTAGGGAGATAAAGTTGAGTAGCATAAGCCCTGGGAGTCCCTCTGGGCTCAGCTAATGGGTTCAATTGTCAGTTTCTTTGTTATGAGTAAAACAAGTTTGGATAAAAATGAATCTTGTGGGGGCGCCTGGGTGGCTCAGTGGGTTAAAGCCTCTGCCTTCGGCCCCTGTGGTATTTTCAGGGTCCTGGGATGGAGCCCCACATCGGGCTCTCTGCTCAGCCGGGAGCCTGCTTCTCCCCCCCCCCCCCCCCCCAGCCTACCTCTCTGCCTACTTGTGATCTCTCTCCTTTCTGTCAAATAAATAAATAAAACCATTTAAAAAAAAAAAAAAACGAATCTTCTGGCCTTGGGAACTAAAATTGTGGAAAGCTCCCTGTGTGTCCCTTTATATTAGCAACATCGCTCACATCTCCCTGTTTGCCATTAGTATGTCTCCTACCGTAGTTTTGATTTTCATGGTGGATTATTTTTCTTGCTCCCTTTATACCTGGAATGGAGAATATCTAGGTGACATACCAAACTCAGCATTCCTAAATGGAACTCCTTATTGCCTTTGCTTTACCCTCAAGAGTGTCCCACCCTTGCATTAGAACTCCAGGCCAGTATTGGACTCGAGCTATAAACCTCAAGGTTATTTTGACCCTTGTGGTTCTTTTACCCAGTATAATGTCAAAGAATCCTACTGGATCTGCTTAAGCCCACTTTATTCCACTAGGACAGTCCTGGTTCGGGCCTTAATCACGCCTGAATCATGGGTTTGGGCATCATTTCTGTTACTTTAATATCTCTTCCTGAAACTGCTAAAGCCTCCTTCCCAAAAGGCAGACCAATGTGTGCCATTTCCTTCCCTGAAGATTTTTGATGACTCCCTGTTACCTAGAGAAGTGGACACTCTCTTCTGTGGCCTTTGTGTGTCCTTTTAAGGACAACACTGTGAATTGTACCACCAAACAATAACTGTGGTGTCAAGTGGGGCTTAAAACAGTTTGCTCTTGAGCTAAGTTCTTGACACCATCAAGATTCTTCCACAGACAAGAGTCTTTGTAGGAAATGAGAAGAAGACTGGAGATGTAACCAAAATTGTCTTTAAAAAATGTTTTCTGAGGATTCCATTGGTTGGTCATTAGCAGCTATGTGGTTTCCTGGATTACATTTGGCCTGTATAACTGGGACTCTCAGAGATGTTTATGATAAGTGATGGATGTGTTAAATAAACAGACTAGAAAGTCTTTTCCATTACAAGTTTGTAAACATGGGATTTGGATTTGGAATCACCATTATTGAGAATAAGTGGGGGAGGGGGAATTTGTTAAAGAAAGCCATTTATGGACAGCTTTTAACACTAGATCACACTTAAATTATGTACATGTTATGTATTTTGTTTAGTCTCCTGTATATTCTTGTATTAATCACTGTCTGTTATTCATAGCTTCAAAAATACTTAGAAGACAAAATATCAAGCTTGTTTAGGAATAGAAATCTTTGCTGGTGTCCCTGTTTCTAACTACTGTTATATTCAGGGAATGGCTTAGAACTCAGACCGAGGGGTCTTCTGGGTGAGAGACAGTTTACATAGCGACACGTAGAGAAGAAAGTGGGAATACGATAACCGATCTCGGTTAAGACTAATTAAAAGGAGAAGAAGAGGGGTGCCCGGGTGGCTCAGTGGGTTAAAGCCTCTGCCTTTGGCTCAGGTCGTGATCTCAGGGTCCTGGGATCGAGCCCCATATCGGGCTCTCTGCTCAGTGGGGAGCCTACTTCCTCCTCTCTCTCTCTGCCTGCCTCTCTGCCTACCTGTGATCTCTCCCTCTCTGTCAAATAAATAAATAAAATCTTTTTAAAAAAATAAATAAATAAAAGCAGAATAAGATATGCTCACATATGCTTAAATTATTCAAATAGAAATATGAAATGGTGAACAGTGGTTACTTCTGCAACTGGGTGGGACAGTTTTACTTTGTATTTTATACCTTCTCCATATGGAATTTGTTTATCTAGTAGCATGTACTACTTCTGTTAAAAAGTAGTCAGACAAGGGCACCTGGTTGGCTCACTCAGGTGAGTGTCTGACTTTTGGTTTTGGCTCAGGTCATGATCTCAGGGTCATGGGATCTAACCCTCAGCAGAGTCTCTGCCCCTCCCCTGCCCACATGTGTTCTCTCTCTCTCAAATAAGTAAATCTTAAAAAAAAAATTAGACATTTTTATATGTACTGTCATAGAAAAGATCCAAAATACATTGTTAATTGAAAAAAAGCAAGTGGTAAATATTATATATTGCATAATTCCATTCTTATAAGCAATTACTGGGGCCTATATGTATATAATACTATATATATCTATATAATATAATATGTATTATATAGATAAAATATGTAATTACATACATTATATATTTATACTATTATATATGTTATATATGTATATATATGACAAGAAATGTCAATTTGTTTTCTTTGAATCAAAGCAAACTTGAGAGTCTCATCTTAATAGGAAGACAGGAAATTCAATCTCTCCCCATGATTTGGGGAGAGTTTTTCTCCCTTTCTAGAATCACATATAAATCCTCTGGTCCCCATCTCTCATTGTGGCCACTCATGCTTATTTTGTCCACATTTGCATGGGTCCTAGGTTGGTCAGTACAGGGCCTTACTAAGCCTGGAGCAGAATCTTTCCTGCGACCAGAATTTCCCTCTGAGAGAGCCCTCTCTAGTCCTAGTCCCTCCATAGAGATGACTCTGGGGATCAAGGCCCCGAGTCCTACTATATGGAACTCAGAGACCTTGCCCTCTTTTGTGTCTTGAGGACTGTCTTCTTCCAGTACTCCCTCCCCTAGTACAAATCACTCCAGAAGTTCAAGGCCCAGACGCAGGTACCTTATTTTAAAGGTTTTTGGGGGGGGGGGGCGGTTGGGTTCTAAGTCAAAGAGATACAAAAGGCCTGAAATTTTTGGAATTCTTGTTCTTGAAATCCTGTGTGTGTACTTGTGTGTGAGAGTATGTGCACACACATTTGTGTTCATACATGTGCATTTGCACACATGCCTATGTTCATGGGGGTATATGCAAGTTAAGAGTAGAGTGAGAATAAAACACTAATATCTTAATAAGTCACTTTGCCACACTCATCTTACAGAGAGGAAACCGAGATTCAGAGCAGCGCGCCCAAGGTTAAACACTTGTAAGGGGCAGTGATAACTTGGAATTCTGATCTCTCTTGCCCCAAAACTCATTCTAATTTCCTCAGACTTAACCCTCATCAGATTTTGTAGTAGATACGAAGACGGGAAATTTCAGGCAAACCTTCCCAGATATTCACTTTGGAAACTTGTAGGGAAAACGCTAAATTGCCTGAATTTTTTTTTCCCTTCCTTTTCAGACCCCATTTGAAGGACGCAGGTTATGGCAGAGAAGCAGCTTTTCATCCGAGGAAGGACAGTAATAAAAAACCGTGTCGTGCCAGGATTAGTAGCTTGAAGAGCGCTTAGGGGAAATCTATGCTGTGCTTCCGATCGGTTTTCTTCTAAGAAGCATTGTGCTAGGTTTTTTTGGTTTCAACCAGCAGAAACCCATTTTGCCTGACATACACCAATGAGGAATGTATTGAGAGGATCAGGAGTCAGTCGCAGATGCCAAGGAAAGCTGACAAACCAGACCTTAGGAAGAGCAGGTCTGTGTCTCTGAGAAGCAAAGCTCTGGAGCCCAGTCTTTTCCGGGGGATTGCTATGCTCTAGTTTTAGTCTGTTTTTGAACTCCATGCTTGGAACCTTCTCAAGGAATCTGATTGTCCTGATGTGGGTCGTGGAGCCAGTTACATGCTGAAAGGTTAAGGGCCCTTGACTGGCACTGCCATCGCCATCGAGGGGAGGCAAAATGGGAGTGGGTGTGGGTCGTCTTTGCCCAGAGCCACCCAGCACATCTGGGTGGAGCAGGGGTCACAGTCCAGACCCTCCAGCTCCAAACTGGGCGGCCCCCACTTTTGATGTCACGATTACTGTGCATTCCATTCCAAGCAAGTTCAAATTAAAAGCTACATTACATAGTTTACTGAGGGTATTTTTAGGCGCTAAGCACTTTTTAAAAGGTTTTTTTTAAACAACCATATCCAAACAGTCAAGAAGAAAAATTACAAACACTGTGGGATGTGATTATCTTTCCTCAACTGAGATCAGACATCCTGCAAAACTGTGATGTGTGCAGCTGATTTGCTTCCCGATTAAGAAGTCAATGAGGCCTGGAAGGCTTCGCTTATGGGTTCCCAAACCTGGCTTCACATCAGAGTCCACTGTGGCCTCTGTAGAGCCAGCTTTGGCGTTGTTTGACCTGGGCCAGATCCCAGCTTTGCCTCTACCCCACTGTGTGACTGTGTAAAGGTCACTGGAGCTGTCCAAGTCCCAGTTTGTTCATCTGCAAAATGGCAACAATTTTACTTTGGGCCTCATGAGGCGGTTGGGAGAATTAAACAGAACCTTTTGTGGGTGGTGCCTTTGTCTCCGTGGCCTGGCTTCTCTCGTAACTGCTCAAAAATATTCGTTGGCACTGTCCATGAGATTGCTCTTCCTTTACCGTGGCTCCTTAGGCTTTCCGCACACGCTTTTCACACACACTCCTCCTCTGTCTGAGATGTGCTGTAAAAGTCAGAATCCCCTAAGACCGCAAAGTGGGTTATTTCATGAAAGCCAAATTTCAGAAGTAAATTAGAATTGATCTCCTCTTAGAAATGAAAAGTATTTGATCCGAAAGGCTCGCTGTTATATATATTTTATTTAAGATTTCTATTTAATTATTTGACAGAGAGAGGGACAGCGAGAGAGGGAACACAAGCAGAGGGAGTGGTAGAGGGAGAAGCAGGCTCCCCGCTGAGCAAGGAGCCCGATGTGGGGCTCAGTCTCAGGACCCTGGGATCATGACCTGAGCGGAAGGCAAAAGCTTAACGACTGAGCCACCCAGGCGCCCCTCACTATTATATTTAAATCACATGGTATTTAAAAGAGCAGCCGAAGATGCTGGCCAAAGCAGAGTGCATTGCTCTCCCCCTCGCAGGTGATCACTCCCTTCTGGTAGGAAACTTGGTCCCAGGAATCCCACTACCTTCTTGTTCCTCTTTGTGAACAAAGAGGCTGCAAAGCCAGAGGCCAAAAACCAGAGCAGAGAGACGGTTAGTTGCTTTCTTCCTCTTACTTGTTAGCTAAAAGCCTCCCCCTTGTGGTATCAGGGCTCGAAGGATGGACAGCAGGTGGCAGTCAAGAAGGACTGGCTGGCAGAGGACACCCATGGAGCGGGGCCCCTCGGCTCAGTAGGTTAAGCATCTGCCTTCAGCTCAGGTCGTGATCTCAGGGTCCTGGGATGGAACCGTGAGTCGGGCTCCCTGACCAGCTCCCCCACCCCCTCAAATAAATAAAATCTTAAAAAAAAAAAAAAAAAAAAGACACCCACGGAGCAATTTGCAGTCAGCCTTTGGGGAAACCTGACAGTTTACGTCCAACTTCTCACAATCCCAGGAGGGATCTGGTGCCAAGAAAACAGGCTGTGATGAGTAAGCAAGCTGTGTCCTGATCAAATTTGCACGCAGATTGAATAGAAAATCATACCCGGGGTTGGTGAGAAAGGTGACAATCTGTGGGCAGGTGTTCATTTCGTCCACGTTTTCGTGCAGCTAGGTAAAATTAGCTTTGCATGTAACATTCGTTTCTTTTCAACTTCCGTAGCTACAAGCAGTAATTAGGGCTTACCAGTTGTCGTCCTGCCTTAGATGAACGATCCCTTTGAGGAAAAGCAAGATAAAATCACAAATCTGTTAGAATGTCCTTCTCCAATGCTCTTGCAGGTGAGACTGTGTTGGCGGGCTCTGTAAAAGAACTGAACTTGTGGGTTGAAGCCATTGCAACAGAACTGGTAGAGGGAGCGTAAGTAGGGCTTGGAGAGAGTCCTGTGTTGACCTAGCTGGTTAGGTTAAACACCAAAGGGGCAAATATTGCCAGTAGATATTCTGCTAAGTGAAAAAGGAAGACAATTGACAAGAGCAGGTTTTAAGAAACCAGGACTTTTAGCCTCTCCTTCTGATTATCTATTGCTGTCTAATCTCATTCCTTGTCACCGTAAATGCTAGTGGCGTAAAGCACCTCCAGCCATTTTATTATGCTCATGGACTCTGGGGGTCAGGAGGTCAGGGAAGCTTGCTCCTGCTACACAGGGTCTGGGACTTCAGGTGGGAATACCAGAAGCTTGAAGCTACTCAGCCGCCGGGGCTGGGATTGGGTCAAGGCTGGCTCGCGCCTGTGTCTGGAGGTTAATGTCAGCCTCTGCACCGGGGTTGTGGGGGTGGGGGGCTGTTTGCAGGAATGTCTCATGTGGCTTTTCTATGTGGGCTCCCTGCTTCCTCACAGCATGATGACTGGTTCCAAGAGGACCAGGCAGATGATACAACCCTTTCTGTGACCTGGGAAGTCAGTGGGGGGCATATCCTCAGAAAGCCCCGATGACCTCAGGCCAGCCTCTATCCGACCTCCTCTCCCACACCCTGTCCTCGGCCCTTTGGGCCCTTAGCCACAGCAGCCTCCTTTCTGTTCTCCACCACATCGAGCTCTTTCTCACTTGGGAGCCTTCAAACACACTGTTCTTTCTGCCTGGACTACTCTTCCCCTCTTTGCATGGTCCCTCCCAAAGGATAGAACGGAAGCAGGAGCATTTTCTGTTTTGAGCTTCTTGGTCCTGTGTCTGCAAGCAGTCAGATGTGCACGGAGCGAATGGGCAGCCACGCATGCGTGCTCTTCCTTGCTCACACCCTGTGTCTTGGAGCCACTGCCCCGGACAGAGCAGGTACAGGGAAGGTGAGCGCTCCAGATGACAGAGCCTCCTTTGACCCTTTCTGTGTCGGTGCAGCCCGAGGAGAGAGATGAGAATCATGGGCCCTGGCAGCCTTGGTGTGCCGGAATGCTGGCTGTCTGCTTCTGACATCAGACTTGACAAGTCCCACAGGCAGTTCTTCTTTTTGGATGGGACACTGCCACTGCCTCTCAAATGCCCCACCCCTGCAGGTGGCTGCCTCTTCATAGTAGGGACAGAGGGGCTTATTATTGGGCAGTGAATTTATGTCTGAGGGACCCCTGGGCCAGAGAGCGGGCCCATCACTTTCACACACATGGAAGGGACTTTCCTTGAAAGTAATATAAATCTGCTACTTTCAACATTTAAATCCTTCCCTCAAGCGGCAACCTCAATATTGACAATTACATCTTCTCAAAAGAAACATTTTCTTATAATCCAGGGATTGGTCAACTTTTCTGTAAAGTCTCTGAGAGCAAAGAGTTAGGTTTTGCAGGCCATATGGTGTCTGTTGCAATGACTTAAATCTACTTTGGTATATAAACAAATGGGTACAACCGTGTTTCGGTAAAAGTTTATTTCCAGACACTGAAATTTACATTTGAAACAATTTTCATACATCACGAAATATTCTTCTTTCGAATTTTTTTAACCATTTAAAAAGTGAAAACCAATCTTACCTCTTGAACTGTACAAAAAAAAAAAAAAGACCAGGGTCAGATTTGGCTCCTTGGCCCTAGCAATTGATTGATTGATTGATTGATGTTCTTATTTATTCATTTGAGAGAGGTACAGAGACAGAGATGGAGAGAGAGAGAGCATAAGCTGGGGAAGCAGCAGAGGGAGAGGGACAAGCAGACTCCCGCTGAATTGGGAACCTGACTTGGGACTCGATCCCAGGACGCAGAGATCATGACCTGAGCTGAAGGCAGATGCTTAACATTCTGAGCCACCCAGGCACCCATTGGGCCCTAGCAATTTAACGCATTACTCTGGGATACCCAGTTCTCTATAATTTATAGTTTAATCATTAGGTAAAATAATTTTCCAGGTACAACCTGGCCTGATGTGGTGTGTTTCCAATATTTATACCAGGGCTATCCTCCTCTCTGCTTTGTTAACTACACATCTTCTTTAAATTTCAACTCAGTACCTCTATTTTTAACTTTTTGAGGATACTCCAAGTTGTTTTCCACAATTTTTATGCCAATTTGTGATCCTACCCATATGCAAAAGGGTACCCTTTTCTCCACAGCCTCACCTACACCTGTTGTTTCTTGTGATGTTGATTTTAGCCATCAGTCTTAGTTCTGATGCGTGTTTCCCTGAGTGAGCATCTTTATATGTACCTGTTGGCCATTTGTATGTCTTTTTGGGGGAGATGTGTATTCAGTTCCTCTGCCCATTTTTAAACCAGGTTATTTGTTTCTTTTTTCTATTGAGTTAAGTTTTTTATGTTTTTTGTTGTTGTTGTTGTTGTTTTGGTTTTGGTTTTTTTTTTTTTTTGCTATTGAGTTGAGTTCCTTATATACTTAGGGTATCAACCCCTGTTCACATTTATGATTTGCAATACTTCCTCTGATCCATAAGTGATCATTTCCTTTTGTTAGTGATTTCCTTTGCTGTGTAGAAGCTTTTTATTTCGATGTAGTTCCACTTGTTTATTTTTGCTTTTGTTGTCTTTGCTTTTGGAGTCATATTTAAAAAAAAATTATTGCCCAGAACGAGAACAGAAACCAAAAGGAGCTTTCTCCCTATGTTTTCTTCTAGGAGTTTTATGATTTCGGGTCTTACATTTAAGTGTTTAACCCATTTTGAGTTGATTTTTATGGATGGTATAAGATAGGAGTCCAACTGCTTTCTTTTGCATGAGGTTATTTTTTAGTCTTAAAAAAAGAAGGAAATCTTACGATTTGCAACAACATGGACAGAACTGGAGAACATTATGCTAAGCAAAATAAGCCAAACCTGGAAAGTCGAATACTGTACAATCTCATTTACATGTGGAATCTAAAATAATCAAACTTATAGAAGCAGAGAGTAGAATGGTGGTTTCCAGGGTTGAGGGGGGGTAGAAATGGAGAGATCATAGTCCAAGGGTATAAAGTTTTAATGATGCATGATAAACAAGTGGTGGAGATGTACTATACAACACTGTGCCTATAGTTAACAATGTAGTATACTGTATATTTAAAATTTGCGGAGAGGATAGATATTATATCAAATGCTCTTACCACAGATACACACACACACACACACACACACACACACACACACACTCATCATAAAGGGGACAGGAGGAGGAAACTTTGGGAGGTTATGTACATGTCTAATGTCTAGATGGTGGTGATAGTTTCACAGATCTATGCTTATCCACAAATTCATCGAGTTCTACATATTAAACATGTACAGCTTTCTATATGTCAATTATACCTCAATAAAGTGGTTTCTAAAAAAACTCGATTTGACTTTAAATCTTTAGAAAAGCCCTTTAAGAAACTTAATTGGAATTAAATTATGCTTTCTCATAAGTTCCTATGTTTCTTGGAACTTATAATTTGTGTTTATATCTTTCTTTGTACCCTCATGTAATTACCATCCACCTCTCTTATAAGACTATAAATGCCAAGAGATCAGAAACCAAATCTCTTTCAATATACATTGTATCCTATGCTCTAGCAAAATGCCTGGCATCTAGCAGGGACTCCATAAATATTTAATGAATGAATGAAATCTAGTTTCCTTTTGTCTATTTCTGCTTCTGCTCTGAAGAGAAGCAGATCTCTTAAAAGGATGGCACTTACAAAATCAGACTAACCGTGGAGCCTATGGGAGAATTTCTTGCTTAGGTCCTAATATAGAGGGAGGCAGCTGGATCAGAACTCAGTACTCAGATGGGGAGAAGAGTATAAGTCACAGCAGACCATAACCTCCACATTCTGCAAGCTTCACCTTTAGTAATTAGGCTCTTGTTGCTCACTATTCCCCTTATTCCATATGGCTTACTACAAAGGTAATTATGTATTTATTTGGTGATCATTTGATTATTATGTCTTGGTCACAGAGGCACTATGTACACTCTAGCTAAAAATTGTCAAAATAAGAAGACTTTTAAGACAAACACAGAACTAGGAAATTGCATTGGATAAGATAAATCAGCTGGAAAATGAGCCCATTGGGCACATTTATTTGGAGCACAGGTTTTGGCCATCTTTATTTTTCAGATCTTAGTTTTGCCTTGTTCTTGTGTTACCAGATTGATAAGATGGGACCTGATGCTCTGACAGGGGTTTGGAATATGTTTAGCATATTATTTAAGGGTGAAGCCAGAGCAAGTCTGAGGGTCTATCATTCATTCAACAAATATTTATTGAGAAATCCAGGATTACAAAAATACAGCCCTTGCCTTAAAGAAACACAATATGGAAGGTGAGTACCGATTTCCCTTGCCCCATCCTTGGTTTGCTCTTGATTCTGCAAATTAGCATTCAGTTTAGGTCAACTCTGGATTAATCCAAGGTGCCTTTGACCAACAGCTTTCCACTGCTTTCTGGCCATTCATTGTGCCTGAGATGTTAGCATGAGTGAGGGGAAAGTCAGTGTCTCAGACCCCCCACAGCCTGAGGCTCCCCTTCCTCTGTCCCCTTGTGGATTGAGATCTGACTCCAGCTCTGTGTAAGGAAACCTTGCCAGAGAGGGAAGGATGTCTGAAGGGCACCGGACTGCAGGTCAGAAACCTTGGTTTCACCTTGGCTCAGCCACAAACTCACTACATGTCTTAGGCAAATTGCTTTTCTCCCTTAATCTCCTGTAAGAAAAAGAAAATGACAAACTGGGTAATGATATTTAAGGTCTTTTTCGGGGTTACATTCTCACTCTCTACCCATCACTGTATGTCTAGAGTTGAAAAACCCCAACAAACACTAAGATCCATGGTTTTTAGTTTAATAACCACCTGATTTTATTAAACTTAAATTTTCAGTGTTTCCCCAAAAAGCAAGTTCAACCCTTTGTCAGGTGTCTGGCTGAAAACATGAAGATGAATAGGCCCTAAGGTGGGAATTCTTTCAACAAGGAGAAGACTTCCCCCTGGTTTTGAGGATCTTTTGGGGGGACTCCTCTTGGATGAGCCCCAATCCGACAACAGCAGAGGGAAAGGGCTTTGATAGTTCAGAACAGTTAACATTTACTGAGCATCTGTTAGACGCCAGGCACTGTTCTAATTGCTTTGCACGTATTACCCCATTTAATCCTCTCCGCAACAGTATGTCATTCAAACAGAAAATTAAAAGAGCTCCCTTCCAACAGGCCAGCAAGGAGCAGGATGCTTAGCATCAGGATGAAAGTGTTAAGGGTGCAATTAAGAATGCATTTTTATGAGTGCACGGCTCTGCAAGAAAATGCTGGTGTTTCTTTTATCCATCAAAGCGGTCTTCCTCATCCGTAAGAAAGCCCCTGGCCATTCCATGTCACTGCACCTTGAGCCCACAGTTCATTATGAAAGCCAATGGAGAGGAACGAGGTGGGCCCTACACAGGAGGGAAAGGCCCGAACAAGTAGGTAGAAAGGGAGGTGTGTTTGGTCTAGATTTATTAGCCCAGGGGATGGTTCCTGTCGTTATAAATGCGTGAGTAGCTTAGAAGGGCAAGCCCAGGAAAATTAACAGAAGGATTTTATTCTAATGATGAAGTCACTGGTCTTGTTTGCAGGGGACTCAGAAGCCAGGTTATGAGTGGCTCGAAGTGACATCTGGAAGCAAAGGCAGGAAGGGCTCGAGACAACAAAGGGGAAGAGATAGGAGGTAGGGCTTCGAGGTGAGGAGGGAATGTGCAAGAAGGGAGCAGGTGTTACAGGGGGGCAGGGGGGAGGGAGAGAGGGAGAGGGAGGGAGCAGCCAGCACCCGTGTTAGCTGCTCTGCCAGGCCTTTCACAGCTTCCTCAAGACCACTATTTCTCATCTTCTCAAAAAAAAAAAGTTGAAGTTCAATCACATGTTCTTCTGAACACTGACTTTACCATAGTGTAAAATGGACTTGAACTTGTTTTAATTCTATCACAGAATTGAAACGATTTTGACTTCCCTCTTGGTTTTTTCTACTCCATTAAAAAGCCAATTGTTCACAGCTGAACCATTGGCTTCCCTGACTCCTTCCCGGACCCCCCACAAAACAAAATTCACTGGACTCTTCCCATGTGCCAGACTCTGCTCCATCCTATGGGGAGTATCATAGGAGCTCTCCGACATTCTAGTGTAGGAGTTAGATAATGAGCAAAATAAAAAATGAAATGACACAACATGATAGAAGGTGGAGAGGGTCAAGAAGAACAATAAAGCAGGAAAGGTTATAAGGACTACTGGAGATGCAGGGGCATACGGCGTTCAAGAATATGGTCATGGAGGTCTTTGTCGAGATATAATTGAGCAAACATGGGAAAAGTTGAGGGGGTGAACTGTGAGGACGTCCAAACATCCTGCAGAAAATTATTTCAGGCACAGGGAACAGAAGAGCTGAGAGCATGGCTTGTATTTTCCAGGAGCAGCAAAGAGGTCGGTGTGATTGAAACAGAGTGAATGAGTAGGAGAGCAAAACTGTGAGGAAAGGGGCCCATCCTGCAAGACCTTTGACTGATACTCTTTGTGATGTGAAGAGCCATGGAAAGGTTTTGGGCACCTGGGTGAATCAGTCTGCTAAGAATCTGCCTTTGGCTCAGGTCATGATCTCGGGGTCCTGGGATCAAGCCCCGCATTGAGCCCCCACCCTGCAGGGAGCCCAGCACAAAAAAAAATCCCTGCTCAGCAGGGAGTCTGCTCTTCCTCTCCCCCTGCTCATGCTCTCTCTCCCTCTCAAATAAATAAATAAATAAAATCTTAAAACAACAACAACAACAACAAAAAAGGTTTTGTGCAGAGAAATGACACAAGAAGTCCTGAATGCTTACTTGGCAGATATTCAT
>CM053607.1:33165562-33176561 GCA_028646535.1 Procyon lotor | reverse complement strand
CCTGTAACCAATAGGAGGAATGCTGACAATGCCCACCCACCGGGTTGGGTATTGCATCGAAACACAACCAGCCATCCACAACCATTTTAAAATAAACCAAATCCTTTGTAGATATGTCTCAACAACATGCATAAGAAACGTAGTCCCTAGGGACCTTCAAGCTCCCTCCTTTCTTGCTTCCTCCCTGCCACTTCTCAAACTACAAGTGCTCCCATCCCTCTTTCCCTAAATCCTTATGTCCTTTTTGTTACCCTCGCCCATGTCATTTCCTCTTGATCCTGCACCCTATTATCCCAGGAAGGATAGGGCTGATCTCCCTTTGTGGGGGAGGGTCCTCAAAAGCTAATTATTTTCATTTTGTCACATGCTCATTAATAGGACCTGCAAAACTCGGTTCTACTAGAGACACAGAATCCTAAATGTGAGAAGGAAATTGGGGGTCTTAGCACCATACTCTCCCTTTTCAGATGAGAAATTTGAGGTACGTAGAGGGAAGGCTAAAGGAGCTTCATGGAGCCAGGAACCATCTGATAGGTGAGGCCATTTGTTTATATTTTAATAGCTAAACTCCCTTGAATGAGGCTCAAAACTTAATTTCCCTCCACTGAATTTCTGTCTCCAGAAGATTCTATTGTGTCTCAGTGCGATCACAGGGCTGCCTTAAAAATTCTCCTCATGAAGTCAGAATATATATTTTCCTTTTTATATTTATGTTTGAAAATGGTAACAACATTTTTAAGAATTGCCTTCCTTGTTGACATTTGCCTTCTTTCCCCCAACTACCCAAAATAATTAAATGCATAATATGGAGCAAAATGTATAGAATCATCCAAATGCTTATTCTTGGTTATGATCTGCCAAATGAAAAACTCGCTTTAGCAAAGCTCCGTGCAGGGAGAGCACGTAGAACAAACAATAATAATAACAAGATGCCTGGCGGTGAGGCTAGAGGTTTGCATGTCTTTACTCACTCAAGCTTCTGTGAATGAGGTACCTCGGTTTTCATTTCGCTGGTAAGTGAAGGTTTGGAGAGGTTTGGTTCCAGGTCAGATAGTAGAGCCAGCATCGAGGCTCAGGAATGGTCTAATTAATGTCTGAGCTCTTCATCTTTCCATTTTGCTCATCCAAAGACAAAGTAAATTGAGGCAAAGGTGGAATCATTTCACATCCTCATTCCCACCGTCTAGATGTCATAGACAGGTGCAACAAGAAGAGGCAGTGTCCACTGTGTGTAGAGCCCTGAAAAGGATTTAATTTCAGTGAACTCTTTCCTATGGGGCCGTGACAACGCTCATTAGACAGGCTGGCTGGGGTAGATCAACCAAAGTGCCACAGGGGACAGTTTCAGTATTTTAACAATTCCCGCCCTGCAATTCTCTCTGCTGTTTCTCCCTTTCGTCTAGCATGTGTCTGCTCGAATCTTTTTGGATTCTTGGATCAATAGCTAAGTCAATCATTCCTTAGCACGTCTCATGGCCCCACCGGTCAGATACACACACACACACCATGATTTGCCTTTTTTGCTTCACAATTCATTGTCAGCGTCTTTCTCGTTCAAGTACTAACATAAAACTATCTTTACATACATGTCATCATTCTTACAACTCTGCTTGTCCATTAACTTTTCATTATTGTCATGATAAATAGAACAACAGTCACTATGAAGTCATCGGGCTTTAATCAGGATCCTGAGCATAATGTAATTTCTCTTGCTCTCTCATAAGCCTGTGGAGAAATCCACATAGTGCTAGCAATCATTCATTCAAGGGAATGTACTTTCCTGTAACTCTTTTGTGGACATACTGGCTTTACCCAGTGGAGGGTCCCTAGGTCCCTAGGAAAGATTGCAAGCTTGTTGGTGGCCATCCATGCTCCTGGTGTTAACGATGCTAGTAACTCTTTCATTTCCCTTTCCAGTTTCTTGCCCAAGGTCTTAATGCTTCACTTTTAAGTGCTTTGGAGACATTGCTTTTCAGACAGCTTTCAGCCAAAGCAAATTGAGTTTATTTTTTTAAAAAAGATTTTATTTATTTATTTATTTATTTATTTATTTATTTGACAGAGAGAGGGAGAGAGAGAGCACAAGCAGGGGGAGCAGCAGGTAGAGGGAGAAGCAGGCTCCCTGTGGAGCAGGGAGCTGGATGTGGGCCTCGATCCCAGGACCACAGGATCATGACCTGAGCCCAAGAGAGATGTTTAACCAACTGAGCCAACCAGGTACCCTGCAAAGTAAATTTAAAACTCAACTCACTGTTATTCCAGAATATTGTTCAATATGGCAGTCAACAGCCACATGGAGTGCATGAGAGGCAGCTGGTCTGAACTCAGATGTACTATGAATATAGCATTTCAGCTGAGTACGTAAATGAGAGTACGAGAGGGCAAAATAGATCATTGATGATTTTTATGGTGATTGCATGCTGAAATCATAATATTTTATAGGCAATAATTAAATAAAACATAATTACACTCTGTCATGGGGACACACATACCCACACACGGGCACACACATTGCAGATCTTTCATCCCAGAATCTGTGGATATATTTTTTTAATCCGCTATGTCATTTGCAAATACCTTCTCCCATTCCATAGGTTGCCTTTTAGCTTTGTTGATTGTTTCCTTCGCTGTACAGAAGCTTTTTATTTTGATGTAGCCCCAGTAGTTTATTTTTGCTTTTGTTTCCCTTGTCTTGGGAGACCTACCTAGAAAGAATTTACTATGGCCCGTGTCAAAGAAGTTAATGCCTGTGTTCTCTTCTAGAGTTTGTATGGTTTCAGGTCTCACATCTAGGTCTTTAATCCATTTTGAATTTATCTCTGTGTATGGTGTAAGACAGTGGTCCAGTTTCACTCTTTTGCATATTGTTGCCCAGTTTTCCCAACACCATTTGTTGAAGAGTCTGTCTTTTTCCCACTGGATTTTCTTTCTTGATTTTTCAAAGATTGATTGACCATGTAATTGTGGGTTTGTTTCTGGATTTTCTATTCTGTTCTATTGATCTATTTTTGTGCCAGTACCATACTGTTTTGATCACTACAGCTTTGTAATATAACCTGAAGTCCAGAGTTGTGAGGCCTCCAGCTTTGCTTTTCTTTTTCAAGATTGCTTTGACTATTTGGGGTCTTTCGTGGTTCCATATACATTTTAAGATTGTTCGGGAATCTGTTGATATTCGCGGTGCATTTACATCTTAGACTTGGTCTCCAAGTTACTTTAAAGGAGAAAATCCTACAGGGGAAAACTTTACAGTGTTGATTTCCTTACAAAGGACAACATTGGAAAGCATCATGTCATCTCGGAACAAACCCCACTCGGCTGATTTCTTCTCCAACTTAGAATGGATTGTTGGTTCTGTAGTTGAATGTCACATGGTGTTGCTTCTTTGTAGCAAGGCAACAGGTTATAAGAAAAGCACATCATTTTAGACACTAGAATGACACACAGCATAGTAAGATGCTCATTTCAGGAGACATCCATGAAAACTGAGAGCAAACGGGAGCAATCAAATTCACTCCTACCGTCTGTTATCTCCAGGACACACAGTCATTTTATGGAATGGAGGGTAGAATTGTTGTTGTGGATCTAAGTCATTGTTTTTCTCTCTATTTTTTTGACAAGCATATAAAATTGTTTTTGTGCAAGTTAAGTAAACATGCGTATTACCTCTCAGCCTCTCTGGTAAGTAATATTGACCTTTTATGGGTCTTTCATGAATGAAGGTCCACAAGGAGGAGATCTTTGGGATAAAGGATGTGAAGTATTTCTCTTTAGTGGGCTGAAAGAATTCATGAGTTCATTCACTACTCTTAGCAGAATGCCCTCGCTCTACCAGATGCTGTCCCAGGTGCTGAGGATGTAGAGATGAATTAAGAGCCCATCATGCTCTTACCTGCTCAGAGATTTCAAAGGGTTTATGCCTAAAAAACAATAACAGAACAAAACAAACAAAACGATGCCCAAGAGCATTGTGGGTATTGTTCTTAACCTGTCAGATAATAGTTTTTATCTTATTGTCATTATTATCATTGTCGTTATCATTAGAAAAATAAGGAGGCAGAGGCTAAGAGGACAGGGAATGTTGGAAAAATGTTCTAGCACCTGATGAGTCCTAGTGCACAGGGCAGGGTGGCAGAGTGGAAAATGTTTGAGCTTTGGAGGAGGTGTGACACAGATATTGTGAAGACCTGAGTGAGAAAAACTTACACTGCCGATCGCAGCTCTTTGCCTACTAAAGCATTTCTGTTTTAAACTGTGTCGAACAGAGGCAGACAGGAGAACTCATCTGTTCATGAGCTAGTGTCGACCTTATACTGGAATCCTGCACTTTTGGTAATTTTGCTGTGTAACTTCCCAAAGTTTGAAAACATTGAACTTGTCCAATGATCTCATTTTTTTTTAGGCTATAAAATGAAGTGTAGAGAAGAGTCACTGAATTTCCAGGTTATTCGCTCAGTGTTTATCTTTTAAAAAAATTTTTTTTGCTTCATTTCCCCCCTAAGATCATGATAGTTTTCTTTGTTTTAAAAAGCTAATTGCTAACGCACTTCAAAGGTGCCTCTTTGTCTTGGTGCTCTCTTAATCTGGAGTTTATGATATTTCTTGGTGCCAGCATGAGAGACTATCTACATCAACTTTGTACCTTTTTCTGTTTTCTCTCCTCCAGGTACTTTATGACCCAGACTGCCTTTTAGATCAGAAAGATATCGGAAGCTATAAAACACACAAAGCCAGGCTTTGTTATCACGGGGGGGTTCAGAAGGATAGCAGCCCTGAGTGCGCCCCGTCCTGTGCTCATCATATGCTCCTCTCTTCTCTGACTCTATGTCCCCAGTCCGTCTCTGGTAGAGGATGGAGGAGGCCAGAGTCAAAGCTGGCTGCCTGGGGCTAGCTGCCCATCCAGGGAGCTGAGTTACTGGGTTCCCGTGGACACACCTGTTAGACGTGTGGGGCACACTCTCGGTTTCAGCAAGTTTGTCTCAGGCCACACCTGCCGCTCTGAGCCCGGGGAAGTGTGCCTCTCGCAGGACTGTGAGAACAGCCCAGTTGGCCTTTGGAGCCAGGCTGCTTCATTTCCCATGGCTCTGAGCCCGCCTGTGGTCACATCCCCGGCTCCAGTCCCCCCCCCAGCACGCCAGATGCCAGCTGGTATTCCCAAAGAGCTATGGTATCAGTGCCCGGCACTCTTTTCAATTAAAAAATATTTTTAAAACCTTTGAAAGGAAGCGTATTGCTTTTTTCTGATTATCAAGGAGGCACAGTGCATGCAGAAAATTTGACCAACACTAAAAGGTATAACTCAAAAAAGCAAGTAGGAACTACGATTCTGCTATCCAGAGACAATCACAGCTGTTTTATGAAATTCTTCATAGTCTTTTAATCTTGTACCACAGTCCCTTCTGTAATTGGAGGACTCTTAAACATGCTATCAAGCATCCCATTTTTTTTTCTCTTAATAATATTTTGTGAATATTTTCTCATGTCATTTAATGGTCCATGAGACTGTGTTCGGATATGCATGTGTGTGTGTGTATGTGTGTATACACATAATGCTTTCTAGTAATTTCTTCCATAATTTAAAACTTCCCTTGGATAGAGAAACATCCAGGACTCCTGTATAACATCAATCTTCTCTATATTTTGATGTTTTACTCCTTATTTTGGGTTTATCCAGACCTCATTGCATTGTCTTCATGTTTTATTTTTTACACCAAAGCTTTAAAAAGAGAAATAATGAAGCACTTAGAAAAGTGATAGTCACCCCTCTATCTTTTTACCACCAAAGAATTGGTTGTCTTCTGAGAGGATAAATCTTTTTTTTTCAGCTTCATCTATCAAGACTGTTTAAATTTGTACATCACAGAAAAAAACCGTTATATCGGTTGGGACTAGGTTTACTAAATATAATGGAAAATACAAATTAATAGTAACTCAGACACTTTATCATTTATTTTCTCAGGGAAAAGAAGTCTGAAGATAGGTAGTTAGTCTTTGCTCTGTAAGCTCCATGTTTGTTAGGGACCCAGGCTTTGCTAGTTTTCTGCTTCCTCTTGGCTTCTATCTTCACGGTTCCAAAATGCCTACTGCTTCTCCTTGCTCCATAGGAAGGTATAAGGAGCAAAAGAAATAGGGCATGCCTCAGGCATATCAAGAAGTTTGAAGAAGTTTTCCTGAAAGTTCCCTATAGCACATCTCTTTAAATTTCATTGGCCAGAGCTCAGCTATGTGCTGGGAGGCTGAGAATGTAGTTATTTATTTGGAATCAGTGCATTACTGAATAAAATTAAGGTTTTGTCATTCGTAGACATAGATGAAGAATATTGGGCAGGCCCTCAAAAAAATATATTGCTTTACATAACTGAATCGTTCAAGGGTTATCTATGGCTTCAGGTACAGTTTGATCCAGCAGATGATAACATCATCTGGGCTTCTGTTCCATTTCTCAGAAATTCTCACTCATCGTTCTCATGCAATGTTTTACCCCCAGACTGGGTCTCCCTACAATGGGAGAGATGGCTGTGGCATTTCATGTGATTGTATATCCTTATATCTCACTGTCCAGAGAGGATGGGAGATGTGCCTTTCTGAGACTGCTCAGAGAAGAGCAAAAACAGTTTCTTCCCAGACTCTTAGCAAAGTCTGTCTGTGTATCATTGGCCCAGATTAGACCACTTGCTCACCCCTGGATCGATCACTATGAAAACAACACTTAAATCATTATGACATTATAAATATTTTCCCGGAAGGCCCAAATGATATGCTTCATTACACTTCCTTTCCAAGTGGTCAAAGACACAAGTGTGTGTCACTCAAGTTCAAATCTTTCTGTTTTCAAACACCATCAAACACCTTTACCATCTCTCTAATTTTCCTCCTCTTATTTGAGCTAATTGGCCTCTTTTTGTTTTGTGTTCAGATGTCTCTTCCATGCTCAGCCAGGCCAAATCAAACCACGTACTCCTAATATCAACTATTTTTATTTTATTTTATTTTTTTTTGGTCTCAGGAATATTTTTTAGATCTTCACCATTCAAGTACCAACATCAACCATCTTACATCCGAGAGGGAGATCTGGAGCTCAGAAAAGAATTTGGGCTGGCATGCAAAACTGGGGACTCGCTAGCTTACAAAGGATAATTGAAGCAAGCTGTTGTGGATGAAAGAGTCTGGGGGCCTGGAGAGAGTAAAAGAAGAGGAAGGGCTTTGACATTTAAGTGTTCGCTGGAGAAGGAGCTGGCAAAAGGGACTGAGCTTTCAAATCTCAGCACCAGAGAATCCATGAGCTGGGGGAGTGGCAGAGGTGATGTTGAGCCTCACACCTGGAGCAGGGGTTCTTGCTTCAGGGTTCCTGGCAGATGGTAACCAGCCTGTGCTTTGGTACCCAGTGCTAGACGACTCCAAATGTGGAGACAGTCTTACACCCGCTGAATTGTTTCTCTCTAATATCCTGGCCCCTGTTCTGCTTTCTCATGCCTCAGAAATCTGGCCTGCTTTATTGTTTCCCTCTGCATGATGGCTCTTAAGATAGTAGAAGATAGTGATGCCCCAATACATATAATGTCACCAACCGTTCATGTTGTTTATACCTTATTGTTGTTATCGTTATGATTTCTATTTCATGGTTGCTCACAGCAAACCCTTCAAAGTCGGAGAACCTGAATTCCAATCTTGGTCCTGGCACTTTTTAACCATGTCATGTCCCATCAATACAAAGTTCCTGAACCTTTCTCAGCACAGTGATTAGCAAATAGCATGCGCTCCATAAATATTTGTTATGTAATAATAAAAAATGACCACAACAATAATAAATGCCATGAGCCCCATTTGCCGCGTATGCTCGATTAACTTGCCCAATATATTGAAATTATCTCTGTCCAGTCCTATCTCCTCTAGCTGGCTCTGAGGGCTTTAAAGAGAGGGCTCTATCTTCTTATCTTTCTTATCCCCATGTTGGAGCACGGGGCCTGCCACATGGAAAACTAGTAAATCTTTTGCGGGACAGACATTTGTCAACCCCCTGGTACCCAGATCGCCTTCTTTAAACGTGAAATGCTAGTTCAAATCATCCACTAAGCAGCGTATTGTAAGTGCCCCTTATTCTCTGGGGGAGACCCCAAAGGAATACCACACACGCACCCCCAACCCAAACATGTCAGCCATACTCACTTGTCCCTGCCTGCTCTGACCCCCTGCATCACCCGTCATGAGACCACCGATGCCTGTGCTCCAGCTGGGGACCCTGAATGACCTACCTCCCAGGCGCCGGGACACAGCCTTCTCTCTGGGTCTGAGTCCAGCTTTATTAGTTGGGCCCTAACTATTTATTAGTTAGTTAAATAGCTAACTTTATTAGTTGGGCTTTATTGGTGGACTCTGAGCACAGAGTCTTGACTTGTGCTCAGCTCCTCATGAATCCTTCCTGAATGTCCCCACTGGTTTTTGCTTTTGACTCTGTCTACAGTTCAAACCAGTCCAAGGAACCTGGTGGGGGGAGAAGCCATTCCAAATCTGCCCACTTGCCTTCTTGCGGCCACTTCTGCCCTCTTCTGACAGGACAACAGCTTCCAGGTTTCTGCCTGGGACAAACTTTATGGATCCTATGGTATAGGATTGGGGGGGGCGGGGGGGATGGGTAGTAGGGAGGAGGACCGGACTTGTTTATATTAGCCAAAGCTAGTAAAACATGTCCCATTAAATTTACCCTAAGGGCTCCTGGGTGGCTTAGTTGGTTATATGTCTGCCTTTGGCTCAGGTCATGAAATCCGGGTCCTGGGATCAAGTCCCACATCAGGCTCTTTGCTTAGCGGGGAGCCTGCTTCTGCCTCTCCCTCTGCCTGTCCCTCTCTGTCATGAATAAACAAATAAAATCTTTTTTTTTTTTTTAAAGATTTTATTTATTTGACAGAGAGAAACACAGGGAGAGAGGGAAAACAAGCAGAGGGAATGGTAGCCGGAGAAGCAGGCTTTCTGCCGAGCAAGGAGCCCAATGCGGGGCTCAATCCCAGGACCCTGGAATCATGACCTGAGCCGAAGGCAGACACTTAACGACTGAGCCACCCAGGCGCCCCACAAATAAAATCTTTGAAAAAAATTAATTCACCCTAAAATACCCCTATCTATGTTAAAACTCAGTTTTGCCGTATCCTGAATGCGGTGGTGGTCATATAATTCTATAAGTTTGCCCAAACTTACAGAACTCCACACCAAAAAAACCCAGCAAATTTTACTACCTATAAATTTGGAAATAATTTGTAAAATCCCAGTCATGCCAGAGTTTTGCCTGGCACGTTACACTCACGCTATCTGTCTCCCTGATCCGGCTGTTCTCAGGCACTTTATTTTCTCGTTTTCCTTCCCGATAGACTAAATATTCATTTACTTGATTTTTTATTGATAATAAAACATGAATTCGTTAATGGCCTTTTCAAGTGTAAATAGATTAAACCCAACAATATCAGGAAGACTAGAGGACAAAGAACAGCTAAACACAAAAAAGGGCCAGAGCCTCTTATCAGGACGCGATAACTCCGCTGGGTCACTCTTTATCGGCCTCTATTCTCTCCTGCTTCAGGCCATTGGCTTTTCGGTGTTCAAACAGCTGGTTCATAAAGACTTTGCCACATAGCAAGTTATTAAGAACACCCTATCTTGAATTTATGTGGTCTCGTATTCTCTTGCCTAATCCTGTTAATTCCCTTTAGGCTAGACTGACTTCCGGGCACCTCCTTCCTGGTGAGAGGCTTTTCTCCTCCTTCCGTGGCTCCTCTCCTACTGTTTGGTAGCTGACGTAGGAAGTCGGTGCGTCTGAACCACCTGTTCTATTTCCCAACGCCTCCTGAAGCTGAGTCTACTTCTGAAGCCACAGCCTCCCATAGAAGTGAGAGGTCATCCTTTCATCCACGGGGATGTGGGTTCCTTCGGCCCCCAGGGGCCCTTGGCTCCTAGGCCACGCTCACGCTCGGCAAGCAGGAAAGCTCTGAATGCAAATCCAATTGTCTAGGTGGTCCTCCCATTTGCTCAGCTCTTAGCAAGGGAGTGTCTGCTCTAGGTCAGGTTCTTTCTCAAGTGCAGTCTCATGCCTCGAGCTGCTTCTATTTTGTGGGAGAGCCAGAAAGGAAGCAAAGTAAAGCAAAGCAAAGTAAAAAAAATACATCAATAATCAGTTTCAGAGGGAGATAAGGGCCATAAGTTACATAAACAGTGTCAGGACAGAAAATCAGGGGTCAAGAGGAAACCATGCGGTAAAAGAGATATTTAGGCTGAACCAGAGGAGAAGCCTTTCAGGTCTACAAAAGAGTAAGTGCCAGACCCGGGCCAGAGAGGGCTGTCTCTGAGTCGAGTCCTGAAGGGCCCTGTGGTGGGAGCACCATGAGAGAAGAGAGCACTGTGAGCTGCCTGGGGAGAGGAGGCAGAGTCCCCGGAGGACAGGGGCTGAGCCACAAGACTGCTCAGCAGATCTGAGCTGGGTCTGGGGAGGGGGAGATAATCATGCAGTTCGGGATGTGGTACAAGAGAGCAATAAACACGGCCCCCTCGGGGAGATCTCACTCTTGCAAACAACAAGTGGCTGAGCTTTCTCCTTTTCACAACTTCATCGAGAGGAAGTTTTGTTCAGACTTGTTTCCCTGACACAAAACGGTTGTCTCTAAGGTAAACTGAGGACTTCTATGAATGACTCGTGTGCCTGTGGATTACGCTGTGTCTTGTGCTAGGGTCTCACTTATTCTGGGCAGTTGGTTAAAATGAAGCCCGCCCGCCCTAGCGTCATCATTAGGAAAGGCAGCCACAGTTTGGTTTCCGTGCCTTTGCAGCTGTGTTAAAACTCTTTGTTCAACTGTTTAAATTTTAAGCAGCAGTTAAGTGGATGGAAGGTATGCGGGCTTCAAGTTTGTGAGTGTGAAGGGGAGCACTGATTTATTTCCGCAATTTGGACTTGGAATTTAATTTCTATCTTCCCTGAACAAAGAAGAGTTCTCTGTCTACTCTCTCTCTCTCTCTC
>CM053607.1:33129820-33165462 GCA_028646535.1 Procyon lotor | reverse complement strand
CACAAAGCTAGGCTTGGCCAGTCTGGTGTCTATTCCAGTGACTTTGACCTTGGGTGAGTGGTCCAAGGATGGAGACTGGCGGAGGCTGTTCCCTGTGTCAGAAGGGATGGCACACCATCCTGAAGGAGTTTTTCTGTGGTGCAGTTGCTGCACTCTCTGCTTTTTGGTTTTCCGGAGCTCTCTGGGGAACTGCTTCTCCAAGCCTGGGTCCCAGCATCTCCGGGATTCTGTGAGATTTTAAACAGTATTCCAATAATTTCCTTTGGCTCGAGTTAGCTAAAATCCTTTCCTGTTGCTTGCTACCAAAGGCCTTAATTGAGAGGGTACAATAAATATTCCTAGAGTGAATGGATTAATAGAATAAAGACAGGCCCAGGCCGTATTTCAAGACTTTTGTGACTTTGCTTTTGTTATAATCAGAGAATTGAAGCTCATCTGTAGATAGGTTTTCTTGGAACTTGGAAAAATACTGAAGTTTTATATAACTTCCCTTCTGGAGGCAAAGCTAGTTTTAAAAATCATTGATTCTAACTTCTAAACATATGCTTGTTGTATGGTGGTTAGCAAATACAGGTAAGCACAATAAAGAATGTAAAAATATTCACACAAATCTTTCTATATAATAGATACCAATTGACAAAATCATGTTTAATACCTGGATGGTATCTCACGGTAGAGATAATATATTTAGCTAATCTCCTTTTGTTAGACATTTGGGTTATTTCCCATTATTTATTCTTATAAAAGATCCTGCTGCAGTGAACCTACTCTTAGGTAAATCTTTGTGCACACATTTTAAGAAGTAGAATTATGGGGCCAAAGAGTTTGCCTGTTTATAATTATTTTATGTGAAATAATAGCCCTTTTTAAATAGGGCTGATAGAAAAAAAAAGAATAGCCTTTTTATTGTGGCACTCTTTTTCAGTAAAAGCAAAACAAAAACAGAAACAAACAAATGTAAAATAAAGAAAAGTCTATGGTTCAAGCTATGCATCGGCGCACCCTATTTGAAACCACATTGCATTAACAGAGGTGTTTCTATCGATCACCCCAACTGAATAGAGACAGATGGTGCAAGAAATATTTATTAATAGCCTGTCTGCTCAACACAATCAGACACTGCACTCGCTTTCTTCATCCATCCATTCCAAGCAGTTATCAGGTCCCTACTGTGTGTCTGGCACAGTGCTAGGGGTTGGGACACAGAAGGGGAGGTAAGACCCAGGCTCTGCCTTGGAGGCACTCACCATCCAGTCGGCTGTCTAGACCCACAAATAACGTGCAAACAGCTCAGTGTGGCGGTAACTGCTACAGTAGGGAGATGAACGTGGTGTGGTGAGAGCAGAGAGCCAGGAGCAGTATCAAGCTGGGCATTTGGAGCCCTGTCCTTTGTCTTATTGCTTTCCCTCCCATCAGAAAGCACCATCTTAAATGGGATATATGTGCGGACAAATACGAAGTTCTGGAGAATCAAAGAAGGGCGAGGTCAGGAACAGCTCCAAGGAGCACACATGCGCTGAAAAGTTTAAGGCTGGCAATGTCACCAGGTGGGGAGGGGGGCACTCTGGAGAGGAAACCATGCACCGGGACGGATGACAGAAGAAAAGAAGGTGTACAGGGAACAGAACCCTTGAAACCCAGGGTTTTGGGTGGAACAAGGTGGCTGAAAATAGGACTGCTGTTCATAGCAAGATAGGGCATTGGCATGTACCTTCACAAATATAAGAGACACATGGTGATTAGTTAGCTGTTGCTAGTCAACAAGTGACTTAGTGGATTAGAACAACACAAATTTGTCATCGTATACTTCTCTAGCTTAGAAGTCTGACATGAATCTCATTGCACTAAAATCAAGGCATCTGCAGGGCTGCCTTTCTTTCTGGAGACTTTAGGGGAGCATCTGCTGCCTTGCCTTCCCCAGCCTCTGGAGGCCATCGACATTCCTTTTCTTGGGACGCTTTCTTCCGTCTTCAAGGTCAGGAACAGCTGCCCAAGTCCTTCTCAACTCATCATTCTGATCTCCTTTTGTGCCTCTCGCTTCTACTTTTATGGACACTTGAGGGACCCACCTGTACAATCAAGGATAATCTCCCATCTCAAGGCCATTAACTTAATCACAACTGCAAAGTCCCTCTTGTCTTGCGAGGTAACATATGCACAGGTTCTGGGGATTAGGACACAGTTATCTTTGGGAAGCCACTTTTTGCCTTCCAGAGGCATTAGGTTTTAGCGCTCAGGAGTGACACCCCTGGGATGTGCCTGAGGAAAAGCATGCTGGCTGATATGAGGAAGGAGGACGGGCTGGAGGGCAGACACCAAGTAGAAGGCCCTTTTTATGATTCTAGAAAAAAATATGACTCTGTCCAGTGGGAATAGGAAGGAAAGGACAGATGCCTGTGGCAGGGTGGGGATAGACTCTCTGGGAACTGGAGAGTGGTTGAGTGGAGAGTGGGGAGAGAAAGAATAGAGGTACAGTGGTTCAAGATGACTCAGGCTGTGAGCTCCCGTGGGTGTGAGGATAATGGTGTCATTTATCAAGAGTATTTGGTTTAGGGCAATGGCGTAGTGATAAATTTAAGTTCGGATCTTATTATCATCAGAGAACTAACTTACAGCTTTCCCAGTATTCGATTGGGAATAAGGGACATAAGATGAATAAAGATTCAAGACCTATCCATGCGAGGGAGAGAAGTAATGGGTGGGAAAGACTGGGAGTGAGAGGTGTTGAGACAGAGATGGCGCACGAAGAAGGTAAAGAAGAGATGTACAGACCGACACGGGGAAAGGGAGAAAGAAGAAAAAAAAAAGTGTACGGGGTTAAGACGGGGAAGAAATATAGACTGCGAGGAAGACAGAGTGGGCCTGGTAAGAGAAGGGAGAAATGAGAGGCTTATCAACAGAGAGATAAGCTGAGAAAGGGACCAGCTCAACTTTCTGGCAAGAATAGGTTGGTTAATTTAAGTTTCCAGTTCAGTCGGGGTTTGCTCACAATTATAAGTTAATAATTTTTAAGAGAGTCTTGGAAGGTTTATTTCCTTCCAGAGGTTAATTACTGTCCCAGCTTCCCTGTTTCGTCAGGCTTCCAGACAGCCTTAGTGGTCCTTGTGGGGGTGAATTGTGCCCCCTCCCCCCGAGGCCCCATCACCTGTCTCCCCAAAAGGCAGACCCTCTTTGCACCTTCCCAGCATAGCTCGCTTAATTCTTGAATTGTTTCGTCTCTGGGATTTGAGGCTTTTGTCAGATAAGTTGAGGGAAAATGTTTCGCATTCTACCACAGCTGCTCACAGATAATGACAACTCACTTAGTGCCACACAGACAGGAACTCTGGTAAGTCCCAACACAGCTTGTGCGTTTCTGGTTCCCATTTTACAGATAGGAGCACAGAGGCTTGGCCCGGGTGCTCAAGGTCACCGGTAAACGGAGCTGGGAGAAGCTCCAGATAGGGGAAGCCAAGAGTGGATAACACACAGGGGCGGGATCCCTTACTAAGTTTTCAGGCCCATGAAACGCTGCCTCTGGAAAACTTGGGAGCCCTCTATCTCTATCTCTGGAACTAGAGAGCTCACTCTGAACCCTGCTCCCAAAGTAACCGGGCCCTGGGCAGAGTGAGAGGCATGAGAAGGAAGTAAGCTCTACAGGGGTAGGATTTCCCCTGGCACGGGCACCACCAGCGCCTTCAGCTTTTATATTTATTCTCTTCCCAGAAGCGGGCACTCAGAGAGGTTAACCAACTTGCCCAAGGTCACCCAGGAGCCGGCGCGGGCCCGGGACAGCCTTCGGGCGGGGGAGGCGCCTGCGGCCAGCCCCGAGGGGCGAGGTCCCGGCAGCCGCCTCGGCGCCCACCCCGCGTGCGTCCAGCCGCCGCCGCCGTCGCCGGGCGCGGGGGGCGCCGCCGGGGCTGGGGGCGTGGAGCCCGCGCAGCGGGGCCCCGCCGGCCGGGGAGGAGGACGATGCGCCGCGCGCCCAGGTGAGCCGCGGCCGCGGCCGGGGTCCCGCCTCCGCCGCCGCGGCCGCTGCAGCTGTCGCAGCCCCACGCCAGCGCCGCGCGCCCGCCGGCCTCCCAGCGCGGGGGCTGGAGCCTGCACCCGAGGGGGCGGCGGGGAGGGCGCAGGCAGCGGCTGGGAGCGCGGCGGCGGCAGAAGCTCGGCTCGGCGGCTGGCTGCGGGTGGCCGCTGCACCGTGCCGGGCGCCTGGCTCCCTCGCCTCGGGCGGCGGGTAGGTGCGGCGGCGGCGGGAGCGCGGGGCCGGGGCCCGGGGAGCCCACGTGTGCGGGCGAGGGCGCGGCGGGGGCTGGCGGGAGCCGGGAGACCGCGCCCGGCCGTAGGGGTGGGCGGCGTGGCGGCCCCGGGTGCGGAGGGTGGCCGGTGGCGTGGTGCAGGACGCGTCTCCGGCGTGGGACCGCCGCGGGGTCGGAGCCCGTGCCCTGCGCTGGGTGTGTGTGAGTACTTGTGAAACTGCCTGTTTGTCCACTGACTGTATGGGGGTGTGTGTGTGTGAGAGAGAGAGAGAGAGAGACAGAGAGACAGAGAGACGGAGAGAGATGGAGACGTACCGTGGGCAGCGCATCCATAACCGTGTGTGTAACTGGATGCGTGTGTGTGGACTGGAAGCGTGGTCCTGGGTGTGTGGCCGAGAGAGTGTAACTCCCTCTCACTGTGTGTGTCTGTATGTGACAAGACAGGGAGGTTCTTAGTGCACACCTGGCTGCGCGTGTGAGTGGCCGTGAGTGTGTGGGCTCGCTGTGAGGCATGAAGCGTTCACGGTCACTGCCAGGACTAGCTTCCTGCAGTTGTCTTTCACAGAATCCCAATATCGGTTTCAGGAGCATTTCCCCTCGGCGTGCTCCCCAGCTCTTGGCACTGTGCTGTTAGCTGCCTTTGGAAGAAGTGGCTGTGGAGAGCGAGAGGTGTGGCCCCCAGGGGTGGACAGGTCATGGCCACCGCTCTTCTTCCTAGAGTACAAGGTTAAGAGAAAACGTGGGCTTGATTTCCCATTTGGTCCATTACTATGAACAAGAAAATGTTTCTTAGGTGGGTTTTGATGGAAGGACACTGAGGTGGGCTTGCCCTTCGGGCTCCCTGGGTGGGCCCTCCCTAGTGTCTTCCCGGGTCCCCTTCTGGAACTTCAGCCCCCATGGTGAGGGAGGAGCTGCTGTGTGCTGCTGGTGAGCACAGGTGGTGAAGGGAAAGGACACTGTGACGGATGCTGTGCCCTAGAAAGAAGGAAAAAGTCAGGACAGGGGATGAGACTCTCTTGGTTCCGAGGAACAGCTTTTACCCAGGAATTGATGAGGTGGAGAGAATTAGTAGAAAGTAGAGAGTGTTCAGCATTCATAAGTCCTTTTTTAAATCTTTTTTTAAATCTATTTTTCCCATCCGCTCTTACCCTAAACTGTCTTGTGTTTGCAGCCTCCCCCCCCCCGCCCTGGGAAATGTGAGCATCATTAATATTGCTCAGTTGAACCGGTCGCCATTTATGCCCCAGGAGAACTGGTGCGCTTCCGAGCTCGCGGGAGCTTCTGGGAGTGCTCACTTCAGTGCCTGTTGAGCACGTGGAGGGCCCAGAGGACAGTGGTGCTCTTGGTTCCTCTGAGTTATCTCGATTTTATTCCTTAAAGCTGGTCCTTCTAGGGGCCACAGTGGCCTCACCACCAACAGACAGATTATATTTCCTTCCACTCAACTTCTCTTGGGCCTCCCCTGACGCTTTTCATCCCCTCACCCCTTCCCCAAGTTCTCTGATGAAAGGACAGCCTTTGAAACCCAGCAGAAGTGACATGCTCCTCCCCTCCTGAGCCTCCCCTACCCTCTCTTATTGAACCTCTGCTGTGCCCCAAGTCACTCTGGCTGGGAACTGAAGTCACCTCATTGTATCTCCTCTTCATCATTGGCAGCCACAGCTGTGGGATCAGTGGGCAGGGCTTATCTGTTTTCCCTCAGTACTTCTTCAGTCTATTTTTTTTTTATTCCCATTGCCACCCCCTTATCAGGTGAACCCCACATTCAGGGATTTCCAGAGGTATGAACAGCCGAAGACTGTGATTGCCAAAAAAAAAAAAAAAAGAAAGAAAAAAGCCAAGCGCATGCACAGAGGAGACCCTTGATATTATCAAGGGTCTTAATAGCCTTAATTAATTAATAACCTTAATTAATAACCTTAATAGGTTAAGTTCGTTCCTTGGAAGGATCTGGACCTTCTGAGGGTGGTAGCATTTTGTGACCTAGATGGAGTCTCTGGGCCTTTCTAAATTTCAGTTTCTTCATCTGTGAAATGTGATAGAAAATTTCAACTGGAATCTCGTTGCTAGATCAACTTACAAGATTTCTTCCAGCTTTACAAGTCTCTGATTGTCATGGGTGTTCTTTCAGTGAGAAATATTTCCCTTCATGACTTAATGGTTGTCTTCCAATACCTAACTATCTTTTTAAAAAGTTCGGTGTGTTTTTAGGGAAAGGATCCAGGCGAAGGGATGAAGGGTGGAAACATACTATTGACTTAAATTTGTGGTTGAGGGCCAGCTGCCCACATTAAGCCTTTGGCTTGAAGGAGCCTTAGGGGTCACCTATTCTCACCTCCCATCAAGTGCCAGAGTCTTCCATCCCATCGCCTTTTTGAAAATTGAAAAAGTGTGTTAAGTCTTACTAAGATAACTTCACAAAATGTTGTAAATCAAGGTTTCTCAGATCTTTGTACTATTGACATCTTGGGCTAGATAATTTTTTGTTGTTGTTGTGAGGGACTGTCCTGTGCATCACTGGCTGGTTAGCAGTGTCTCTGGTGCCCATTAAATGCCTAGAGCAACCAGCAGTTGTGACGACCGGAATGTTTCCTTAGGGAACAAAATCATTTCCTACCCCCAATCCCTGTTGAGAGCCACTGCTGTAGTTCAAACACAAATCTTGTGGCCTTGTACCCAAATACCTCCTGACAAAGTAATTTAATAAGTCGTTGAACTTGGGTGTTGCTAGCTGCTTTTCTACCCCCTTCCAGCTTAACCACCCTCACACATTTACCTTTATCCCGCCTGGTTTCTCACCGCCTTGTTGCTATGCCTGGAAATGCTCAAGATGTTGCTGAAGGCTGAGAAGCATTTTGGAGACATTATCATAATAATCCTAACAGCTCACATTAATCCAGCCCTTATTTTGTGCCAGGCACAGTTGTAAATGCTTTACGTGGATGATCTCATTTAATCTTCATTAAGAGTCCCATGAGAGAGATACTTTTACCACCCCCCCCCCCCCGACCTGTCAGAGATGAGGTGACTCAAACTTGGAGAGGTGGGGTAACGTGTTCTGGGTTCTCTGCACTGTGAAGCGGGTGGAGCTGAGTCTGGCTCCCGAGTCTGTTCGGAGCCCCCACACTAAACTCTCTTCCATGAATGGGATCTCGACGTTACAGGGAGGAAATGAATTGAAACAGCTCCTAGTTTGGTTTGTAGAACCAAGTCTGCTTCTAGGAAGGCTAGAAACTCAAGTTGGCAGTTGTGTTCATTTGAAATTATGTGATTTCTCCCTTTGTCTCCTCCTCTCTCTTTGTCATTCACGTTTTTCAGAAAGAGCTCCAAGGTGTAGGCAGGGGAAGAGGGATGGTGGCAGGGCTGGGTACATTGGGGGCAGAGGGGGCACAGGGGGAAGGAAGGATGGAGAAAAGGAGCAAACAGTGGATGAGTCATTTCATTTTCCAGCAAGTCCTCACCAGCATGGAGACTTTAGATATCTCTTTAGTCCCCACAACTGAAGTTGCCATATTTCTGTCAACTTCCTCCTTCTGTCTTCTTAGCCTGTTCTCTCGTTCTTCTGTGCTGCATGTTTTCACACGACTGAGGCAGTAGAAGGTGGTACGCATTGGGACAGAGGGACATAAAGTGCAATGTAAATGGCCATCAAGTAGGCTCATTGCTATGGTGAGAATGACAACCTTACCAGTTACTATTAAGCTTGACAACCCAAGGCAAGCCCTGAGAAGGCTGACTGCTGCTTCTAAGACCCTGTATCAGCAAAGCCACAGGGTGGGTAGATGCCAGCAAATAAAGTGTAGAGCCTTGGTTTTGCTTCATAGATTGGTTAAGATAGTAGCTGTCAAACTTTGGTGAGCTCCAGAATCATCTATAGGATGGGCTGAAACACAGATGGCTGGTCCCCATCTTCAGAGGTTCTGATCCAGTGCTTCTGGTTTGGGGTCTGAGAATTTGTATTTCCTTTCTTTCTTTCTTTCTTTCTTTCTTTCTTTCTTTCTTTCTTTCTTTCTTTCTTTCTTTCTTTCTTTCTTTCTTTCTTTCAAGATTTTATTTATTTATATATTTGACAGAGAGAGAGAGAGATCACAAGTAGGCAGAAAGGCAGGCAGGGGGTGGGGGGGGAAGCAGGCTCCCTGCTGAGCGGAGAGACTGATGCAGGGCTAGATCCCAGGACCCTGAGATCATGACCTGAGCCGAAGGCAGAGGCTTTAACCCACTGAGCCACCCAGGCACCCTAAGAATTTGTATTTCTGATTATGATCCCAGGTGATGCTGTTGCTACTGGCCCATGACCCATAGTCTGAGGACCACAGAGTTAAGACTGAGATAACTGAATAAAGCTCACAACCCTTCCACCCAAGATGTTTTAATAAAAAAAACATATTTTGAAGGTAGCTAAGCATTTGGATTTATGAAAACCAATGGGTAGAGCGAAGACTGAAAGAACAGTCCCTCCTCAGGACTAATTCACGTCTCACTTGAAGCCTCTAAGCTTTACCTCTCATTCTGAATTTCAGAAAAGCCTTTGCCTTTTCTGAGTTATGGTACTTCTAGGTTAGGTTAATTCTGATCTTAGATCTTTTCGAGCTCCCTACTCCTCACTCTGCGCACAGCTACTTCCGTTGGAATGATAAAATCCCTCATTACTCACAGGATAATCCAAATGAAAAGTCCTTAAACACCTCATCTGCTGCCAGATACCTTCTGATCAGGCCGTCTGAGACTAAGAAAGACTTCTTAGCTGTCCATCCAGCTTTGGTTTCTTTGTAGTTGCTTTGCATTTTTTTTCTGCATTCAAATCAACATTAGCCCAATGAAGAAGCCCAACAAGAAACTCAGGTCAGAACACTGACATGTAACTGGTGAAATTTTTAAAAATCTTGATGTTTCTTTTCAAACCAGATTTCGAGCTCCATCAGCCCCTTCCTCCTCAACACAGCTTCTGCCTCTTTTTGCGCAAGCACGCATCCCCACCTGACCGAGGCGACTCCAGTAACCTGCTCAGAAAGATCTAGTGGTTGTGAAGCCCAGAAATTCATTATTTAACTAATGTTTATTGACTGTTTACCAGGTGCCGTGGCATTTTGTACACCTGGCCTTCTTGGATTTGTATACCAAAACCCTGGGAGAAGGTGGGTTTCTCTCATTTACAGACAGAGAAACTAAGGCCAGGAACCTTGAAGAAAACTCTAATGTTAGTTAGGCTAATTGTATTATGAACGATGTATTTTCATAGATCCATAATAAGAGGCAGTATTGGCTTGCTTTGGCAAAAATTGGAAATTATTGGAAGGATAATGAGGCTTTTCCATGTATTCAGGGAACTAGACCCCAGGAAGAATGAGAGCCAGGTCATCCCCAGAGAACTCAGCTCTGGGAGCTCATGGTCCTTTCTCCATGACTCTGCCAGGGATGCGACTCCCTCCCAGCAGTGCGTCTCTCGGTTCTGTCAGCAGAGAGGATCAGACTGGGCCAGTCATTTGTGGCTAAGTGGGCACAGCAGAAGCATCCTTGCCACAGGGCCCCCTGCTGGAGTGGTAGATATTCCCGGGACAGGCGGTCTGCTGGACACTGGAATGAAGGTCTCCTAGGTCACACAACTAGAGTGGCAGAGATAAGATCTGATCTCAGGTTTGGCTTTCTAGCCAATGCTTTTCTCCTACCAAAGGGATGCCTGATAGAGAAACACATTACTTTGGCAGGTAATAAAGATGACCTGCTTTTATTTTCAAGGTTTCCCCGTGTGCAGCATTCCCTGCATGGGGCCCTGCTTCTTCCGTTTGTGCTTACCTTTTGCTGTCTGAGACGTCTGTGGCCGCATCCTGCTCCGCTCTGTCCATTGGGTTTCTCTGCCGTGTGGCCTGGCTTCTTCTGCTCATGCGTGTCGGGCTCTGGCTCACCAGCACCACTCCAACTCACGGATCGTGGAAGCCAAGGGGACCCATCATTTTGTCTTCTCTTTTATCTGTACAGGAAATAATATTGGTAATATAGAACAGGCACTTACTGTGAACACTGCTGAAAGCTTTGTATCTCATCCAACTCTTCTAACAAACTTGTCTTTTTATTTCCCAACATTTTATCATAAAAAATAAATTAAGAAAAAAGTTGAAAGAATTGTATGGCGAACTCTCATACTTACCACAGAGGTTCCACAATTAACATTTTACTAACTTCCTTTGTCATATTTCTGTCTGTCCACCCTTCTATCCATTTGTCCGTCCATTACTTGGATGATTTCAAAGTAAATTTCTTGTTCTCATTTTTATAATCAGGAGACTGAGACCAAAACAGTTGACATGACTTGCCCAAGGTCACCACCTCTTGCGGAAGGATGGAGCTGAGATTAGGCGCTGGCAGTCTGATTCCCAACCCTTTCTCTAGCATCAGGCAACATTATGTCTCCTGGAAGCGGGGAGAGAAAGACTCACTCAGCGTCAGTTGTGGTAGGGCAATGACCAGCACCCAGGTCATCTAATTCTCAAGCTCCTGAAATTTCCATTATGTTGATCTATGATAAATAGTCCACTGTGTGAGTAAAGGTAGTGATTTCCTTGCTCTGCAAAGATCTGCAGGGTTGGTACTTTATAAACTAACCTGGATCTCTGGAAAATCTAATTTTGGACATGGAAGATTTTACACAGCTAATACACTGTCAACAATTTAGGATAATTTATGGCAATGACAAGCTAGAGAATTACCATTTTAGATCACTTCACATTGTTCAGAGGACTTTTATGTATGTCGTCTTATCTGAACGTTATGAGTAGTAGAAGATCTATAAGACAGGTGGGCTGGGTAACCACGCTGAACAGCTGGAAACCTGGGGCTTGTAGAAACAAAACGAGGAACTCAGAGTCACATGGTACTAAGAACAAAGTGGGGCCTTGGTGAAAATAGCCTCTTTTAAAAACACTCTTAAGTTTTGAGGAGCTACATAAATGCCTAGTTAATAAAATTGAGCTCGGAAAGTTGAGATGTGGGGCTATTGAGATCCTTTGTGGGATAGCCTCGTGATTTAAGGTCTGTGTTCTAAAGCCACTGCCTGGTGTAGCCTTGGACAATGGCTCCTTTCTGTGCCTCAGTTTCTTCATCTGTGAAATGGGTATAATGGCAGCACCCGTACAGAGTGTCGTGTGAAGATGCAATGAGGTAACACGGGTGAAGGGATTGGTACTTAGTATGTGCTCAGCAAACGTCAGTTCTAAAAATCTGCCACTGCTCCTTTCCTGCCAGGTCAGCAGGAGTCTTCCCTTCTTCATTAAATGGGCTCGGCTAAAATCAATGGGTCTAGAGAGATCTTTTTCCCCCGAGGGGTTTATTTAGGAACTATTGGGGGGGAAGAATGTGCTCAGCAGCTTTTTGCGAGATGACTTCTTGTTAGTCCAGTAAAAATGCAGATTCTGCTCAAGAATTTCCATTCAAGCTGTAAATAACCCATGTCCTTTGAGACTGCGCTAGGATACTTAATTGGATGTGATAATCAGCACATGAAATCTGAAGTGGAGAGTTCTGTAATAAACTGTTTTCTAACCCAGGAGGTTCAGAAGGAATAGAAAAGAGCGAGGACAGAAGAAGTCAATAGGCCGGCAGAGACCTTTCTCTTGGCATGCATAGCAAATACTGTAATCCAGGCCTTTCTGCCAAGAAGGCATTTAAGGAGATAAGGAAGGCTCTTAGAAGGGATTTCAGAGGGATGTTTTCACCTGAGTAGATTGCACCCCGTCTTTGCAGAGTTTCCCAAAGTGCTCGCCATGAACCGTCTGCACCAGAATCTCTGGGACATTTGTTAAGATGCAGATGCCTGGACCTACTGACTAGAGATACTTTGAAGGAGGCACCCAGATCTGCAGTTTTGCAAGTGACTCTAGGTGTTCTAATGTTAGAGACCCACTGTTGTCGGCAACGTAATCCTGCAAAGTTCAAAACACTCATTTTCAAGACTTTATTTAGATGGACTGCAGATTTTAGCTTGACCTCCTCTCAATTCCAGGCCTCTGAGACGGGTGGGTACCAGACCCTCCAGGCATTCTGAGACTCAGCTTTCAGGGGCCTAGCTTGCAGAGAAGAGAAGTAATTTCTGTAACCACATCCCAAAGTAGGATCCGTCCCCAGGTGCATAGCTGCCTTCAGAGAGAAGGAAACATCCAGCCTCCAATGGCCAGGGCACTGCCAAGCTGGAGACGACCTCGTCCCAAGAGCTGGCTAAAAAGTATTTCGTGAACTCACTGGGCACTTGCTTCATAAGTGTTCATTTTCATTTATTTTTTTGCAAAACCTTGTGAGGTTGCTATTATGCTTATCCCTGTTATACAAATGGGGGCTCTGAGGCTAAGAAAAGTAAGTGATTCATCCAGCGGTGTGTAACTGGTAATCAGTAGAACTAGGACTGGTACCAAGGCCATACTTTGAACCGGGATGGCCAACTCTCTGAGTGGCTGCCTGTTTTTATATGGCCTATGAGCTGACAAGGGTTTTTACATTTTTTTTTAATTGTTGAGGAAAAAAAATCAAAAGAAAATACTATTTTGTGACTAGGGAAAATTATGTGAAATTCAAATTTGGTGCCCGTACATACTTTTTCTAGGAAAACAGCCGTGCACATTCATGTGTGTATTGTCTGTGACAGTTTTTGTGCCACAGCATCAGAGTTAGGTAGTTGCGATAATGACCTTATGCTCCAAAAAGCCTAAGATATTTGCTAAATGACCCTCTACAGAAAAAAAAAAAAAAGGAACGCCAACCTCTGGTGGAAGCCGCCATGCCGGTGTCTCCCAAGCGCCAACCATCTGAATACTACCTTTGTCATTCTTGCCACCTTCTCATGCCATCTGGAGCATTATCACCTAGCACTTTTCTTGAGATCAATTAGTTTTCTTTAAATAAATTTATTTTACAAGGAAACAAAAATGGAAGTGGAAACCAGTGCCAAAAGCAAGCAATAGAAGGTAGCTGTAAAAGCAAATGCAGCGCATGCATAACAATATATCAGATTTCAGCTGGATGCTCGGAACACATACTGTCACTGTTTCTCTCATTTGCCTGCAGAACCCCTCACCCTTTCTGTGTACACGGTCCTGACTTCTGATGATGAACCTGCATCATCTTTGGAGGGTTACCGTGGGTCTGCTACAACCTACTGTGCTTATGAGCACAGGGGGCCCGAGGTACCTGGGAAAGCATGCTCCCCCCATGGAGGGCCCGTAACCGATGATGGTTGTGGGCATATTAATACCCCAGAGACCTCCTCACTTGTCCAGGATAATTAATTAAATAATTAATTCTCAGAATTAATTAATTAATATTAATTACACCATTTCCCAGAGCTTTCATGTGAGATTCAGCTCCAGTGGCTTAAACACATTCCTCCTTGGCTGCCTTTCATCCCCATCCTTGTATCATGACCTCCCCCACCCCCCGTCAGTCTACCTGCACCTGCTGGATGAACAGTATGCATTTATTTGATCCTCACCTCTAGATCTGCTTCTCGGAGGACCTCAGTAAGAGAATCGTGTTTCTAGCAAAAGATTGTGAGCTCAAGACCTGTTCTTTTCTTATTGTAAAATGGAGATTACCAAATGTCAGGAAGGTTTGGAAGATGAACTAGCACTTAGTTGAGTTCTTTTCTTCAACGTAAATAACAGTGATTAAAATAGAAAATGAAAGGAGAACACATTTTTAACCATATGATCCAACAGTACTTAATGCTCTATCCACCTACTGCCAAATATCATATGCTTTCTCCAGTGGCAAGAGAACCACACTTGGGGAATTGATGTTCTCCCTTAAAGAGTGGTCCGCAGACCAGCAGCATCAGCAAATTTTCCACTCTAAGCCTACTGAATCAGAAAGTTGGAAGTGGGGCCCCTCTATTGTGTTTTAATAAGCCTGCCAGTGATTCCTAGGCATGCTTAAACTTGAGAACCGCTGCTCTCCAGTAAACAGCCTCTTATTTAGTTCTGCTCTCATTGCATTCCTGGATTTCATCAGAATTCAGAATCATCTCAGACTTGCTTCCTCCCCTCAACCGTGACTGACCGATGGTTTTCTGGCTTCTGTGTGAGCCTCCTGCCGAGGTGGGCCTCGTCGCTTGCCAGGACACACAGGTCAATAACCGGACAGCTCTGATGCTGGATGACCAAACATCACACTCAAGTTTCCATCTCTCTTTTAGAGACACAAAGACAAGACCATTTCCTTCTCTAATTATCAAGTGGAACTTTCATATCATGTTATGCCATTCATCTGACAAACACCGAGCATGTACTGTGTGTCTCTTCTCCTAGCACCTGTGGCCAAATTAGGGGTAAGACATTCATCAAGTGATTGGAAATATAAATACAGAATATATATTTGAGGAAATCCTCTAAATAACAAATATTGAGAGGAAATCCCTGCCTTTACAAATGTCTGATTCCTAGAAATACTCTAGGTGTACTCTGTTAAGTGTTACATGAAAAGGAAGTCTGTGTTTCTTCTTTGGTTTTCCTCTAGTCCATTCTTTTGCCCAAAAGGTAGATGAAGTATGCTTCTTATATATTCTTTCATTAAGAACTATTTTCAATGTGAGTTTTCTGACTGAGGGGCAAAAATTTCCAGGAGAGAAATGTGTATTTATCCAGAAAGAATATTTTCTTGGTAAATATGAAAAAAAAGTTAAAAGACATTTTGCATCCCAGTTGTACATATCTGCATGGTCTCTTCAGTATAACTGCATTGGCATCTGAAACAGCTAGAAGCTTTTTCTTTAGGACTAAATCTTTGCAGGTGACTTAGTACCAATGGCATTTTGACTGACATCCCTAGAAAGACAATTGCTAATATAGGTCCACCAGGAATACAGGCTTTTTTTTTTAATGGCTTATACACCACCATTTAGATGTCTAGATAATAAATAATACGATTTTTTCAGTACTAATTTATGAAGATTCTTTCGGAGAATATGTATCAACTGAAGTTAAAAAAAACAGCATTCTACAAATGTCTAATATTTTCCAAAACAAAGTCCCTGTAGATAGTTGAAAAGAATTTTTTTCTTCTATGTAGTGAGAATTTGCACAGTTGCAATTTTTTGGACGGTCTAAGAACTGTTTTTCACAGTAATAGTTAATAGGCCATCATGATCGCCATGAGATAGAGAAGGCTGTGGGAATTCCTGTGTGTTTGATCTTGGTGATACTGTATTTTGGTACAAATGGCCACTGGTGGGTTCGGGCTTGAAGTGATGGGGCCAACAAGAAGCTTTGACAGCTAACTTCAATCAAATATCTGGCCTTATTTGATTACAGTTTACATTGATCTTCTTTTTGTCCCACTTGCTCAGAGATGTCTAGTCTCGTGCCCAGTAGATGAAGCCTATTTGAAACAGTTTATGTGACTTGAGCATGCATCCTTTTTTTTTTTTTATTGGGAAATGATTCAAAACACTTGGTCTTTTTCTTGGGTTATGAGAGGCAGAACTGATAGTATAGAGTGGCTGGGTTGTGGACATTGGGGAGGGTATGTGCTATGGTTAAGTGCTGTGAAATATGTAAGCCTGATGATTCACAGACATGTACCCTGGGGCAAATAATACATTATATGTTAAAAAAAAAAAAAAAAAGAACTGATAGTATAGACTGTCCCAGTCTTATAATGTTATTGGAAGAAACCCTATCAGTCACCAAAATTCTAGTTCTCATTTAGACATCCTTACACACATGCTGCTTGAATGCCTCCAATGACAAGCGACTCACCTTTTCAAAATTTCCTTTAGCTTCTGAGAAGCTCGAATTACTTGAAATTTCTCCTTTTCGTCACACTGCCCAGGACCCGCTGGCCCAGTCCATTCTACACTTGGGGGAATTGAGACCCAGACTGGTGAGCAGACTTGCCTGAGGATAAGAACAGGGGGTTAATGGCAGTATCGGGCTGAGAACCCAGGCCCAGTGACTCCTGGTCCAATGCTCCCTTCTTCCATTATGTCAAGCTCCCACCCTCAATTTGGCTATGAAGATAAATAATGTTTTACTTATTGCTGATACTTGTCCAAAATAAAGGTATTGGAATATGCCCTTTGATGTAGAAATTTAACCCGTGTAAGCATACTCTATGAAGAAACGTGGTCAATCCATGCACCGTTATGCATGAATATCCGCCCATTTAATCAAAACGAGAGGAAAAAAAACCGAAGTGCAGGAAAGCAAGCTGAGGTTATGGCATAGCTCCAGGTTGGCAGATGTTGGCACTGTACCAAACTACGTCGATATTTCACTCCGATAGGTGGAGACTATTTACAGGTGAGCCCTATGCTCACACTTCTCATAACAGAGATGCAACTACACACCTTCTGTTAACCATTACCAACTGCCTCACAGCAATCCAAGATATTCTAAGTAAAAGAACAAGGGGTAAAGATGGGGCGTACTTACCTTTTAGGTTTGCCCTTTAGGTATTTAAAATTTATAAGCCAGAAAACGGAGGGTTGGAATCAGCATTGGGTGGCATAAGTAAGATGACCTCTTCCTCCTCCTTTTTTAAGGAAAGATCATCTCAATGTTTCCAACAAGGAAAAGAAACTCCAAAGAATCTAATAGAGTCGTATGTTGCTGTAGCTTTACTTTTGTGACAGATAAAACATTTTGAATAATTCTAGTTGCTTGAGCTTGTCCTAGCCCTGAGAGAATACTGAGACCTCCCTTTGGACTTCACATGGTAGAAAGTTCTGTTTGACTCTCTTTTCCACGCCTTTCCCAAGACTCGCCATGCTCTTTGTCTGGTTACGAGAACCTAGGACTATTTCCCTGAAGGAGACCAACATAGGGGGTATCCTTTCTTGTCCCTTAGATAAGGATACAGCATGACTGTGATTAAAATGTACATGTGGTCTAATTGAGTCTAAGATTGGCAGAACTTTTAGAAGTGACATAGCTTATACCCAGGCATAGGAGATGTTCTCGGTTGATTGCATCTTTAATTGCCTACGTAGTTAAGGAGCCAGAAATGTAAGTATGTAAGATAAAAACACTGGTTCCTTGAACACCCCTCTCGCCGTATGCAATCTTCCTGACAAGAGGTGACCCTGTAATCTTACTTCTGATTAGTTAGCCCTGGTGAGCATGGCAGAAAATAGTGGACTGTGATGGATTAATCAAATCAGGATAGATACGAATCACCACCGATTTATCTTTTGTTACTGTTCCTTTTTCTCTCTGACAAAATGCAGGCTGTCTCACTGGCTTGTTAAATGGCAATCATTTTAAATTTGCTCATTGGGTTTCTGATGAGCAAGACTTAACAATGTGCATTGCCATGAATATATCAGGTTTTCCCCGTGGTGTAACATTTTTAAATGCAGTTTCAAGGAGATGAACTTCAGCGAGTTCTTAACTGGTTTTCTTAGTGCCAGTTGTTCTTCCTTCTAATTTGTATATAAATACAATATTGATTTTTTTTTTTTGGTCCGTTACTCAGGATTCTTTGGGTTCCAAGTAATGGCTGGAACCTAACTCAAACTTGCTTAAGAAGGGGAAAAAAAAGGAGTATGTTGGCTCGTATAATTGGAAAGTTCAGGTATAAAACTGTCTTAAGACACCACTGGATCTGAAACCTCAAGTTCTCTGTGTTCCAACTCGGCTTTCCCTGTGGTTAGCTCCATTCTTGACAGGCTCTCCCCACAAAGTGCCATTGATGGTCCCCAATAGCTTCATCCTGAAAGTCTTAATAGTCTAGCAACACTAGGGAAAACAGAGACTCTTTCTAACAAAATCCCAGGGTTAGCTTTCCCTAGTCTAGCCGGTGAGCAAAGGAATTGGGGCCAGGGAGTGAATTGTTCTGATTGGCCAGTGCCGGTCTTGTGCTTATCACTGGACCTTGGGACTGAGGCAGGGGAGGGGTGTTTCTCCAGAGGAATTTCAGAGTGCTGTTTTCAGAGAAAGAAGGCCTCCTTCTCTCCCAGTAGAAGGAAGTGTGATATGATGACAAGAACTCTACTATATAAAGCTTGAGTTTTGGAATTCACAGACCTGGATTCTGTTCCAAGTTTGGCCAAGTGCCAGCTGTGTGACTGGCAAGTCAGTTAGCCTCTCTGGCTCATAGTATCTTCACCTTACAGTAGGGACAAAGACTCTGAGGTTGAAAGAAGAGGAAAAAGGCAGTGTTTGGCACTTACCAACACTTAGTAAAAGGTAACTAAATAGATGAGATGGCTTTTTGTTACTTTTTTAAAAAATTATAGTATTGTCCCCTGGATGGTCTATAGATTAGCTCCCAGTTGGAATATCGCAAACTCTCAAACCTCTTCTTCATTTGCAAAACTAATTAGCTATTTGTTTGACGGGACAAATATCTATGAAGAGAATGTAATGTACCAGGTATTTTTCTAGGCACTAAGGATATAATAGCGATTAGATATCTCACTATGCCCTCTTGAAACTATTCTAGTGAGGAAGACCGATAAAGAATCAACGGAGTAAATAATAATGCATGTACTTATAAGAGAAAATAGTGGATAGAGAAGATAGAAACTTCTAGAATATGAGGTCTGAAATTTTACTCAGGTGATCAGGGAAGACTTCAGTGAGGAAGTGACAGTTGAGCAGTAGTTAGGAGGCAATGAGTGAAAAGCCCCTGAGGTGAAAATCTACTTTTATGGCCAAGGAAAGTACCAAAACCAGGAAACACAAGGGCATTGAGGGGGTGGGGCATGGCTAAAGTTGAGACTGGTGAGGAGCTGGGTGGGGCCAGATGACTTTTGGTCTGGTTGGCCATGGTAAGGAGTTTGGATTTTATTCTAAGCGTGACTAGAAGCCACTAGAATTTTATGCAGGCAAGACATGATTTGACTTCCATGTTGAAAATCCCTTGCCGGCTCCTGTTGGGGCAATGACAGTGGGGCCAGCAGGGGAGCAGTTAGAGAGGGCATGGGGGGTCTGAAGAGAAGAGATGGTGGTGTGGACCAGGGTGCTGGTTCTGGAGGGCATGAGAAAAACTCAGTTTAAGGAATCATTTTCAAAATAGGATGAATTTGCTGACAGTTTGGTTGTAGGGTGTGAGAAAAAGAGGTCGTTTGAGTAACTGGGTAAATGGTGGCACCATTTGCTGAAATGGAAAGCACTAGGGGGGGAGGATTAGATTTTTGTGTTGAGAGTGGGAAATGTAGAGTTCAGTTTGAAATGTTTTTTATTTTATTTTAATTTTTTTTGAACATAATATCAACATTTTATTTTTTTATTTTTTTCCCCAAATATGCTTATTTTATTTTTTCAGTGTTACAAGATTTATTGTTCATTCACCACACCCAGTGCTCCAAGCAATACATGCCCTCCTCAATACCCACCACCAGGCTTGCCCAACCCCCCACCCCCACCCCTCCTAATTTTATTTAAAAAAAATTTTTTTTAAGTAATCTCTGTACCCAGTGTGGGGCTTGAACTTATAGCCCCTAGATCAAGAGTCCCGTGCTCCACTGACTGAGCCAGCCAGGCATCTCTGAAATGCTTTTTATTTTGAGCCAAAGGAATGGATGTGATCATTTCAAGAAAGGTTTAAGTAGAGGAAAAAGGAGGATGCGGCCTTCCCTTCAGTAGTTAAGACTTTGCACTTAAGGGGCTCCTGGGTGGCTCAGTAGGTTAAAGCCTCTGCCTTCAACTCAGGTTATGATCTCAGGGTCCTGGGATCGAGCCCTGCATTGGGCTCTCTGCTCAGCGGGGAGCCTGCTTCCCCCTCTCTCTCTGCCTGTCTCTCTGCCTACTTGTGGTCTCTCTCTCTGCCAAATGAATAAATGAAATCTTAAAAAAAAAAAAAAAAGACTTTGTACGTAAGTATTTCAAATAAAAGATTATTCTGGATTCAAAGATGTAAAGGAGATCCAAGTGTACTGAGCTACTTTGCTTGAGGTGAAGGGGATTCAGAATCCTAAAGGCTAAGCCTTCCCCCACACCTGCCCCAGTCTCAGAGATGTCCACAGACATCCTTGTTAATCTTCAAGGCTCTAAAGAATGAACAGTGGAAAACACAGAGAAATCTACATCCTTTCTAACTCTGGTGGTCTGCCATTCTCTTCCTGGTGGCCAGGCGAATATGTTTGGTCCACCCTAACCAAAGCATCCATGGGCCCAGGCTGAGGTTCATGGCTCTGTTGTGTAGATAAACAGATTTATAGTTTCTTCTTGGTCAGATTTGATTAGAAAATCAGCAGATGGAATTATAGAATGTCAGAGCTGGAAGTGAATCCAGAGATCATCTCCTCCAATCCCTCTGTTTACTGAGAAGTGGATGATGAAACTCAGAAGGGAAAAGGGGTTAGTGTAGGATCACCCCCAAAGAAGCAGCCCAGGATCTGCCCCTATATTCTCTGACTTGCTGTGGTGTGGAACAAATGTGAGGCAAATGTAGGAATTCTTCTGAAAAATGAAATTACAGTCAGTTAAAAGGGCCAACTTGGTGGAGATCAGTGAGTACCTTCCCAGGAAAGTGTGTCAGGTCTTCTGAAAGTCCACAGCAGAGGAACTTTTGGTAGTTTGAAAGTTAACTTCCCTTCCATTTGGAGTTCTTGCCTGGAATTCATGAATGGGCTTTGAGGAATCACGAGCCCTCTGGATGTGTGTATGGATGTGTGTGTCCCTCGATTTTTCTGGGCAGGGAGTTCTCAAGAGTTTACTGGATTTTCAAGTGGATATATGATTACCTAGCCTCAAAAAGCTTAAAAAAGAGAAACCAGCCCTGAAGATCTTCATAGGAAACAAGATGGCAGACCATTTTAGGCAATACACCGTTTTAATCATAACAAGGTAGCAACTTATTTTCGCTAGCCAGTGTCCTAAAGGAGATCATGTAAATAAGCTGTGTTTCTGGGAAGAGCAACAAGAAGTAAACTGATTAACATGGAGTGCAAAGAAGTACCTGTGTGTTTTAATCTCTGAGAGATTAATAAAACAATAAAGAAACTGCGATACTCAGCTGTCATACTTCAGTATATCAATAGCTTTTTGTTGTAGTATGGTTTATTAAATACTTTCTGATATTCTATAAAACAAGTCTTTTTTTTTAAGATTTTATTTATTTGAGAAAGGGAGCGTGAGCTGGGGGTGTGGGGTCGTGGGGGCAGAGGGAGAGGCAGGCTCCCCACTAAGCAGGGAGCCCGATACGACATGGGGCTCTATCCCAGGACTAAGGGATCATGACCTGAGCCAAAGACAGACGCTTAACCGACTGAACCACCCAGGCGCTGCATAGCAAAAGTCTTAATAAATAGGAAGCCATGACTAGCTGGCATTTTTCTCCTGTAGCAAGGACTTATATTTTCCTAAATTAACTCGTATAACCTTTTTTTTCTTTTTCCCCCGCATATAGGACCCTGTGGGCACTGAGATCCAACTCACACATGCCTATTTCCTGTAATGGATGAACTTGATGCTAATGTGAGGTATATTATATTTCTGTATATACTGTAAATATGCTGCTGTAAATTATGGCCATTTGAACTATGAAGCCTCTGAAAAATCTATTGTGGTAGCATTACAAACCCGACAGACGGGAATTTTCTTCAGTGTTTCATATGTAACCATGAGTGTGATGTTGTTTGATTATTAGAGATTTTTTTTTCATTTCCGCTTAAGTGATAAATATAATATGGCTGGAAATATTTCCAGGTGCTTTTACTAAAAGTCTGCATTATGAGAGGCTGCGTAACATGAAAATAGATATTCATCTCTCTAATAGGAAGAAAGATGTATTTAAATGGGGTAAAAATAGCAGAATGTCTCTCTGTACATCTCTCTGTATGTCTAAACCTTAGATACACATTCAGATAGCTTTTATAACAGGTTCTGGTCTGCCCACTTCTTTTTTTCAACCAGGCCATTAGATGATGTGACATGATGGCTACATGGTATAGTTACGTAAAGCTAGATGGTTTGGTTCTGTTTTCCTGTCATTTCCTGCAACCCTTCGAGATCAGATAATAGGGCGGCTCCTAAGGAAGATTCTCTCTGGAGGTTTGCTGCATTTTATTTGTCACAATCGAATAGGGTGAAGAAAATTGTCTCCAACAAGGCTTGAATGTTATGAATTGGCATTTGGGGCTGGGCCTTAGTCGTCCGTATCTATAGCTGGAAAACATTCTGAAAAAGAAATACATTCCTGGTGCCATCATGGGAGTAGTGTTTCTTCCACCTGAGAACTAGAGGGAAGTACATTGCAGGTATAGACTGGGGGCGCGTCGCGTCTGTGTTTGACCTAGTACAACGCCGTGATAAAAGGGAGCTGTCAAATACTTTGGCAGCACGTCTAGTGTAATGTGACTTGAGCTGCAGAGATGTACTGTCATCCCAAACCTGGTAATTCCTTAAGGGCAGAAGGTGTCTCATGCCTAATTCTTGGCACAGGGTGGGTATTTAATAAAGAATTGCTGATCACCCAGTCAATGTTGATATATTACATATATTTCCAATTGGGTTGTGTTCTAGAGTACCTAGCTATGCACAGAGGCTCTGTATATTCAGCAGTAAAACATTTTCCACTTGCGGTAGAAGCATCCTGGACTTCGTTACTCACCCAACAGTCTGACTTGGTGCAAAGTCTTAGAACTTTGACACGGATTTTTAGGCCGGTGCCATGTGTTTAATTTTCCTCCAAAAGTTTGTGACATTCTTTGCGCAGGGGAAGCAGAGTGGAATCCGGAGAATCTCAATTTTATTTTTGTTGATTTCTGTTAAAAGGCCAAAGTGGGCCATTATCGATGATGAGAAGTTATGCCATTGTTTTAAGTTTCAAACACTGTGTCAAACTGCATCAGTTGTTAAAATGAACTTCTTTTTGGATAATTCGGATTTTATGATCCCTAACATTTCCAGCTTTTCAACAGTTGTTTATAGCAGCATTGAATTCTAACAGTGGAATAAAGTCCAATTAAGTGAACGTTGGCCCCTCTCCCGGGTGGAACAATATTGTGGGGTACGAGATGGTATTGCGCCCCAGAATCCTCTCTCTGGACCATCCTCTGTCAGAATTCCAGCCTGATCCCATCAACATATGTTCAATCTCGTTTACTCCCCCTCTCTACCCACACTATTAGTAACATGCAAATGTACAGACTTCCCAGTCATATCCTCCTCAGTCCAGCCTCTGGGCGTTCATCATAAAGGTGATATTTTAGACTCACATTTACCAAATTGTGACGCATGGATCACTCGTAATACATAATGATTTTAGGCGGTATATGAATATCTTTTTTTATTTCTACATAAATACTGATTTTAAAGTAACCATATCATGGTGCAAATACTATTTTGGCACTTACAGTAGAGAAATACAGTTTTCTTTTAAACTACATTCATCTAAAATGTAAAAATAAGTTTGTTTAAAAAAAGGAAAGTAAGTTTATATAAAGAAAAATATTATGTAACTTTAAAATATTCATTAGTAACAGGATGTGAAAAAATTTATAAGGGTGCTATGTCAATGAGTAAGGTCTAGAAACCAATGTTTTAGGTATAATTAGATAGAATAAATTTTATTATTTTAAGAGCAGGAGCCAGAAATTCTTTTTTCTTTTTTTCTTTTTCTTTCTTTTTTTTTTTTTTTTTCAGTAAGGAAGTACTTTCAGTTTGTGAATTTCCCACATAAAACGAGAGCCAAAGGGTTAGGGCCTTGGTACAGGAGAAGAATTTTTCTGCTTGCTCTGAAGACAGGAAAATGAGCGAACAGAGGGAGAAGGTTGGAGAAGAGACAAGATGATGGGGCACTGCTTGGAAAAGCATGAATCGTCCAGTGACAGGCTGCCTGAAAGGGACTCTGAGAGAAGTTAGATTGCCAGTCTTTATCTGTTTGTTTGAAGTGTGTATGGTATGTGTGCTGACCTCTCTCGGGCTCCAGTTCCTTAGAAAAATTTTCTAGCTTGGCTAGGAATCGAGAGTTGATGTTGACTGCGTCTGAGCTATGAACTTCACACACGTGAAGTTTTTTTAAAGCAATTTTTAAGCAATCCTCTGAGGTCCTTGCCATTATTCCCACTTTACAGGGTGTAGGAATGAAGGCCCGGAGAGGTGAAGTAACCTGCTTAAGGGCCGCCTCTCCTGGCCTACACGTATTTTATGAGACTGTGTGTGTGTGTGCTTGAGTGTGTCTTAGTGACAGGGCTGACACTCCTGTCTGGCTAAGTGTGTTTGGAAGGGAGACTGTACCTGTGAGAGTGAACACTGAAAAGGCACAGGACGGCAGAAGGGTATGCACGCCTGGGAAAACTTCAGAAACCAGAGTAAAAGTTTTAAAAGCCCTATGGGCTGTAGAATTTAAAAGACTGGCCAATTTTCCCCAGATATCAAGGGACAGAGACATTGAGGGCTAAATAAAATGTCTAACATTTTAAGTATTTTCTCAGGTCCTTCTGGCCACTTCATTTTTTGTTTCTTCGGTTTCATTCAGTTGAGTTTGCTAATTAAGCTTAATCCTTGCCAATGTGTATCTATCTGTGTTCTTGGCTGCAGCATCAGAAACTAACATGCTGGCATGTTCAGAGGTAATCTTGGGGAAGCCGAATGTACAGGGTCAAATACTTAAGGTAAAAATGCTGTGGAGGTGGACCAGGCTTGCAAGTAAACAAGAACTTTGGGAGTTCTCATAGAGCTGGGAAGTGGAAAAATGGCCAACTGCAGGAAGAAGTGGTCAATTCATTTCTGCATCATGGATAACGTCCAACCATTTCCTTTTTCTTTCTTTGTTTTTTCCTTTTATGAAATTTTGAGATTTTATTTATTTATTTATTTACATTTGATTAGGCAAGGTATAGTAGTACATCATTAGATTTTGATGTGATGTTCAATGATTCATTAGTTGAGTATAACCCAGTGCTCACCATATCATGCGCCCTTCTTAATACTTATCACCCAGTTACCTCATCCCCCCACCTACCTCCCTTTCTGCAACCCTCAGTTTTCTAGGAGTCAAGAGTCTCCTGTGGTTTGTCTCCCCTTTCTGATTTCTTCCCATTCAGTTCCCCTCCCCACCCACCCCTATTGTCCTCTGCACTATTCCTTAGGTTCCACATATGAACGAAACCATGTGGTAATTGTGTTTCTCTGATTGACTTATCTCACTTAGCATGATACCCTCCAGTTCCATCCATGTCCTTTTTCCATATGCTACTCAAGAGAGAGAGTCCTGGGAGATGACGTCGGATTGGCCGCGCTAAGACATGTGGTCACTTGCTGTCCAGGTTTTGTAGTAGGAGGCAGGTACCAGTCAGGAAGATGGCATGCAGTGGAGAAGAGTTAAGTTCTCCAAAGAAATTGGTGCTTTCTGGGAAGAGGGAATGGAGACTGGGTAGCTAAAATATGACAAATATTTAATCCCATTTATTTTGTACAAGTTGTATATACCTACAGTATTTATTTATTTATTTATTTATTTATTTTTGAGGATTTTATTTATTTGACAGAGAGAAACACAGCGAGAGAGGGAACACAAGCAGAGGGAATGGTAGTGGGAGAAGCAGGCTTCCTGCCGAGCAGGGAGCCCGATGCGGGGCTCGATCCCAGGACCCTGGGATCATGACCTGAGCCGAAAGGAGACGCTTAACGACTGAGCCACCCAGGCGCCCCTACCTACAGTATTTAAATAACACTGCTCTGTGTATAAATAGAAATAAGTGAGGGTTCTTTCACTTGTTTTATGTACATTGATTAAGCACCTAAACCATACGAGTGTCTTTCCCTTAAGGGTGTTGATTGCAAAGGGCAGTCGGTGTAGGATGGATTGACTCATGATGAAAGGCCGGCAGTGAATCAGACCTTGGATAGAGGCAAGTGCCTGACAGTCCTCTCCTTTGGTAAATAGTGTCTCACCAACTTACCAGTCAGCAGGCAGCTCTTTTCAGACAATCCGACACCCACCTGATGTTTGTTTGTTTGTTTGTTTTTCTCTGCTTCTTGTTGGGGCCCTGGAGGAGACAGCTTGTGCTCTTCTTGGAGGGTTGAAGAATGGAGGCTGCAAACAGTGGCTTTGGTGATTTTGCGGGCAAATACTCTTCTTAGGACACCATCAGCCTGCACTTGGCAGTGAACCTGGTAGGGCCTTACCACAGGCTATCCCTAAGCTCATGATAACTACTTAATGACACCCTGAAACACTTACCGACTTCAGAGCTAGCCCATGATTTGTGCTTTGTTTTAACTACCAGATTTTTGTTTTCCCCTTTTTTCTTATTATGTTCAGTTAGCCAGCATATAGTACATCATTAATTTTTGATGTAATGTTCAGTGATTCATTAGTTGCATATAACACCGAGTACTCATCACAACACGTGCCCTCCTTAATACCCAGTACTCATCACAACATGTGCCCTCCTTAATACATCACCCGGCTGCCCCATCCCTTTCCCAAACCCCCTCCCCAACCCCTGCCCCTCAAAACCCTGTTTGTTTCCCGGAATCCAGAATCTCTCATAGTTCGTCTCCCTAACTACCAGATTCTTCCCACTGATGCGTGTTTTCCTCAGCTCGGATATGATCCTTAAAGGCAATCCAGGTCCCCCGCTCCTTCCTGCTGTTTATTACAGTTAAAAAGTTTCTAAGAATTTTTGTCTATCCATTTCTAGTTTCAGAAAGTACAAGGTTCAGACAGGAGATAAGTGGTATAAAATCCAAATATATACGAAGTTGCTCTCTGAAGGTTTCTTGAGATAAAGACCCCAGATTTTTATTATATATCTTAATTCTTTTTAGCTCTGGCCTCCTTCTACCCTTGACTGACCCCCTTGCCCCAGAGGCTGTCTACACTTGCTTGCTGTTTTAGGATTCTGTCCTCCACAGAGTAACGGTTGTGCTTTCTCATTCATGTTTCTCATCACCAGCCAAGAAGGCATCTTACAAGAGTGATGAATCCTATAAATGGTAGCATTTTCCTCCTTTTGCTAGGGTTTCTAGGAAACTCAGAGCCAAGTTTAAAATTACCACTGGCAAGTTATGGAAACACTCCAGGCACTTACTATGGCTGTAACGTGCCTGTATTTTTCTTTTTGCAGCTCTTTTTGTCACTTCATCATGTTCCTTTGCTTCCTGAACAATATCTTATATTGTTTATTCTTGCTAGTCACTTTAGGGAAGGAAGGAAAGAAGGAAGATAGAAAAGGAGAGAGGAATCTGAAAAGAAACCAGTTTTCCACGTGGGAGGGAGAATCTTTCTTTCCTCTGTTTTTGGTAGAGCTTGACACCTCATGCTGGGGAGCCACTAGACATTTTTGAACAGAAGACCAAAATGGCAGGCTTTTGTATGAAACCAGAAAAATATGAATAAATACTGAACATTGAATATCTTAAGATATAAAATACATACTCTTCATGTAAATGCAATCACCTGCTGTACATATGTGGCATTAATTAAAAAACCATAACAAAGATGAGTAGCTGGCTTTGAATTAATTACTCAGTTGCTTTGATTCATGGCACTAGGTTGCAATTCATTTCTTCAAGTGAAGAAATGAAATTAATTGGAAATCAACATGACTGTAAGAATTCATTGAGGTGATCTGATTTCAGCAAAGAGAGCAATTTTTAAAATAAGGACCTTGATTTTTGGTTTGATTATGAATACTGGTGACAATACATATGAAGTCTGAGGATGAAGTGGGAATTTCTAACACTAAATATTCTAAAGCTTTGAAATACCTCGTAGCGTTTGAAATCCATTTGTATGAGTCGTCTGCCCTAAAGACTTACCAGTCTGTAATTGATTTGGAACCAGAGTTAATTCATGTTTGTATCCAGGCAATTGGAGCTGTGAATATGTGAAACTTTAAGGCAGTGAAATGTTTTGCAGGAACTCTCTCATCAGGCTTTGAAATTGTGGCATGCATTAGCATATAAGGAGAAAGTGAGTGGGTAACCATTTGAAAGGGGTTATTTTTATGTTGCTTTAGAAATGTAAATGGGAATAATACTCAACTTTATTGCTTGACTGATAAAACTGATAATTCAGTTAGTCTTTTGATTAGATCAGGAGTACAGCAAATATTAACTGGAACTCACCTTGTGGTGGATATACCTGTGCCTCCTGGGGTCACAGGGGACATCAAGCTGGAGACCAGAGGCAAGGATGAAAAGAGGATGACACATGTGAATTTCTAAAGCCCTGGGCTCTTGCAGCCTGAGAATATGCTCCCAGGAGGAGCTAAGCCAGCAGTCCTCTCCTGTGTATGTCATACTCCCCAGCTTCCAAAGTACAGGCACTAGGATGACTTCAACAAGCAGTACCATAGGATGCCGGGAGAGTGGTGTTTTGGGAAATGTGATGATGTGGGTTCAAGTCTTGGCTTCCCCACTTACTAGCTGTATGACCTTGAACTGATTATTTAATCTCTTTGAGCCTTTTGTTTGGGCATCTGAAAAAAAAATTTTTTTTTTCCCTTGGTTGAATCACAAGTAAACTAGGTGAGGCTCTTAATACAATATCTCACACATGGTCCACATCGAGCAATTGCTAGATGTCTTCAGTCCTCACAATAATAATCATGAGATGTGGGCTTTTATTACCCAAGGACTGCTAATCAGTTACTGCAGTCTAGATAGACGTTTCTTGATTGCTTAAATTCAGTATCTATTTAATTGGCCAGCCATTAGATTTTTTGATAATTTGTCCCTGATTGGGCCCATTCTCCGGTGAGAAAACTGTGCTTTCTAAAGGTGATGGGAAACCCTCACTGTTGAGGCTGATCCCTGGCCTAATTGGGATGTGACCACTGCTCTTTATACTTCGTCTAACACTGTTGTCTCTTCACTCTGCAGCTCCCATGAACTTAGGCACGTTCCTGTTCTGGAGTTGGAGGATCTAGGATTTAGGCTCATATCCCTTTGACTCTTAGGCTTGTGCTATATTCGTATAGTCAGCTTTCCTTAATATACAATTACTCCTTTGATTGATGATTTCTGTTTAGAGGAAAACGCCTCTGACTTGTTTCTTTCTGCTTCTGTATCTGTCAATGTCCAGTCCAGAGAATGGAAACTAGCATTATCTATTTCAAGCAAAGGGAGGTTTAATGCAGGGAGTTGGTCCCAAAGCTCTCTGGAAGGGTAAGGGGGGTGCTGTTCACTCTATGAGCCCCACTCCTGCCATGGATCTTCAGGAAGCACTGTACTGTCATATTTATTGCTCAAGGAACTATTGGCTGCCGCTCTTACTGCTTGAAGGCACCTCTGGATCCTGGATAGAAATGGTCCTTTTTCCCTCTTGCATCCACTTTCCCATTCTGAGCCTTCCATTTGGAAAGAGGAGAGGCGGTATGGAAAATGTTGTTTTTAGGCTTCTACCTTCTGGTTGAGATGAGTGTCAGAAAGTGGCCACTAACAGGTACAGCTTCTTCCCTCTAATGTTGGTTCCTTGTGGAACTCAGAGCTTGGGGACCTGATGCACTGGGACATCCTGTGTCCTCACATGTGATGGCATGAACATAACCACTTTGGTGTTTCTGAGCCTCCATCTGCTTGACCGCAGGAAACTGTCTATTCCTCAGTTCATATTGTCCAAGTGTTTGGAGTATTTAGTCATTACTTTTAAAAGTGAGTGCTGTAAGTGGCCTTGAACTTGTTCTGCTTTCCAAGCTGAGCTCTGGCAGCCTCCAGCTGTAGTGTTCCCCTGGGGCACTAGTCTGAACCCTATCCTGCCGAATGACTTAGCCCCAGGGACTCAATGTTATCACACATGTAAAGTGAGAGGAATGTGCATTCTGTGTATTACTTGATCGAAGTGGGTCCCCTACTAGAATTGCTTGAGGCAGAAGTGTTTCAGAAACGAGCCATGTAGCATGTCCACTTCTCAGGACGAATCTTCTAGGGGCTCACAGAAGGGCCAGATCCTGATGAATGTCTGTATCAAATGTTTCTCATTTTCAGAACTGCCACTTACCTGCATCCTTCACTCTCACCCAGTCAACCCTGGAGTATCTAGTTCCTTCTCTTAGGACATCTTGTTTGACATCCCTCACTGCAGCTTGGTTCTTTTGGGGTCCTCTTGGCCATCACCCACCTTTCTTTAAATCGCAGATTTCAAGATTTTTCTAGATAGTTTTTCAGAAACTGTGTAAATCAGTGGACAATAGCTAGGCAGGGATTGAGGTATTGCCTATGTTTTTTTAAAGATTTATTTATTTGAGAGAGTGCATGGGTGTGCACAGGTCAGGGGAGGGGCAGAAGGAGAGAATCCCAAGCGGACTCTGAGCTGATTGCAGAGACCCATGCCCATGCGGGGCTTAATCCCATGACCCATGAGACTGTGACCTGAGCTGAAACCAAGAGCTGGACACTTAACTGACTGAGCCACCAGGGTGCCCTGAAGTATTGCCTAGTTTTACCAAAAAATGTATAAGATCCAGTTGATGCATAGCTTCAGTCCAATCAGAATATGCTCAGTGCTTAAGTAATAGGATTGGAGCATGGTCTGTACTGAAAAGTCCCCCTGTCTTGGCAAGGGGGAACCTTTTTGTCCTTCTTAATGAGAATTAGCCATTAGGAGATTCAAGAAGCGTATGACTAACCCTGAGAATTACTTGCATTTCCTTCCAAGAGCTCCTTTCCATTATCTGGATCCTTGCCTGGGGCTTGCACCTCTAGAAATCTCACAGAGCACCGTACACAAAAGAAATACAAAGGGTTTCAGAGAGGTGGAGTGATTTTTCCTAAGCCCACACAGCTAACAAGTGATCAACCAGGGACTAAAACCCAAGTCTTTACAGAATCATTGCTTTTTTCAAATTATTTTCTAGCTATCCAAAGACAGCAAACTTTGTTCTAAAGGGTATATAATTTAGATTAAAATGTCACCTCCCTAAACATGTCTAAATATGAAAAATGGGTTTAGACAATATTGGGAAAATAGTAACATTTGTTGTTATTTGCTGCCTTGGTCATTTGACAAGAATGGTTTGCTGTGGTTTGGATGCTTAGTCATGACCTATGTGATCTCGTTTAATCCTGGGACCTCTGCTAGTTCCTTACTGTTATGGACCAAATGTTTTTGTCCCCCCGAAATTCATATGATGAGATCCTAACCCCCGATGTGATGGTGCTCAGTGGTGGGACCTTTGGAAGGTGATTAGGTCATAAAGGTGGAGACTTTATGAATGGGGTTAATACCCTTATAAATGAGGCCCCAGAGAGCACTCTACTCTCCACTATGAGAGGATATAGGAAGAAGATGGACTGCTGCACACTAGGAAGTGGGTTCTCACCAGACACCCCATCTCCTAGCTCCTTGATCTTGAACTTCCCAAACTCCAGAACTGTGAGACATGAATGTTGGCTGTTCAGGCCACCCAGTCTACGGTAATTTGTTACAGCAGCCCAAACTAAGGTACTTACCAATAGTGTCCCTGGATGACATGTGAGGTCACTAAGGCAGAGACAGATTGTTATTTTGTCCAAAGTCACATTTCTAGGAAGAGGTAAAGCCAGCGTTTTCATCCAAGTTTGCCCCATGTCAGAGATCTCTACAGTTTGCTCCTGCAAAGATCTCTGTGTTGTAGTGGGGCTGTTATTAGACATTTTTAGACTTGGGTTCTCAAGTTGAAGACCAGGCAAATACATTTGTTTGGTTTGTTCAGGTCTTTAATAATTGACTTAACATGCCTTTTCAGAGGCTGGGTACTCCCCCACTTACTAAAGTAACATTGATTCCCATCATCCGAAAAGAGGCCATTTTGAACCGTTACATGACCTTCCCAAGCCAGAGTCCAATTGGTGAGAGACTTCCATCCATCTGCCAGACCCTTAAAATCTTTTTATTTTATCATTCTAATTTCAAAAACCAGGATAAGAACTATCTCCAGTTTTAGAGACCATATTATGACGCTAGGACCTGCTATTTTCTCTCTGGAAATTTGTTTTATTACCATTTAGCAAATAGGGTTGTGTTGAATTTAAGAACTTTTTCAATTAAGGAACTGGAACAGGTTTCTAAATAAATACCTGTTACGTGATTAACATTTTATCAGTCAAGTAATGATGTTCAGGCAATGTTCTTATTTGCATTTCTAAAGAACTGTAAGAATAATCTTTTTTTTTTACCCCCTTCTTCTCTGCCCACTCACTTGCTCCTAAACTTATAATGGCTTTATTAATTTCAGTGCTTGCAAAAGGTTTTATACAAAGTACTCATCTTGGAATGTTCAATACTATCATGCCTTTATGCATATTAGATATAGACACATATTTGAAATAAGGTCTCACTATCAACACTATAACTGACATTTTTAGCCTCACCTTATCTCAGATGTCACCATTGTTCATTAATTGTAATTATTGCAATCTAAACCCTCAAAAGTTGAATTCCAGAGAGACTGTATATGTAGATATATTTTTTAATATGAAAAAAAAGATCTTCTCAGCATCTGAGAAGTAGCTGGTTAGAGTAAGTGAAGAAAGCCAGCTGTGGAAGGTCCAGGAATGAAATCAGCCTACACAGAAGAGGGAGGGGTCAAGACAGTTACTTGGGGAGGATGCTTCTGGCTGAGTGCAGCCTGAGTTACAGTTGGTGACAGGAGTTAGGGTCTCAGGGACTCAGGAAACTCTTACATTTCTCCAGGGGATGGGGGAAGGGCCAAACCGAAGATTGAGGGAGCGGGCGTAGGGAAAGAGGATACAGATTCAAGAGGAAGTTAGGGAGCAGAATTCATGGTAGAAAGTGATCACATCGCATGCAAGGGAAAAAGAGGACATTTTGCAGGTGACTGTGAAGGAGTAGGGTACACAAGGAAATAAACTTGGTCTGGAGCTGGTGGAGGTGGAGAAAACTGTGAGACATTCTGGTGATAACTCTCTAACAGAAAGTTGGCTGAATTTGCGTGGAGCTCAGTGGGGAAATGTTTTGGGAAGGATTTTGATCCAAATTGCTGTAGAGTAAGTAGAATAGAATAGAATAGAATAGAATAGAATAGAATAGAATAGAATAGAATAGAATAGAATAGAGTAGGAATTAACCCCCTCCCCCAAGGCTCCAGTGATGTAGATAAGAGAAAGATGAAGGTAACTCTCCAGATACTAATATCAATGAGATTGCTTGTATCTGAAGCTTCCTCCTGAGACTTCAGGGGTCACCTCATTCTCTAACTCACAAGAATCAAGGAAGTTTTGAGTGTGCAAGTTAGACCTATGCCCCTTCTGATCTCCCACACTCCCAAAGTGTATGGGAGCAAGCCATCTGTTGTGCCTCTTTAAGTAATGTGAAGTCCTAAATTATCTCCTTTGTGCTTTCTTTTCTAGTTAGTGCAATCATGAGAGTTGGGTTCTGTCTTTTTCATAGTAAATAAATTCTTAATGACTCACGAGGGTTATGATGTAAGAAATGCACATTATTTGGGAGTGTATTGATTTAGTGTGAATTTTAGATAAGCTATGGTAATGAAAGGTTTCCATTAATTTAATGCTTTAGCAGAGGATAAAATAAATTCCCCTCCCTGAAAGGGGATGGTTTGATTGCTTATCCTGGGATTGAGATGAATTTTATCATTGCACCACTGACAAAGCATAGAAAAGCAAACTGAGTCACTCCCGAGGATTCTAAGAATAGGGAAAATGGTGGCTGACTTCTGTGTGTAACCTCAAACATATCATCATTTATGGTTGTGTTATTGATGAGCTAGCATTGTCTGGCTCGACACCTTAATGGGTGAGGAGAACGGCCAGCCAACCAGTCTCTGTGTTGAGAGATTTTATAGCCTTCTCCGATCACTTCTCTAGGCAATCAGCCTGAGTTTAGGATTGTGACTTCCTTTACTACTGAAAGAGGAATTGGCTTTCTGGTAATCCCGGAAGCACATTTGTGGGAACAAAATCAGAAGAGAGAAAGGTCCTATCCACTTCAGAAAAAAATTTTACGTTCGGGGCACCTGGGTGGCTCAGTGGGTTAAAAAGCCTCTGCCTTCGGCTCAGGTCATGATCTCAGGGTCCTGGGATTGAGCCCCGCATCGGGCTCTCTGCTCAGCAGGGAGCCTGCTTCCACCTCTCTCTCTGCCTGCCTCTCTGCCTACTTGTGAGCTCTCTCTCTCTGTCAAATAAATAAAATCTTTAAAAAAAAATTTTACGTTCAATAACCTCATGTTAATTATTTGCAGGAACACTGAAGCTGCTAATTAAGAGCAGGGAATTTGGAAGGTACTTACAATATCTCATCGAGTCCAAAAAAGCCTAAGCGGTTAGTCATATTTTTTTTAAAAAATCTGTAATTCATATTTGATTAATTGTGACATGCTTCTATCCAATTATGTTGAGCTGATGGGGTTTTACTCTGTGGAAAAAAAAATAACTAGTAACTTTTTTACCAGCTTAATTTTAGCACTGTTTTATTTAGAATTACGTAACCTTGACTCTGCAGCCCTCTCCTACCCTTGCTGTCACTGCTGTCATCAGACTTCATTCACCATGTCTTTTCTGAGTGATTGGCAGCATCGCCAAACTCCATTCTTGACTGTGGCTGTCCCGCCTCCAGTCCATTTAGCCACCAGATGACTGGCTATCTTTCTGGGGCTTAAGCCTGACCATGCCCCTCCCCTGTCTTTTCTCTACTTCCCACTCACCCTTTCCATCCGAACTCAGTTATCTCCTACTGACCCCCCAGGCTTCCCTTCCTACCCTCTACTCTCCCAGAGCTCTGTATAGAAATTGCTATTATCCATTATTTGTAAGTATCAGAGCTGTTGGGGATTATATGTTTTGTGGGTTTGCTTCCTTGGCTGGACGCTGTGTGCCTATTATGTAGCACACTGTCTGGCATATCACAGTGTTGGAGAGATTTAACTACAATTGAGAAAGCCTTTATATTTCAGTTGTAACTCTTGAGGCAAGATCTCATCATTCCTGAGGGCCTGCCTTAGGCAGGTTTGTGCCCAATAGATAGTCACAGCCACTACCTCTACTTCCCGCCTCTCTCGTTCTCACACACACACACACACACACACACACACACACACACACACACACACACACACAAGTTAACTATGGATTCTGGGGCTATGGGATTTGGAGAGGAGATGGGAGGATGGAAGGAATACTTGTTCTGCATTTGAAGATGAAAGACCTCTCCTGTGGGGCTGTTGCTGATTTTATGGGATGGGCCCTTCAGCGATGGGGTTGATGCTCCCTTTGTTTCATATTCTGGACCTGGGATGGAGCCCTTTGCAATGCTTTCGCTCCCACCACTATTCCTGCTATTTCTAGCTTAAGAGATATTGAACACTAGTGTCAGGGTTGCGCTAAGCCCTTTGGAAGAATTTTCTCATTCACCCCATCTAACATCCCTATGCAACGGTGGCTCATTTTATAGGTAGTAACAACGAGACATAGAAAGATGAACTTGCCCAGATTCACATGGCTCACATGTGGGGGAGCCAAGGATCCAGGAGCCAAGCCTAGGAGGTCTGCGTTCTGAGCTCTGGTCCCA
>CM053607.1:33101292-33129320 GCA_028646535.1 Procyon lotor | reverse complement strand
TCACAATGCCCTCCATGTTTTTCCTTATGCTCCACACGTAAGTGAGACCATAAGATAATTGACTCTCTCTGCTTGACTTATTTCACTCGTCTGGCTGCTGTGCCTGTCTCCTCCCATGGAGTAGGCAATGTGTGCACCTGCCCCTGACTCTGCTGGGCGGAGTACCACTCTCCTTTAGACGGCTTCCAATGGCCAGTTCTCTCCTACCTAACTAGAAGCCCCTGGGCAGCAAGGAGCTCATTTCTCTCAATCCCTGGATGTTTCCCAAGCAGATGGCTCCGGTTTAAGAGTGATGGATGCCTCTTCTGCTCTGTCACTTCTTCACATTCCCCACTACCTTTTCCTCTCCTCCTCTTCCTTTCCCCCACTGTGTTACTGACATGTCATCTTGCATCCCTGGCCCTGTGTCCCCTGGTTCTCTTTCTCTCTTGCCTTTCCACTTGCCCAGCACTTCCACTATCATTCACAACCCAAGAGCTCTCTTTACTTTGTCTTTTTTCTCCACATCTTTATCTTTCCTAACCCAACCCCTTGCTCGGTTCATTGGAAGACATTTTTCTTTTATTTTAGAAATGGCGTTGCTGGATGGGAGGTGGGTGGGGGAATGGGGTGACTGGGTGATGGGCATTAAGGAGGGCACTTGAGGAAATGAGCCCTGGGTGTCATATGCAACTGATGAGTCACTAAATTCTACCCCTGAAACTAAGAATATACTACATGTTAACAAAATTGAATTTAAGTAAAAAATTAAAAAAAAAGAAATGGGGCTTTAGGAGTATGTATTTGGGAATCAACAAGTATTCAGTGATTATCTACAATATGTGTGGCTGTTTGTGGTTCAGAAGGTATATGAGATGACCGTTCTGTCCAGCGATAAGACTTCATAGTAATAATTTATTTACATGATATTTGAGAGTGTACAATGTGCTTTCCCTTTCATTGTTATCTAATTCTCATGGCATCCAGTGGATTAGGACAAGTTTTATTAACCTAGCTTATAGATAAAGGAAATGAAAATTTGAAAGATTATGAAAGGGATTTTTTTTGTGCTGAAAGTCACACTAAGTGATGCATGATGGAGTCCAGATTAGAATCCAGATGTTTTATTGGTTTTTTTTTTTAAGAATCCAGATGTTTTGGTTCTTAGTGCAGACTTTTTCCACTATACATGTGGCAGTAAGTCAACACAGGAATGTCCAAAGTACATCAGAGTGATAATAGTGATGTCATAAGCTGCTAAAATGGGAAGTAGAGAGGCATGCTGGTTTTACGGTATCTGGCCTCGGTTGGGATGTTTGGAAGAGTAACTGAAGTTTGCTGAGAAATGTGCGAAGAGCAATTTCTCCCTCATGATAAGGTTGGTTTGGGGGACACATAGCAGATACATCAGAGAAAGATTAGTCCATAAGATGATGTTACAACAAGGAGCTGGCATCCGGCAAATCCAGCCAATGGTAATGTTCAGACCACAGCAGTGGGGAATCTGGAAGTTGAGCATTTTAAACCATATAGAGTACTGATCTTAGGGAAGTTTCTCAAAATACACTAAGGCCTCATTCCAGTGTCTGAAGTAGAAGGCATGGTCAGGTTAGACGCCTGATGCCAGAGTAACTGGGGCTTGGGGCAGTCATTACAGGAGGCAGTGAGAAACACAGGGATGCATTTGGATACCAGCAAAGCTGGAGTGCAAGTTGGCAGCTGAGTCTCAGGGTCCGTACAGAAGCCCAGAGTCCAGAGCTGGATTATAATCCAAATCCAAGGATAACCTGATGTCGAATATTGTCAGTAACTCAGCATGAAATAGTAAAAATGACCTTTGAATTCCCTTGATTCTGGGCGGACCGGATCTCCAAGGCGAGTCCTAATAATGATAACAGGCCTTACAGCCTATTTGTTGAAAAGGACAAAATAAAAGGAAAATTCGGGGTGTGCTCATATCAACTGGGAAGATTTCATGAGAAGCTAGAAGTATAGGAACAATATAGATTATCCATGTTGTGGATATTTGAAGAGTGATATTAGTTATGATTCTCTCAGTTTCAAGAAAATTCAAAGTAGTATACACAAAAATGAGAATTTGTTGACTTACCAAACTAAAATTCAGGAGTGCTATTTGCTGGACCAGGGCCTCAAACAATATTCTTGGAATTGGTTTTTCTCTTCTGTCATCCTCTTAAGTGAGGCCTTTTCATGTAGCATTGCCTTGAAGTTCCAGGCTTGCATCTATCAGCTTCAAATGCAGATAAAACAGGGGTCGTCCTTCCCTTTAGTTGGAACAGAGTCTCAGAATTAAAGATCATTGGACCAGTTTGCGTCCATGCAGCCATCTCTGACTCATTGTGGTCTGCATTACGCTTCTGTTGGAATTTCCAGGGAAGTTAAATATGGTGATTGGCAGGCCTAGATTATGTGCTGTCCCTGGAGATGAGATGTGGAGAATAGGCTCAGCGCCACCCAAACCGCATGGACAAGAGTAGGGATGAGCTGGTTCCCTCAAAGAAAATGGAGCTCTCCTACCAAATGAAGGGAAGATGAGTGCTTGATAGCCTAAAAGTGCAGAAGTCCGATAAAGGAGCCGAAACTCTTGCATAAAGAAGCCAAACTTCTTGCATAAAGGAGACTGTCCTCAAAGTCAGAGTTCTTTGAAGTTCAGTTGTGAAGGAAATCCTTTGTTTGCATTAAGATCTGAATAGTAGGTATCATTATATAAAATTATTGTGTCACCATAGACTGACCAGAGTTTGGACCAGGAGTCTGGTGCAGTTAGCAGGTACTGAGAATAGGTGTGCCAGGTAGAAGGTTCCAGTGGAATTGACAAGGCTAGAAGGATCCTGTGGTTTGGAGAGAGTACAAGTCGAGAGAACCAGTTGCGCTGATTGGTAGATGACACTAGATATTTTCATCCCAAGCAAAAGCTTGGGTTTTACTCAGTGTTATGTATGAACAGCCCTGGAACTCTTGACTACAGGCAGAAGACTAGAAAGCACCACTCCCTGAACTGGTTTCTTGCTGGAAAATGGGAGACATGAAGTTTAAATATGCTTGAATTTCAAAGAGCCTCTTTTTTTTTTTTTTAAGATTTAATTTATTTAAGAGACAGAGTCAGAAAGAGAGAGAGAGAGAACACAAGTAGGAGGGCGAGTTAGAGGGAAACGCAGACTCCCTGCTGAGCAGAGACACCCACCAATGCGGGACTTGATCCCAGGACCCTGGGATCATGACTTGAGCCAAAGGCAGACACTTAACCACCTGAGCCACCCAGGCGCCCCAAAGAACCTCTTCTTATTAACAAGCACCAATGACTATAGTTCAAATGAACATTTACAGTTGACGGTAGAAATGTGAATCTCACTGTACCTAATGATCTGGCTAATATTCCTTCCCTATTTATGGATATTATTCTGACACATACAAATATGGTTGTGTACATATGTGGTAAGTGAGTATACATGTGAGGAGGTGGTGGTGACTGTTCGTCTAAGTAAGTGTATATTCCCCAGTGGGTGTGAATTGTAGGGATACAGCAGCTGCTGGGTGTCAACGTGGTTTTCCTCCACTTAGTCTGAAACTAGACTCTGCTTCAGATGGGAAAGACAATGAGAACTAAGTCAGGTCTTCCCAAACATCATAAGGTCACAGAAGGCTGGAGAGAGGGGAGGGGACTTCACACCCTAGCTCTGTCCAGGAGGAATAGAATGCTAAGAATAAATGTGAGCCACATATGTGATTTTAAGTTTACTAGTAACCATGTTAAAAATAAGAAAAAGAGAAAAGTGAAATTAAATTTTAACAATTTATTTAACTCAACCTATTTAAAGTATTATTTCTACAGATAATATAAAATTATTAGTAAGATAGTTTTTTTTTATTTAGTCTTTAAAATCTGGTGTTTATTTTCCACTTACAGCACATGTGAGTTTGGACCAGACACACTTCAAATGTTCAATAACTGCATGCATCTAGTGGCTACTGTAACGGGCAGCGAAGTTCTATACCACATTTTGCACAAGGTCAGCAAATTATTCGAATGGGCCATCACTCCCCACTATTTCCCCACCCATCACCCCAACTGCAGACTTTGTCGCTCTTTCACTCTTTCTTCCTGAGTCCTGGTTCTCCATCCTTCTTAGTGGTTTTTGAGGCATCTAGTACCAACTGATCAGTTACTTGGCAGGTGACTTAAAGCCATTTGCCAATGCGGATAGGTCAACCTCTGACTTTCCCTTCATGTTCTTCCACCTTCTTGTTCAAGGGCCCCAAGTTCTCACCGGGTCCTGGTGCAGATGTTCTATCCTTGACTTAAGTTGCCCTGAGTAAACCTCTAGCCCTCAGAAACAAAATCTCTCCCTCTCTTTCCCAGCAATACTCTAATTAAAGTTTCATTTCCCACACTTAGTTTGTCTATTGCCTGTTCTTGTACCTGGCTATTTATAATGGATATTTTTAGCATGAAATACCTCAAAGCTTAAATTTTTTTTTTATCCTTTTTAATATCACCCATTGCCTTATTTCTGAATAAACAGACTGCATTTTCTAAGCTCCTTCTTTGGACCTGATGTGTCTCATGCTTATCTTTTGTGACTCAAGTTACAGCTCATTTCCTGCTTTGGCTTTTTTTTTTATCTTCCTCCTATAGCTTCCATGATCTTGGTTGGACCAGGAAACTACACAAAGTGTGGGAACTCCCCCCACCCCTTGGATCTTCTGCTGTATTTCTAATCTTGCATTGCCTGTGTTCATGACCAGGCCGTGTGGGCCCCTGCTGGCTTCATTAGTGCTTTTCTTGGGCTTCACTGCAGATCCCTATTGATGGGCCCACATTGTTTGTCCATAAAATTTGGTCTGCAGCAAGAATCTGAACAAACACAATTTGGTTTTGAAATGAGGTCGTAGCCTTGGGTTTCTATTCCATTATTAACTTAAATGATTGTTTAGTTTTCAAAAAGAATTTGCTCTCTTGGTCAGGAGAAACATTTTTATCAACCTTAGAGAAATATCTTTATCTTCTCTGAACTGGCAGTGTTTATAAGTCATTTGTTTTTACAGGCATGCACTGTAGTTTTTTAGAACTTCATAGATTGTTAAAGCCGAAAGGGACCTTAAAGATGTTCAGGTCCAATCTCAGTGTTTGACAGGTCAGGATAATGACTCCCAGTGGTCCCAAGGCCACCTACTAGGAGTCATAGGCAAAGCCAGACTGAGTTTCTGGTTTTCTGACTCTGAGGTCAGAACTCCTTATCGCTATGGCTTTATTTTCCATCCATCCCCTTCCCTCCCTCTTTCCCTTTCTCTTCCTTCCTTCCTTCCTTCCTTCCTTCCTTCCTTCCTTCCTTCCTTCCTTCCTTCCTTCCTTCCTTCCTTCCTTCCTTCCTTCCTTCCTTTTCCTTTCAATTTCTATCAGGAAAGCTGGCTCAACTGAATTTAAGTATCATCTTCATAGGGTATATTTCCGATACTCCCTACAAAATCAACCAAAGATGAAAGCAGTTGGAATCACTAGTATGTGTCCCACTCTTCAGCATACTTCTGTGGTCACCAAAAGCCTAATCATGGTTGCCTCATAGTATGAGTTAAATTGACAGCAGCCCTTTGCCTCGAACTTCCAATGTTTACTTCTGTTTCTTGCATGGGGACTTTAGAGATTAAACAGATTTGTGGTTGGTGTGCAGGAGCGCTGATTGGCCGAGCAACTTGTCAGCAGGCTGGGCCTGTCAAGGTACCCTGGGAAAGAGAAGGCCCATGAAGGTGGGGTAAATGTGTGTGCAGGGTTGAAACAACAAGGGATGGTGGAGCGCCCTGGAGCTGGCAACAATAGTGAGCTGTCACCACCACTACACTCAAGGGGAGAGAATTATCACCAGAACCCAAAGGTCTGTAGCTGATTGTAGACACTCACCCAACAGAAGCTGTGGTCTTCCCCTGTGGCTCAGCAAGGGGGGAGATGGAGAAATTCTCTGACCTCATGATGCCTCTCCTGTTGACTAAATCCAGCTGGAAGCCGGAGGGGAAGACTTGATTGATACGGTGCCTCCACAGAGGCCAGGTGGAGGAGGAGGGCAGGTGGATCTAAAAGAGCCAAGGGAGAACACGGGCGAATGGTAGTGGCTGCTTATTGTTTCTATCTAGTATCTAGTCCCCCTTTCCCCAGTAATAGCGCCCTGGTGTTCCTGTAGGGAATGGCCTCTCCCCAACTCTTGGGTTCTTGTGTCTTGGGTCAGGGGAGGTGTGTCTCCAGGCTCCAGAGTGGGCATGTACTTTAGGCCTGGCCCCACTCAGAATGCCTGACGCCTGGCCACAGTGATTGGTTCAGGTGGGGACCATCAGTGGCTCTCCGGATGAAATCACTGGAACGCTCTTGGCTTAGGAGTTCCTGAGAACGCGGAAGCCTAGAGATGCTGCCGGCTGTCCGGTCACCTTTGGGGAGAGCCTGCCTAAGAATGAAGCCATTACCAAAGAGGGAATTTCTGGGACATGGAGGTAATGAGGCCAAGTCCCACTGACCTGATTTCAGTCCCTGGTCGCACTGCACATTCAGCTAGCCCCTGTCCTGAAACTTTCAGCCAGGCGCGGATCCTTTCACTTTTGCTTAAGTCACCCCAGTCACTGCGGTTTCTGACATTTAAAACCAAGAGTCCTAATGAATTCCTCACTGCCAGCAGCTAGGTAAGAGCCTTGAGGTAGGGTGATACCAGTAGAAATGGGAAGAAAATAGTGGGGTAAGAATGGGGAATTAATAAAGCTAGCTATGGCTAGGTCAGGGGAGAAGCAGGAAGTACAGTATGTACAGTATGTATGCATAAAGTACAGTATGTAACAGTAGGAGCTAATATGCACTCTCTTATTGCAGGAAGCTGCAATAAGATCAGTAAAGTTATCTCGCACTTGATCATTTACTCTGCTAATCCAAGTTTCATGGAAATGTTTAAATAATTATGGTATAGTGTAGAAGCCATTGAAAATTATGTTGGCTGTTGCTGAATTTATAGGGCAATTTATGATTTCACGTACACAGGTAATACAGTTCTGTAAGAAAAAAAGTCTGTTTATGTATGCACAGAAAATCATCTGGAATGCTGTGCACCAAGATATTTACATTGCTTGTCTCTCACAAACAGGATAACGGACGTTAATGTTCCTTTGTGTGTCTATATTGTTCTGCTTTTTTGTTAAGGATCATGCATCACTCTGTAATAAGAACAAAATAAAACAGACTTAATTATAGTCAACAATTATATTTTTCACTGCAACTGAAGAGGGTAAATGCTGATTGTAGGGCATGGGAGTTGCTGACTAGGAGATAGAAAATACCCTTGTAATTAATCAGCTAGTTGAGCTAAACTGGGGGAGGAGGGGAGAAAACATGCTCAGATCTGGCTGGAGACGGTTAGAAATAGCCCAACCTATAGCCCTGAACTAGGAAAACACAGATAGAAGCCATTTTTACCTCCTTTCCCCTCTTGAGCTGGTGATCACAGTAGCATACTGTGTCAGTGTTCCACAGAGCAGAATTTTAAACACAATTTGGACCAGAGTCTACCAGAAAGATGTAAAATAAATGTGCCGTTTCCCTACCCAGGCCAGTCCAGGAGCATGCATGTCAAAAAGGCCTAACCTCTACAGTTATCAAGACAGTTCACTCACTGGCTCCTTCGATTTCTCTTTCATGCAGATGCTCAGAATTCATTCATCAAGCTCATACATGGCCCTTGTTGCCTAGCAACATTAGTAGAATTGCTATGTGGGCTTCTTAAAGTCTTGTCCTTTATTTTATATCAAAAAATAGAAAGGGCCGAAGGAGAACAAGACTACAGAACGTGAAGTGAAAAAGAAAATGTCCAGACTCTCTCTTCTAGCTGGAAATTAAACCATAGTGTCTGAGTAATTCAGGCAGGGGAACCTTTTTCAGAAGTATTTTTGGGCCCACCCGAGGAATTGACTGGCAGATGAGAGTCCTGAGTTAGCATTTGACCTGAGCAGTCTGCATGAAAGGAGGTCCCGGGAATGTAGGGTTCGGGATCTTTCCATCTACAAGACCATGGAGCCCCCATTTGCTCCTTCTCTTGGATAGTTGTGATAAACCATGTTTTGTTGGAAGGACAATATCATATTAGTATTGTTCTTAAACCCTTCTAATTTCCCTTGTAGTCCTTCTGGAATTTATAAAATTTGTATTTTTAGGTTTTATGACTTCTAGGAGAGTGAATTCCATTAATTTACTTTTCCTGGAGTCAAATCTTCGTCAGTGGTTTCTACATCAGCTCCTGTAGTAAAAAAATCACCTTTAAAAATTCCTTGAACTGGCACCTGGGTGGCTCAGTTGGTTAAGCATCTGCCTTTAGCTCAGGTCATGAGCCCAGGGTCCTGGGATCGAGCCACATGTTGGGGCTCCCTGTTCCGTGGGGAGTCTGCTTTCTCTCTCCCCTGCTCATGTTCTCTCTTACCACTCTGTATCAAATACAAAAATAAAATCTTTTAAAAATTCCTTAAACTGTATGCATAAAATACGGTATGTAACAGTAGGGGCTAATATGCATTCTCTCAATATGCCCGCATCACCATTTTTCTAGTGTTAGAACAAATCCCTTTTCCTCTCTTGAGAACTTGAGAACTGAATTCACTTCACTTTCTGTAGTCTTGTTCTCCTTCAACCCTTTCTATTTTTTGATATAAAATAAAGGACAAGACTTTAAGAAGCCCACACAGCAATTCTACTAGTAGTTGGCTTGTATTTTGGGGAAGCATGATGCTTGAAAATTCAAAAATGCTCATCTTTGATCGCCAGAATTACAAGCAGAGTGGCAAGTTTTGTACCCAGCTGAGTCAATCGAAGGGAATGCATGTAACCAGTCCCCTTCTCATTCTTTTTTTTTTTTTTTTAAAGATTTTATTTATTTGACAGAGAGAAACACAGCGAGAGGGGAACACAAGCAGAGGGAATGGTAGCGGGAGAAGCAGACTTCCCGCCGAGCAGAGAGCCCTATGCGGGGTTCGATCCCAGGACCCTGGGATCATGACCTGGGCTGAAGGCAGACACTTAACAACTGAGCCACCAAGCCCCCCCCCGCCCCCCGCCTTCTCATTCTTATTTGGGGCTCTGGGTCATTCAGGGGTGTGGTGAGCAGAATTGCCTGCAATATTCAATTGGTCCCTCTCTCTCTCTGAGTAGATGAAGTGACTATACAGTGAAATTTCATTATAAGCAGTGGTTTATTTTTATGTCCAATATCTTACCAATATTTAGGCAACAAGAGCTCTCTACTTCTATTAGCCAAAGAATCAGTAAATAAATATTCACTCTTGCTTTCTGTCTTCAGTACAGAACCAAAGTACAACAAACTTGAAAGGGATCCTGAGTGATATGAACCAGTCCCCCACCTGACATAAGAAATCCCTCTGTGTTAACATCCTTAATAGAATATATCATCCTGATTAGCTAGCCATGTGGGAATTGATAAGGTTGAATACAGGCAAGCTTAAGACAATAAAATATTAAGTCTACTGCTTCTGTCTTCTTAATCCTTATGAAATCCTTTTCTATCTTTTGGTCAATGTCTTGATTCAGAACACTATTATCTGTCACCGGGTGATTGCAACAGCCTTGTCACCAGTCATGCTGAGGGATAGAAGGAAACATCTCCCCTCCTGTGTTCCTCAGTCCATCCTGCGTACTAGATCTGGAGTGACATCTCTAAAATGTGACTCCTGTTATGCCGCTTCCTTCCTTAAAAGCCTTGAGCAGTTTCTCGTTGTTCTTGGATTAAAATCCAAACGTCTTAACATGGCTGCTAAGGATTTCTGCGATTGGCCCCTGGTGTGTCTCTGCCACATCATCCTGCTCTCCACTTTGTTGCTTGTGCTTTGGTCCCAGGGCGGGATTTCTGTTTTTCTGTTATAAATGGTGTTTTCTTGCTATGGAGAGCATTTTCCTTATCATCAGCAGGTGGGTTATGGGGACCCTCTGGGTCTCTGCTTAGATGTCTCTTTCTCCAGGAAGCATTGGTGCACCACTGAAGCCTGGATTGGGTGCCCCTGGAAGGTGTCCCCATAATATTTCATTATAGCATTTATGAAATTATATAATTGCCTGTTGTTTTTTTCCCACAAAGCCTTAAGATATATGAAGGCAGACACTGCCTTATTTAACCAAGTTTTTGCACAGCATATCCTCCATAAATGTGAATGCCAGATAAGTCAGGTTTACACGTTGGGCTCCGACACACCCTCCCTTGCCCATTGGTAAGAGATAGCTCTTCATCCATACAAGACTATATAGACTACATTTTTGGGCTGACTGTAGACCGTGGGGTATGGTCTAGACTATATAACTTTTTAGTTACAGTTAGATAGTCCAGAGTAATGGTCTGGCATTCTGGGACATTTTTCATCTTAGCTTACACGCCCCCCCCCCCCCCCGAGATTCTGACTGGAATCCACTAGGGATCGCGGACTTCGCAAGATAAGATTTTTCCAAGTTAACTTCAAAAGTCTAAATAAAGAATTTCCACGGTGTCTTCAGTTCCACATTAAATCTCCTTAAAAAAAAAAACAAAACCTCTAGTCATTGAGTAAAGTGTGGGGCTTTATCCATGGGGTTTAAATTATGTTTAGAATCTAACTGCAAACCTAGTAGAGAAGAAAGAAAAAGAATCTTTTCCTGGTACCTCCTACACAAGTATCCTTACAATGACTGGATCATCTTGGATAAATCGGTCACTGTGGCCAGAGAAATTCGGTTCTCTCACTGGCCAGACCTGTGCCACACGCTCTGTCTCTGGAAGCAGAGACCCAAGAGAACACATGGGAGAAAATTCCCGCCATACTGGATTCCCCGGGTCCACTGGACCCTGATACTCATTTGAACCAACGCCCTTTATTGTAATTATGTGAGATATTTCAGTAAGTTTCTATGTGGTCTGAGCTATAAAATGGAATCATAGTGAAACCTCAGTTTACACAGTGGTTTAGAGTTTACCAAATGTTTTCCTTCCATCATCTTGTTCAATATTCTAGGTAACGAGCCATCTTCTTCCCTGTGTCCCTACCCAGCTGGCCCAGGAAAGTGGTGTAAGAAATATTTTTGCAACAGTCGTGCCTGTGATACCACTGTTTTTACAATAGTTGCAGCTATCTGAGAGATGAAGTATTTTGTATTTGTAGCCCTCTATATTGTGTATGTGGCAGTATCGTCTTGTTAAAATGTCAACTTGGGTAAAGATGTTTTTGGAACCCCTTCAAATGAAAATAGTATTATAAAGTCAAAGAAAACGTCAGGAGGACTAAGCAGTGTCATATTAGAGAAGAGAAATTGGAGGAAGAGCCTGATGAAAAAAGCATATGTGGTTAAGAAATTATCTTATTGAAGAATAAAGTACACTGAGAAAAGTGTCCAGATAGGAATATACCTTGATAAATTTCCCCAAACTGTGAAGACTTACGTAACCAATACCCAAATCAAGAAATAAAATATTACTAACACCCCAAATGCCTAATCACTACCCCTCTCCAGCAAAGAGAGCAATTATCCCAACGCCTGATGTCATAAATTAGTTTTGAATTTCATATAATGGGCAATTTTGATATTTTTCCTAATGAAGTTTTTGTTCAAGGGTCTCTTTCTACATTCTGGATTAAAGACCCCTTCCCCCCAATAATATATTATTGTCAGTATCTTCTGCCCCTCCCTTAAAGGTGACTTTTGGATGACTAAAGGCTCTTCAAAATGTAATATGTAATCCAGTTTATCAGTGGCTTCTTTTATGGCTAGTAATTTTTTTATATCCTATTTAAGAAATGGTCTGTTACTTTAAGGTCAAAAAGACATGCTCTTAAGTTTTCTCCTAGAAACTTTATTACTTTATAGTTCATATCTAGATTTATAATCCATTTGGAATTGAGTTTCTATATAGTATGTAGTAAAGGTTAGGATGATTTTTTTTTTCCCAGTGTAGTTATCTGATTAACCCAACAACATTCATTGAAAAAACCACTTTCTTCCATTGTATTCAGTCTTCTGAATTGGTGATGATTATGTGAGGGTCTGTTTCTGGACCCCATTCTGTTCCTTTGGTTTGTTAGTCTAGTCTTAATGCTGACACCACAATATCTTCCTTTGTGTAGTTCAAGGTATTTGATATTATGTAGAAACAGAACTGGTTTTTGAAATGACTCTGTATCCAGCAAATTTGATAAGTTCTTTGTTTAGTTCAAGCAATTTGTTTTCAAATTATTTTGTATTTTCCACATGTACAAGCAGCTTTCTTTGCAATTCATGGCAGTTTTGCTTCTTTCATTCTGATCTTTGTGCTTTATCTTCTTGCCTTATTATCCTGGCTGCGACCTCCAGTGCACTATTGAATAGAAGTGGTGAAAGTGAACATCCTTCCTTGCCTTCTTCTTGGTCTTATGGAAAACCTTTCACTGTTTTTCTGTTAAGCATAATGGTGTGCACTATCATTATAAGATGTTCTTTTAGATCTAGATAGTTCCCTTCTATCCCTGATTTGCTGAGTTTTATTTTTTAATCCTGAATGGATATCACATTTTTAAAAAATGCTTTTTTTGAGATGATGCTAGGAGTATTCTCCTTTATATGTGGAGAATTACATTGATTTATGTTTTGGTGTTAAACTAACCATACTAGAGCGATAGATATGAGGAGCATACCTATCCATGGAGAACAATACATAACTTTCATTTGTTGTTTTAGATACTGTTGTATTCCATTTGTTAACATGTTTAGGATTTTTGAATCTATATATATGAGATACATTGGTCTATTGTAATCATCCTTCTTGGAATGTCGTTTCAGATTTTGCTACCAAGGGCATTCTAGTTTCTGTTCTTTAAAAGTTTATGTGTAAGATTGGTGTCCTTCATTTCTTAAATGTTTGTAATAATTCACCAGTGAAGTTACCTGGCTGGGCCTGGAGATTTTGTGGAAAAGTTCCTGGTTATAGATTAAATGTTCTTGAATAGTCATGGACTATTTAGATTTATTAAATTTCTTATTGAGTGGATTTGGTAAATTATGGTTTTCTAGGCATTTATCTATTTCATCTAAATTTTAAGTGTGTTAGCATTAAGTTATTCATATTATCCTTTTATTACCTTGGTAAGGTTTATATATACTCTCTGGTATGTTCCTTTATTATTCCTGACACTAGTAATTTAAGCCTTCTCTCTCTCTCTCTCTTTTTTAAAGATTTTATTTATTTGACAGAGAGAGAGATCACAAGTAGGCAGAGGGGCAGGCAGAGAGAAAGGGGGAAGCAGGCTCCTCACTGAGCAGAGAACCCAATGCAGGGCTCGATTCCAGGACCCTGAGATCATGACCTGAGCTGAAGGCAGTGGCTTTAACCCGCTGAGCCACCCAGGCGCCCCGAGCCTTATCTCTCTCTTAAAAATTTTTTAAATAACAGGTCTAGGTAGGGTCAATTTTATTAGTCTTTTCAAGGAAGGAAGTTTTGGTTTGTTAATTTTCTGTATGATTTGTTTTAAATTAATTTCTGCTTTAGCTTTTCCTGTTTTCTTCATTTGTTCTTTGGGATTAACTTGCTCTTATTTTTCTAACTTTTTAGGTGAATATTTAGATAATTTAAGAAACTTTTTATTTTTTATTATGTTAGTAACAAGTTTTTCATAATGTATGCATTTAAGGTTATGAATTTCCCTTTAAGTAGCTGTTTTGTTTGCTTTGCACGATTAATACTTCATATGTTAATTATTATTCAGTTCAAAAATACTTTCAATTCCCATGTTGTTTCCTTCTGTGAACCATGGTTTATTTAGAAGTCTATAGCCTAATTTCTAAATATTTAAAAATTTCCTAGTTGTTTTATTACTGATTTCTAACTTAATTTCACATGATCAGTGAATTGCTCTTAATGATTTCATTTTTAAAGAATTTTCTTGACATATACTTTTGGCGAGCATATGGTCAAATTTGGTAAATTTCCATGTGTATTTAGAAAAAAAAATGTTCCGTGATTCTTGGGTACAATGTTCTCTGTGCCATTTAGGCCACATCTGTTAATCCAGATTCTCTACCCTTACTGATTTTTTTTGTCTGCTTTTTCTATCAGTTCCTGAGAACATGTGTTAGTCTCCCACTTTGATTGTGGATATGTCTATTTTGCCTTTCAGTTTTGTCCATTTTTTCATGTTTTGAAAATGTTATTAAATATGTAAAAATTTGTAATGACTATATCTTCCTGAATTGCCACTTTTGCCACTTTGAAATATCCTTTTGATACACTAGTTCTGATACACTAGTTCTGGTCCTAAGTTTATCTGGTTATACGTTACAATAATGACACTAGTTTTCTTTTAGCATTCATGTTATATATACATATGCTCATATTTTACTTGTGTCCTTATGTTTAAGCTATCTTTATATAAGGAGCTTATATTTTTTTAATTCAGTCTGACAATTTTTGCTTTTTTTTGGTATATTTAAAAACATTCTAATATATTTGGGTTTATGCCTGTTATATATTACTTTTACTTTCCAGTTATCCCACCTACTTTACGATTATTTTCTATGCTTTCTTGCCTTACTTTGGACTAATAACTTATTTTTTATTATTGCATTTTCTCCTTAATTAGCTTTTTAGTTATGTATTCTTTTCGTGGTTGCCTTAGGGATTGAGAAATGCATCCATATGTTATTAGAGTTTAATATGAATTTGTAATTTTACCATTTCTCCAACAACCTGAAGTCCTTAAATACTGTCTCCGTTGATCTTCTTTTATGTTTTGCTTTTTAACCCTATGTATAACTTCAACACCACAAGACATTATATACTATTAAGACAGCACAATTTAGCTTTACTCAAAGTCACCCTTTCCATTGCTCCTCATTTCTGTCTGTATCCCCGTGTTTTTCTCTGGGCTAATTTTCTTCACAAAGAGAACTCTCTTTAATATCACCTTTAGTGCAGGACTGATGATAAATTCTCTAGAATTTCTCTGAAAGTGTTTTATCTTTCTTTCACATTTGAAGGATATTTTTACTGGATATGAAATTTCTAGGTTGATAGTTTTGTTTTCTCTCAGCATTGCAAAAATATAATTTCATTGTCTTTTGACTTCCCTGTTACAAAGTCAGGTAGAAGTCTTCTTGCTCCTGTGAAGGAACGTGTCTGTTTTCTTCTCTGGCTGCTTTTAAAATTTTCTATTTGTATTTTAAGTGATTTGTATTCATTATTCTGTGTCTAGGTGTGCTTTTACCTGTATTCATCTAGGTTGGATTCATTGTATTTCTTGAATCTTGGGTTTGATGTATCTCAGCAGTTTTAGAAATTTCTTTATATACCACTTTTGCTTCTTTTCTTCACTTTTATCAGATATGGATTGCATTTATGTTAGACCTTTTCAGTGTGTCCTATCCATCTACCATGTTAATTTGTGTGTGTTCCATACTGGTTTTTATCACATTACAAATTTTTATATATTTTATCACACTGAGTAAGTCAGTGTGCATTCTTCTTACCTATTTCCCGTCTTTTGATGCTTTCTTTGTCCATATTCCATCTGCTATCAAATCTATCATTAAATTCTTTTTTTTTTTTTAAAGATTTTATTTATTTATTTGACAGAGAGAGAGAGATCACAAGTAGGCAGAGAGGCAGGCAGAGAGAGAGGGGGAAGCAGATTCCCTGCTGAGCAGAAAGCCCGATGCAGGGCTCGATCCCAGGACCCTGAGATCATGACCTGAGCCGAAGACAGAGGCTTTAACCCACTGAGCCACCCAGGCGCCCCTCCATCATTAAATTCTTAATTTCAAAAATTGTATTTTAATGTTGTAGAATTTTCATTTTGGCTCTTAAAATATTTTAAAGTTTTCTTGTGAAATTCTGTCCATCCGGTCATCTGTTTTTTTGAACATATTAATGATAGTTATTTTAAAGCCTGTGTCTTATACTAAGTGCAGTGTCTGGATGCCCCACCATGATCCATTCTACCATTCAACACGAATCTTGTTACCAGAAGGAAGACTACTAGGCAGGCAATCCCAAATAAGTCTGCCACACTCCTAAAGAGTAGGTTTATTTTAAGTAGAAGGGGATGTGGTCAGAATCTATTTAACAACAGTTTTTGTAATGCCTACCATGTAGCAAGGTGCTTTTTTAAATGCTAAGCTACATGGCTTGATGATCTTACCAACCACTCACCTTCACTGAGTTCACTTATTTTTATCTCAACTGCTTGCCTTCTGTGCCTTGCCTTCCTGTCCCATTTCTGTACCCCAGCCCCACTCCCACCCCATTCCATCCTACCCCAATCTATCTTCCTTTCATTGTCTCCTCATTCTTTCTGACTGACTGATCCCACCTACTCTTGTCTTAGTCCTAATGCTCCCTCTTAATCTTAGAAGTGCCCTAAACTTGGCCTGATGGATACTGTCATATAAATCTCCTCTGCCTCCAGTGATATTTATTAAAGAGCTTTGAATGCCTGGGTGAGAGCTGGACTTGAAACAGTATATGATGAAAACCAATCAAGGGTTGAAATTGGGGATGGATTAAATTTGAAGTTTGCTTCAGGAAGGTATCATGATTACTTGCTAATGAGTTAGTGGTAATAGTACAATTTTAATTTTAAAAAAAGATTTCTTGGGACATATTCTGAGACTAGTAGGCTGTTTTGATCACATCCTAAGGCCTTTCTCACATGTGCTTATCACTTAGAATGAGCATGGGGTAGCTACAATCTATACATTGGGTCGTTAGACTGCTGATTAGCCTGTGCTTAACTACCATGTCCTCAGTTGCTGCTCCAGGTTTTAATAGAAGCTCAAATACCATATGTTGCAATTGATTTGCGGCCACAGACTTTGATCGGAAACCTGTGGGCTGCTGGATGGTGTCTGAGGCAACTGATCTTCTGTACTATATTTTTAACTAATGCGGAGAGATGAAAACACGATGCTGCAATGATTATTAGTCATGGCAGTAAATAAGTGTGTCACTATTCTGACTCCTCATGCAACCCACAGTTTTATGGATTTTCATCCTTATGAATAGGTTGCATCATTTTTAGAATTTAGAACATTGAAATTGGAAAATATTTATAAAACAATTTTTTGAGGATGCTGGAGGGTGGAGAGGGGTCATGGAAAATCTAGAAATTATCTCTCACATCTCACATAAAGAGACAGGAAAGGACAAATTGAATTATTCATTACATTGAGAATTCACAGTAATTGCTCTCAACCAGCTAATTCATATAGAATGGTTGATGTGTCAATCTTGTCAGGCCAGTAATTAACATAATGATATCATTACGAGTTAAAGCAACCAAAATACAGGTATGCCTCGCTTTTTTTAAGTTGCTGTTATGCCATTTCACTTTTGCAAAAGACTTACATTAGTTTTCGCTAACCAAAAGAAATCCAAAAAGGATTTCAGTTTTTATGAAAAAAGGCAAAAAGTGAAAATCGCATTCAGTGTTGGTTTTGCAGCAAGTCCTGTAGGGAGACAGCACCTATGAACAGCAGCAAGAGGGGCACCACCAAGACCATTTCAACTTACCAGAGTTTTCTTAAGAACGCTCTGCTTTTGGATAGTGAGGGAAAACTGTGTATGGAGATTCCAACTGATTCAAATATTATGTCATTGTGTCGTAGGACCTTTGAGCACCTTTCCTGTGTTTGGGGCATTTTTTGACATCTTGTGGGTAGAATTTGTCCTGTGTCCTGGGGGCTATTCAGACTTGTGTCCGTGAAGTGTTTGGAAGAGAGGAATATGATGGTGCAGATGCCATGGGAAATCCATTTTCTGGCTTTGGGAGAGAGCAGAGGATCTGGCTTTGGAGCACAGTCCAGGTGATATTGGCTCTGATGCCTACCCCAGAGTCCAGAGTGTGAGCTGTGGCATCTGTGCCCATGGTGGTGGTGCTGCTGGTGGTGGTGGAATTTTTTCTGGAGCAGTCCCATAATGTTCTTGAGTGTTTTTCTGGTTGGGTTGACTTCAACTTTGACTCTCTCATCTTAGAGATTCTAGAACATCCTAATGTCCTTTAATAAATGTCTTCTCTGCCTAAATTAAAGGATATTTTTACTATTTGCAACCAGATATACTGATTAATACCCCCCGTATGATCCCATTGGTTTAAAGAAATTGTTTGTACACAGAAAACATAACATTGGTTATTTGTTCCAAGTGGGATATCTGGAGATTTCTATCCTTTCTCTGTGTGTTTACTTTTCTTTAGTTTTGCAATTTTCTGCAATGAGCATCTATCCCTTATGTCACAGCTTCTGGGGGACATCCATGGGAGAACTTGATACTTTTTAGCATTAGTTCCTTTGTGGAAATGAAATGAGAAATTGTGTTGGCTTTCTGAGATTGAGTTGAAATCATTGTAGAAAATAGGATCTATAGCCATAGCACTTCATGGAAACTTAGGAGATCAGGGTCTATACCAGCTTTGCCTCCAGCTGCTTGTGTGACCTTGAGTATATCATTGCCTCTTCGGGTTTCCAAATTCTTTCATTTGCACAGTGACTTGGTTGGGGTAGATCAATGACGTTTAAATTTGCCTCTGTGTAGCCTTTTTGTTCCTGCTGAAGTAGAGAAGGATTACAGGTGTCTAGGGCTGCAGAATCCTACACCTTAAAATAAGCCAAAGGAAATTCACATATATCTGTGTTGCATATTGGATTTCTAAGTTTTTTTTGAAAAAGTTTCCTGACTAGTAACAAGTTTGAGAATCTATGGAACTAAATTATTTTTATGGTCTCTTTCAGCTCCAATATTCTATGATTTCATTAGATTTCCTACTGAATTGCCCCTACTATTGTACCAGTTTTACACACACACACACACACACACACACACACACACACCCCTCCCTACACAGAGTTACAGAAATTTGAACTGGAAAAGACCTTTTTAACCTCATCCTGTTACTCTTATAATTTCTAATTATATTATATAAGAAGCTAATTCTTGAAGAGTTCACTTGAGTTAAGATAAGCATTTATCTGCTTGTGAGGATTCTATTATTATATTGGTCATTGACAGTATGTTTATAGGACATGAGATATATTGTTGTTAGGATTATATATTATGCGGTGGCTGGAGTATAAGCAAATGAAAATAATTCCACTAATACTTAAAAAATAGACCATTGGTGTTGACTGTTACTTAATATTTTTTAACTATTAAGCATAATGAAGAAAAACAGTTTCATCATCAGGAAAGGTATGATAATTCATGCTGACAAGTTGGCACTGAACTTTATGGCTCAGCTTATAATTTTTCTAGGATATTCAAAATATATTCTGAGGAATTGTAGTAGGATGAAAATTTAGTATGAATGAGGATGATCATTTGGAGGTATTGAAGGGAAATTGGTAAGAGATAAAGCCTAAAACAAATCAGGCTATCAATGACCTTGAATTTCATCTTAGATTGTGGGTTTTATTTTGAAGGTGGCATTGGAGGGGTACCAAAAGTTTATTTTTTTCCCCCAAATACTTTTACTTTATTTTTTCAGTGTTACAAGATTAATTGTTCAGTTAGATTTGAATTTTAAAAGACCAGACTGGCAGCAATGTAGATAATGAATTAGAGGAGGTCAAGTCTTATGGCCAAGGGATAACTAGGAGGCCTATTTCACGTATGAGATAAAAAAAAAAAAACTAAATTAATTTCATTAGAGATGGACAGAAGTAGATGTTTCCCAGAAAAAGTAAGGAGATAGAAGCCATAGGATTTACATATTTGGATGAGAGAATAAGAAAATATGAGGCACTAAGGATGGTGCTATGTTAGTTTCTTCACCAGTTGACTACAACAAGAGCTGAAGGAAAAGTAGATTTAGGAATAAGTGAGAAAAATCCAATTTTGTAATGTGGGTATGAGGTTCAAATTTCTACTATTGTCATGGTCTGGGAACTGGCAAGCCAAGAAAGTATCATAAAATTGGCCCTAGAAGATTTCCTGCTGAAGAAAATTTGGAACTTATCTGGACAGACACATATAGAATGTAGGAGGTATAGAATTATCCCAGGTAAAGATGAGCTTACAGTCCAAAACTGCAAAATATATGAGAAAAAAAGTTGCTTTCAGTGAGTTATTTATTTATTTATTTATTTAAAGATTTTATTTATTTATTTGACAGAGAGAAACAGATCACAATTAGGCAGAGAAGCAGGCAGAGGGAGGAAGGAAGCAGGCTCTCTGCTGATCAGAGAGCCCGATGTGGGGCTTGATCCCAGGACTCTTGAGATCATGACCTGAGCTGAAAGCAGAGGCTTTAACCCACTGAACCACCCAGGTGCCCTAAAAATAACATTTTAGATTGGAAGACTATTACGAAGACCTAGTATAATGTTAAGACAGGAATAGCATCTTTAATGAAACACAAAAATCATATTCAACAATAAAAGATTGTTGTATTTGACTACATAAAAATTCAAGCATCTCTAAGGCAGACATTCCAAAAACAAAGTGAAAAAACAAGCTAAACAAGATAAGTTATTTGTAAGCCATATAGCTAACAAAGTTTTAGTACCCAGAATATAGAGTCCTTACAAAACAGTAAGAGAAAAAACAAATCTGAGCAGAAAATGAGAAGGCAGTTCTTTGAAGAAAACTGAATGACCAATAAATAAACAGAAAGCTATATGATCTCACAAGAAAGCAGGGAAATTCTAACTATCATATAATGAGATGCCGTCTGATACCCATCATATTGACAAAAATTAATGAATCAAAGACACCTCGTGTTGGCAGAATATAGAGATACAGGAAGTTTATTTATGGGAAGATGAAATGATATAATGATTTTGAAGACAATTTGGCAAAATTTTCATCTATATATTTTGCAAAACTTTGATGTAACTTTTGGAAAGCAGCAGAATGGAGGAACACACACTCAATAACTTAGAAATTCTCCTTCTAGATTTCTGTCCTAGAGAATCTTTTGAACTTGTGAGCAAGGGAGTTTAGAGAAGCTTGTTTTTATGATAGCTATACAGTGAAAACAAATGATCTGTCCTTCATAGGAGAATGGATAAATTGTGGCTTATTCGTGTTAGCGTACCAATTAAGATGAATTAACTCAGTCGGTGTGAATTCCACAGATAAATCTCCAAAGCATGACACTGAATAAAAGAAGATACAATCAACATACATAAACATAAAAAACACATAAAACGTAGGAAAATGTAAAAAATAGTATTTTTTGTTTTCGTCTATGTACATATATAATAAAAGGACTAATAGATATGAGTGAATGGTGTATACTAATTTCTAGTGTACAGGTAACTTCTGGGGAGGGAGGGTAAAGGAATGAAGAAGGCTTTAGCTATATCTGGTTTTTCCCCTTTGTCAAAGTCCATCATTATCGTAGAGTTTAACCTTCAGGCTGCTAGACCCCTGCTCTTACACTTGCTCCTAGAATCGAGAACTTTCCCCCAGTGATCATTGCTCAGTCCTGGAAACCTGGTCATTCCATCCTCATTTGCTCAAGTAATATTTTCCCTATTTTTTTAGAACATTTGAAATGTTTCATAATTAGAATTTTTTTTTTCATTTTAAGGAAGAGCTTCAACAGTGCTGAGTGGTGGGGTGGTTACATCAGACAGATGCTGAGAAAAGTGTTGATTTTACAATCCCACAGCTGATTGATGGTTTAGCAGGGAAGACCCAGAGCTGGTTGGTGGCAGCTAGCTCCAAGTCTTAAGAGCCTGGGTTTTTAAATTTCTTCTACCTGATCACACTGCTTTCCTATATGGTTAAAATTGCTCCAAAGGTCCTTAAAATCTACTTGGAAAGGTAGTAGTGAAAGGTACCAGGTAGGAGAGCCCAGGGTGGTCACCCCCCTGCAGAGGTGGGTGTGGTCTGCAGAGGAAATGGAGGGGTGAGGGGTGAGGGGCTGCTTTCCAAGCACAACTTTGATACCTGCTGAGAGATACTGAGGCTGAGTTACTGATGCTCACTCCTTGATAGGATTTTTCCCTGGAGCCCAGGTGGGAGGCTGGGCAAGAGAAGGGAAGAGAGCTCTGTAGCCTGAGTTTCCTTCTGTTCCAGCCTGTCTTGTTTCTTCAAAGGTTTCGTTAAGGGAACATCATTCTCTCCCACAGTTCGGATCCCCACATAACCTGCTTGGGAAGAGTAAACAGTAATTAGTTATATAAAGTGACAGAAAAGATACAGATACAAATTAGTGAGGGAGGATGAAGGCACAAATGTATCATTATGCAGGAGGAACAAGCATCCCACCTTTCAGAGCTCTGCTGGGAGGAAAAGCCTGGGAAAGGTGGGCTCAGCCCAGGCAGAATCTTGATGATGTTCTGAAAACCCACACCCACCGCCCAGCTCTCTCCCACCCCCAGCGCCTCAAAGCATCCCTGTCCTGTACCAGGCCCGTTCGGTGTGATACAACCAAGTTCGAGTTCCCATCCCATGTCTCCCGCTGCCGTGCTCTCTGACCTTAAACTGGCCACCAGTCTTTTCGAAACTTCATTTTTCCCTTATTCTCAAATGAGAGAAGTAGAACCAGACCATTTCAAATTTCTTCTTCCTCTGATATCCTACGCAACTATAGATGTCTTTAAGATATTGTTCTCCATGCCACAGAATTAACTTTGGATTACAAAGGCAAGTGTCTTCTACCGCTGACAGCTGGAGAAATTACATCTGAGCCATAATACAAGGCTGGCAAACTCAGATGTCCCCAGGGACCAGGGAGGTTGTATACATTTCTGAAGCAGGCAGGTGTAACGTAATGGAGAACTGTGTGGGTGTCGGGGAGCTGGAGAGTGTCTGCTTACCCAAAGGCATTCACGTGCAAATGTTTCATAAACACTGTGCTGAACAAACAGAAATCTTCTGGGGCTGGATTTGGGTCAGGAGTCACTCGTGTGCAGCCCCTGAGGGGAGGGAGGGATAATCGGTGATGGAATTTCAGGCATCAATCACAGATTGAAGAGGATTGGGAGCAGCAGCGAGTGAAGAGGTGGGAGAGGTCAGAGCATATTATAGTCCATCATCATTTGCTACCTCACCCCACATTCATCTAACTTTTTAGGCAGGTGGGCTGTGATAGATTTCACCCCCAACCTCACCCCTGCGTGGACATCGACTGAATTCAGTCAGTTCGATCTTGAGGCAAGCCCTGACTTCCCTCTCCTCCCGTTTCACGTGAAAGAGCTGGACTAGCTTTGTTCCAGAATTTCATCTGCATTCTATAGTCTACGAAGCTAGCTATGAAGTGACTTCATGATTCATTCTTTCGTTCATTAACAGAAATTGCCCAGCACAGCTCGCATGTGAAGATTGCCTCGAGAGCCTAGAATTCTGGTGTTTAAGGCATAATTTCATGTTGGGCAAATATTTCTCGGGTGCCGGTTCTGCTCCAGGCACGGTCGTGGCCTGGAATGCAGCACTGAGCAGAGCAAATCAGGTCTCGATTCTTAGGCAGACCAAGCAGGTGAGGGAAAAAAAATATCGTAAGATAATTTCAAAATGGTCGTGTAAGAGCAGTATCTTTCAAGAGGTCTTCAGTGAAGCGGCATTCAGATTGAGACTTAAATAAGGCAAGAATGCTTCCAAATAAAACTAGGGAGGAAGAGCAACCAGACAGAGGGGTCAGTTGATGTAAAAGTCTTAAACGGGGGTGAGTTTGACAAGCTTGAGGAATTACAAGCAAGCAGAGAGAATGAGAGGGGGTGTAGGAGCTGAAGGGAACACAGGGATGAGGTCCTATTTGCCCGTCATTATGATAGGCAGCAAAGCATGCCTTGTGCTGGTGTATAAAAGTTTAGATCCAGGAGGATCCTGATCTAGACAAAAGATCAAGGCGGAAGCAATCAGCAGGCTGGAGTTCTGCTCTGACAACTACCAATAACTGCTGTGTGATTAACTAAGTCTACAAGTCACTTCACTGTCTGGACTTCCATTTTCTCCGCTGCAAAATGACCTGGTCATAGCAGATACAGTCGGGCAGGAAAGCCCTCACAGGAGTATAAGCACCATAAGAACAGGGGTCTTATTTCACTTACTGGTAGCTCTACAGCAATAAGGACGACGCTGAACATGTATTTGGCACTCAATAAATATTTGCTGGATAAACACTGAGCAGTCTTTTTTTTTTTTTAATAAATATTTTATTTATTGATTTGACAGAGAGAGAGATCACAAGTAGGCAGAGAGGCAGGCAGAGAGAGAGGGGGAAGCATGCTCCCCGCCGAACAGAGAGTCCGACATGGGGCTCGATCCCAGGACCCCGAGATAATGACCTAAGCTGAAGGCGCCCCACACACTGAGCAGTCTTTCTGGCTTTAGCATTCTTGGGTTTTGAGGCAATCTTTGAAGAAGATTCATTAGTCTTGTTTTGATAATTGTACCTTCCACAGCAATTTAAGGTATGAGGTTGTGAGCATAATACATAGTGTTTGCTGACTGATTAGATTGGTTCTGCATATATCTTCTGGTTATGTATTGGATAATAATAAAATAATTTTGGAATCGATTCCTAGATTTAACCGGGCTACTATATACTGAAGGTTTGCAATGTGCCTTGGTACTATTGTAAGCACTTTATATGCATTATTTTATTTAATCTTAAAATAATCCTGTAAGTTGAGAAAACTGACACTCGGAAAAGTCAGGTAATTTCCTCAATGTCAGGCAGTTATCCAGGACTCAAACCTAGATGTGGCTCAGGCCGTGCCTTTAGGTACGATCACACATTGTTTTCTGAATTGTTTCTTGTCCTGAATAAAAATACCAGTAGTTCAGGACTGGTGAAGGAGGTCAGTAATATCAAGCATCTGTGTTCCTTCCAGGTTTCCATTTTTATTGTCCCTTATATATGGCTGCAGTTGCTACAGACATCATATTCAGGTTCAAGGGGAAGAGAGGAAAAAGGATGAAGCCAGTTATGTCCATCCTTTTGTTGAGGGAAGCAAAAGCCTTCCCCACCCTATCCCACCCTGGCTGACTTCTGCTTATTGGTCAAAATTGTATCTTGTCACCCCTGGCAACAGGAGAGGTTGGAAAAGACAGTAGCTTCATGGATCAGGACATAGTGGTGCCCCCAAAGAAAACTGAGATTCTGCCACCCAGGAAGGAGGGGATGGCAATAGGGAGGGTAGTGGTCCATGTCTGCTATACCTGTGTGGAGCAGCCTGCCCATTGAATTATGGCAGAGAATCTTTGCTTGCTCACTAGTCCTTGTAAGCAATGATGAGCTATTTTCACTTTGTAATGATTTATTTGGCTTTTTATAGACACACACACACACACACACACACACACACACACACACACAATGAAGAAACCAGTCACTAAGCAGTGATTTGGAGACTACAAACCAAATGCCAGGTGGAGCCACATCATTGGAAAGGGCGTGGCACTGGGGGAGTGGACCACATCTAGTCCTGATTCTGCCACAATTTTGTGACTTCCCAGGGTACCTGGGTCACTCAGTCAGTTAGGCATCTGACTCTTGATTTCGGCTCAGGTCATGGTCTCAGGGTCACGAGATCAAGCCCCACATAGGTCTCTGTGCTGCGCATGGAGCCTGGTTGGGATGTTCTCTGTCCTCTCCCTCTGCTCCCCCTCAAAAAAGAGAAAAGAAAAAAATGTAAATGTATTCTCTGGTTTTTTCTTCGGTACAATGAAGAATTTGAACCAGATGAAAGCTAAAGCCTCTCTGGATACCACTGTCTGCTGACCTTATTTATGTTGATTATGGATTGACATTTGAAAAGAACGAAGGGTGTTTAATAGGCACAAAATGTTTTATGTGCTGTTGTAAGGTTGAGAGAGCTTTCAAATACTAGTCTCCCCTGAAAGTTGGGTCAGATGCAGTGAAAAGCTTAAAAATAAATAACAGGTAAGATTAGATAAAGGGGTTTGTAGAACCAGAAAACAAAGATCCAATGCAAATGTTAGAAGGGATGCATTTCACGCTAGGGAATGCGAATTCCACCATGAGCGTGGTGTTAAGAGCCTGGAAGCTTATGCATCGTGGTGTGTCAGTCCCAGGACGAGAGCTCCAATAGCAGCTCCCCCTGGGGTGTTCCAGAGAACAGGCAAGCATCTTCCCAGGGAACAGTGGCTCCTTAGACATGCCTTGCAAGGTGTTCAGCATCTCCATGGTGTTTATGTGACCTGCATGAAGAGTGTGTGGTGGGTGCTATTGTAGGTTTCGGGGTTCTTCTTTCTAATATAAAAGTGAAGGTGGCAGCATCGACTCTTTACGAGTTCTCAGCATGTACCAGACCCTGTGATAATTGCTTCATAGATGTCATCTTTAATTAAGCCTGAGTGTCCTCAATCTATAGAATGGGGTAATAGTAGTCTTTGCCTCAGTTTTTCATATAATGAGTAGTCATTGGAGGCCAAAGCAAAGCAGTCACCCAAAGAGTATACTGGGCTCACTCATTTCAAATGGCTGCTCTAAGATGAAGTAGTGAAAACAGGGAGCCTAACCCTCAACTTAGTCAGTACTTGGCAGATTTTATCATTATTTCTTTGTATCCAACTGCCTTTTCTAACCTAGTGAGCTCCACTGTCCCCTTGTTTGCCTGAGGCTCATGGAGCCAAACGGGCTTACTGTGAGTAGCAGAATTCTAGGATGCCCTCTGGGATTTCCTGTTTTCTGGAGTACACACTCCTCCTATGTATCCAATGGAACACTAGTCTAGGTATACTTCTGTAGAGGCGTTTCAGCTGTGGTTAGAGTCCCCAGTCAGCTGACCTTAATATCCGGAGATTATCCAGGGAGGCCTGACCCAATCACATGAGCCCTTCACATCTTGGTTTAGAGGTAGGAGGAAGGGAAATTGGAGATTTGAAATGTGAGAGGATTTTGGTGTGAGGGAAAAATCCCTGTTGATTTTGAAGATGGCCGAGGCACGAAATGTGGGCAGTCTCTAGGAGCTGGGGGTAGCCCCAGCTGATGGCAGCAGGGAATGGGCATCTCAGTTCTCTTGCTACAAGGATCTGGATTCTGCCAACAACCACCAGGAGCTTGGAAGAGACCCCTGAATTCCCAAAGAGACAAGCAGTGAGCCCTAGTTGAGTCTTATTTTTAGCCTGTGGGATTCTTTGCAGTGAATTCAGTCACACCATGCCTAGATTTTTGACCTACAAAACTATGAGCTGAAGATTAAGTGTGGTTTGTAGCCGTAAAGTGTGAAGTCATTTTGTGGCTACAGAAAACTGACATGCTTCCCTTGGGGTGCATGAGCAGCCTGTGACAGAGCTAGGATTCGAACTCCAGCCTGGCTGACTTTATAGCTTTTGTCCCAAATCTCCCTTATACTGGGGAATAATGCAAATTTGCAAATTTTATATAAGGCAAGAAATAGATATTTTTAAATTGCTAAGTGCAAGTATAAAACACACATAAATGAGGTGATGAATTTAGAGCAAATTGCTAAGAACAATGAGAACATAAATTGCTTGAAAGTTACATATTCTTTGACATAAAGTATTATGAGAGTGAATGTGAGAAAAATTGGCCATGTCCATGCCTCCAGGTTTAAAGAAAGAATGGTGACAAGTAGGTCCTTGAGTTTTTCTCTAGTTGCCAGGTTAGCTTGGCAGGAACTGAGAACTATGAGTGAGGTGAAGAAATTCTTTTCTAAGAGGGGCGTCTGAGTGGTTCAGTTTGTTAAGCATCCTACTCTTGGTTTCAGCTCAGGTTGTGATCTTGGGATTGTGAGGTTAAGTACCAAGTCCCGTGCTGTGCTGATTAGCATGAAGTTTGTTTGAGATTCTCTCTCTCTCTTCCTCTGACCTTTCCCCCCCCAAAAATGTTTATTTTATTTTTTCAGTGTTACAAGATTTATTGTTCATGCACCACACCCAGTGTTCCATGCAGTATGTGCCCTCCTCAATACCCACCACCAGGCTTGCCCAGCCCCCTACCCCCACCCCTCCTAAACCCTTAGTTTGTTGCTCAGAGTCCACAATCTCTCATGGTTCATCTTCCCCTCTGATTTCCCCCCATTCACCCTTCCCTTCCTTCTCACAATGCCCTCCATGTTTTTCCTTATGTACTAC
>CM053607.1:33088124-33100792 GCA_028646535.1 Procyon lotor | reverse complement strand
GTTCTCTGTTCTCCTCTAGGATTTTGATAGATTCCTGCCTCACATTGAGGTCTTTTATCCATTTCGAGTTTATCTTCGTGTATGGTGTAAGAGAATGGTCAAGTTTCATTCTTCTACATAGAGCTGTCCAATTTTCCCAGCACCATTTATTGAAGAGACTGACTTTTTTCCACTGGATATTTTTTCCTGTTTTGTCAAAGATGATTTGACCATAGAGTTGCGGGTCCATATCTGGGCTCTCTATTCTGTTCCACTGGTCGATGTGTCTGTTTTTGTGCCAGTTCTATTCTGTCTTGGTGATCACTGCTTTGTAGTAAAGCTTGAAATCAGGCAATGTGATGTTCCCAGCTTGGTTCCTCTGACCTTTTTGCTCTGACCGTTTTGCTTGGGCTGTCTCTCTCTCAAATGAATGAATGAATGAATGAATCTTTAAAAAGAAATTCTTGTATAAGAAAAGAATGCACAGAATCTGGACAAATAGAACTTGGTGTGCAGGAACCAGAAGACTGGACATCGCCACGGGGTCTCCAGTGTTTTGAAGGGCAAGTGATTTCCAAAGGTTAGCACAAGTAGCAGGGGTGGGCAAGAGACATCACAATTGTTCTAGAGAAAGGCCATGAACTGAATTGGGTGTGCAGATGCTGTCATAAAGATCTTTTCCTCATAAGGCATAGACTGTGGCTATAAATTAATAGTAATAATAATAGTATTTATCAAGGGCCAGTTATGGGCCAGAAACTTCTTTAAGTGCTCTACATGAATTTCTTTATCTAAGCCTCAAACAGTCCTAAGAGGCTGTTATTTAACATTATTTCTGTTCCAAAGATGAGAACCCTGAAACACAGAAAACTTGAATACCTTCCCCTAAGTAAATATTAACCGTTACCTGGAACTTAGGCATATCTCCAAAGGCTGTTTTCTTCATTACTATACCTTTCTCCCTGGGGAGGAAAATGCTAAGTATCTAGGAAAATGTGTTTTTTTTAATGTGGGATGTACATTTATATGAGCAAGACATGATGTTAATTGAAAGTATAGGTGTTATGTTATCACTTATATAAAAAAGAAAGACCCACTTGTTCGAACAGTGCAATATGTATTGGGTAGAAAATATCTACTAATAATAGTAGATACCTCTGGAGTATGTTGGGGATTAGGCATTGGGTAGTAGTCAAAATGAGTTTCAGGTTTATTTGAAATGTTTGATTTTTTTAAATAATTTATTATGAAGTAGGTCAAGCTAACAAAACAGCACATAGTAAAACAAATGGAACAAATTCCATGTACCGTCATCCAGCTTAGGAAATAAAGTATGACAAATAAGTTGACTTCTTCATGTTTACCCCCCACAGAAATAATTGCCTCTTAGGATTTGGAGTCTGTTGTTCCCATGCATTTCTTCTTACTTTTTAGTATATAATCCTGAATTCCCAAATAATATCAATCACTAATATGTTAATAAAATATTAATATGTTTTATGTTTTTAACTTTACATAAGTAATATATTGTGTATATTTTGCAACTTGGTTTTTTTTAAACTCAGCATTATATGTGCAAAATGTATCAATAGTGACATGTTTAGTTTAATTTTTTTCACTCCTGCATAGGCAGCTACTCTATGATCATAATTTTTTTATGGTTCTCCTGTTGTCGAAGATAATTTCCCGTGTTTTGCAATTACAGAAAAGTATCCCATAAATAATGATGTCACTTGGATAGCTGTGTGAATTTCTTTAGGTTCTATACCTAGGAGTGGTTTGTAGGGCATCAACACTTTGACTTTACTAGGTTGTGCCAAAATCCTCTCCAACGTGGCTGTGCTCCTTCCAGCAGTGCATAAGAAGCCCCATTGTTCCCGATCTCTGTCAACACGTAGCCATGATTAATTATTGCTGATCTGATTTGTTAACTGAAGAATGTGTTCATGTTTTACCCATATAATTAAGAAAGAAGGAGAGGGAAATAGGAGGAAAGGGAGAGACAGAGACAGAGGGGGAGAAAGACGGAGGGAGACAGAAGAAAGGAATCAGACATCAGATACGGAAAAAGAAAGAATTCAATTGGTGAACTAGTTTGGAACTTTGGTGTTTGGAGAGAGCCATACTGGAGTCACAGGCAGGCTGAGTTGAGGTTTAGACCTCTATGTAATTGGCCAAGGGTTACTACCTCTCCTTTTATTAAAGGCAGTACTACCCCCAGAGTTGGAGGCTGTTGGAGGCTTAGAGGAGCCTGTAGTGGCTCCACATTGGTGAGAAGAGACAGAGGTAGGAAGAGAGAGAGGAGGTGCACCCAGAACCTCTTCTCTTGACCGGACCAGCGAGCCACAGTTCCATCAGCTAGCCAGCCGTTGTATCTACAGATGATTTAGCTCATTTTCTAGGGTGCCTGATGATTAACTCTCATGTGGACAAACTCATTAGTTATCCTGTAGTGCTTGCTTTCTCTTGGGATGTTATAATCAGCTCCACCATGGGGATATTTTCACAGCAGAAACCAGAGAAAATTATTTTATGTCACTTGGTGATTTATGAAAAATACAATGAATCCTGTGGTGGGTGGAAATGTGACTTAATAGAGAATGTCAAAGATAAATAATTTCCCTGAGAATGCAAGAAGTTCCATAAATTACAGGACTCATGGTCCCTCAAGCCCAACATTCCATTATCAGCCCTGGCGATGAGGAAGCATTGGTGGGGTGTTGACGTGGTTCCTTCCTCATTATGTCAACTTTGATGGATTCAAAAGCCAGTTTTGGACCCCACCCATTCAGGTGCTTTCCTGGGCACCACATATATAGACCAGCTTAGATAAGAGTGAGCGAATGAAATTAATCTTTTTGAATCTGAGTTTCCTTATCTGAAAGTATTGACTATAATAATAACAACCCTGATCTCTCTGAATTATGTGGATTAAACAGGAATAGCCAGGACAGGTTTTGCTAACTGAAGGCTGAATTCAGATGTTAATTTTCAAAATCTATCATCTGTGTGTGTATGTGTGTGTCTGAGAGAGAGAGAGCGAGCCTTTAATACATACTTGCCTTTCCTCAGATGTATCTATCACTGATTAGTCTGTGGCTAAAGGGCTCTGGTGAATAGCAAATCATTTTCTCTCCTAACCATTTGCTGTTCTGTCCGTAGTGGAACAGGGGGCTGCTAATCAGGTTCTGGTTTTCATAAAGAAATTTTAGTAGCACTACATAGCTTGCTATCGGGGTTTCTCCCAATGGAAGTCCTTTGCTTAGCTTTCCACTTGATTGATCTGATCATTGTCCTTAGGAAGGGAGATAATGTAATTGACTTTTTTGTGTGTGGAAAAGAGGAACAGTGACAGGACAGGAACAGTCAGCCCCTGTTTGGGTCTGAGGTAGTTGAATAAATTTTGGTGCTGGGCCATTTAACTGGTTTGAGAACTAGTTCTTTCTCTCTACAGATCAGGCTACACTTGGTGAAGGGTTCCACAGTGCCAAGTTCTGTGTATTTCGGTGTGATAAGGGATCCTTGTAGAAAATTACCATTGTGGCTTTCTTATGATTCCTCTAGTTTATTAGATAAAGGAATCCTCTGTGGCAACCTGTAGTCCTCTAATCTGTTCTATTTTCTTTAATGAAAAAATAGGGCATTTAGTGAATGTTCTTATATTTAGTGCTACATTTTAGTGTTTTGTGTTTTTTTTTTTTTCTTGCTGACACACAGTGTTAGTTCCAGCTGTACAACGTAGTGATTTGACAAGTCTTCTAGCCTTTCCTGTTCCCCTCTGGTGTTAGGGAGCTGACCACACTGTGAGGCATTGCAGGGCAGCTCTGGAGATTAGGATAGGAATGAAAAGTACCATACTTAAATGTCACCATGTCTCAGCTGGATTCATGAGGAATGTCACTGCTCACTGTGCTGCCTGTGGTGCTCATTATGTTGTTCACCTCCTTCTGGTAGATTTGAGTAGCCTACCTCCCTTAGGACTGGATGGGGCCCTGTGACTAATTTGGGCCAGTGAGTTGTCGAGTGGAAGTGATGTGAGTCACTTCCAGGCAGTAGCATTTTATTTCCAGTTTGTGACACACCCCTGCACTCTCCCACTCCCTGAGTCCTCTTTCCCGCTGACATGGCAACTGGCAAAATTTAAAATGGTGGCTACTCCATCTGTTGGGTTCGTGAGTGAACGTGAGGAACAGAGCCTCCCTGAGGACCCACAATGGATATGTATAGTGAGTGAAAATAAACATTTGTTCTTCTAAACTACTGAAGATGGGAAGTTGTTTGTCATCAAAGTAAAATCTAGCCCATTCTGACTGACATAGTGATTGAGAACCCATTCCAAGAAACCCTCTCAGTTTAGCATTTCACTATACAAGTGGATTGAATTTATAAGATGAGAAGAAAAATATTATTTTCTCTTAGTTTGTTTTGAATTCTACTTTCCTGTATTCCCCCCCTCACAGGACCCAGTCACACTCTTTAGAGGTAACTGCTGGTGTTTCAGAGATTAGAGTTTGCTACCCCAGCACCTCTTGGTCCCTTGGCCTCCAGGTTGAAATCTCCACTTCCTCAACTGCTCTACTTGTGACACAGGGATTAATTCAAAGGCCTTTTTTTTAATTCTCATTAACCCCGTCTAGGGATTTTTGAGTATCTTTGGTTAATCATTATCCAGCACAAGTCTCAGGTTATCTTCAGACTTTTAGAAACTTTAGCATCCATATCTTTAAGATCGCATAACCTGGTTAGGGTGTGCCATGTTCAAAGGAGAGAAGAGTGAGCGATAGTGAAAAAGGTTTTGTTTGGGTCAATGGATTGAATACCCTGAGAGAATCAAAGCATTACTGGAGTCAGAGTGCTAATGGAATGAGTTCTAAAGACAGGAAATGGTTGGAAAATGAGATATTTGAAAGTACAGTTGTTGGGGATTAGAGTTATCAGTAATGAAAAGTTCAAGGATTGAACACTGGAGTGAGTAACTGAGGAAGTATGGAGCACAAGCTCACTGGAGAACAGGTTTAGGAACTCGTAGATCTCAAAGGAGTCACCTGAACAGTTTTTAAGAGGTAAGCATTTATATTCATCTGTATTCCAGATGACTTTTCCCAGTATAAAATTGTATTCCAGTTTTGACTTTTAGATTATCTTCGGAAGTTATGCCATTGGTTATTAAATTTTCTTTAACATTTTAGAACATTCATCTTAGTATGTGATAGGTTCTGGACTGAGGGACATCTTGGTTCAAATCCTGAATTTAGTACTTACTGTTGTAGTGTGACTTTGGGAACATCAGTTCAAACGTTTGCGCCTCAGTTTCTTCATCTGAAAATTGGATACAGTAGTAACACTAATCTCCATAGGATTGTTGTGACAGTTGAGTTAATGCTTCATAAACAGCATTCTTTCTAGCACATGGTGGCACTTAGACAGTGATAACTCTTCTTTACCCCATCATTATTAAAGCAGAGAGGCCAAAGAGGCCTGAAGGATTGGAAAGCTGCCAGTGTCAGCCCTAAGGGCTTACCCTAATTACATTAGATCACATTACATTCTATTACATTACCTTACATATTGAAGCCTAGCATTTATTTTCAAGCTACCACAAAATTAATTTTTCTTTCTCAACAGTTTCTAGTACATAGAAGCATTTCTACTCCATAAATTATTCTGAGAAAAAATAACACACACACACACAAGCAGAATTCCACAAACTTGATTTGCAAATATTGTCAAATTAGATATTCATAAGATAATGAAATACAGCTTTTCACGGAAGGTATGTATTATAGCTGTTAAAATCCTTCTGGGCTGTGAATGAGAAAAGCTTGAAGCTAGAGCAGATCTTTCTAATTTTCTTGATAGAGAAATAGTATGCTGCCTCTGCCTCTGCTCTCTTGTTTCCAACCTTTGACGTTCACTGATCTTTAACTGCATACATCCAGAACTGATAAATCAGGAACACTTCGGTGCCTTCACCTGAGACAAGATGTCTGAAGTTCAAGAAGAGGAAACAGTCAAGCTCTTGAAAGTTACTTTACTTTTTTAGACCAGTGATTCTCAATCATATCGAATCAATCACTGCCCTGCCCTTTTTAGTTTTTATTTATTTATTAAAAGATTTATTTATTTATTTTTAGAGAGACAGAGAGAGAGAATCTCAAGCAGACTCCCCGCTGAGCACAGAGCCCAATTCAGGGCTCAATCCTAGGACCCTGAGATCATGACCGGAGCTGAAATCAAGAGCCGGCCGCTTAACTGACTTGAGCTACTCGGGCACCCCTACCCTGCCCTTTTATAAATAACTATTTTGTAATATGCCTTGATCATGCTGAAATGAAATCCATGATTAATATAATCTAGGCACGATTTTACAAATTATCCATATAATGCCTTCATTGGAATATAAAAAGGCAATAAAAAAGTGATTTATGGTAAAAGACTATGCATCCCATTATATAAATGCTCAGGCTCGTTTACAGTAGAAAATACAATAAAGCAGTCAGACACTTGCCCTTGTGTGTTAAATCCCCATGAATGCAGCAGCTACCAACAAAGGCCAGGCGTGGTGTGCTGGGGACTCCAGTACCATGAGCGGCATTGCTGTTGGTGACATGGAGGCAGTACTTGCTCTGAACAAAAGGAAAGCAGAATATTCTCTTCATTGAGGGAATATAAATTAACATGCAAAAAATTATTTCTGTTTACATGGAAAAGGAGTTAAGTTCTAGATTAGGTAATTAGAAACAAAATTTTCACTTACCCAAATGGCTGGTAGGACATTCTAAAATCATGGAAAAGGTGGAATGAGTTTTTTTTTTAAATGACTAATTTTTTAAAATTTAATTTTATAAAAATTAAAAAAAATTTTTTAATGACAGATTGTCTCTCATATTGTGATGTCAACTCCCTTCCCCTCTAGTGCTCCCCAGTCATAACCACGACCTAATTCCCCATAAATCCCTCAAACAGCCTCTACAGGGCAGCACCTCTTTTATTAAGAACCAGGTTCTAGAGAAGTTGACGGACCGTACCTGCAAAGAAGAGGGTCTTAAATTACTACAACCAAAGGCCATCCTTAAAAGCAAACAAACAGCAAACAAACAAAAGTCTCCCAACAACAAACCATAGTCGTCTAACTTCAGACATGTCAAAATTCAACTCTGATCAGGTCCCTCCCGGTGCCAACCTCCTGGAAACAGTTTGTGACTCTCCGCTGAGGTCAGGATGAAGACCTAAGTACTTAGCCCAGGCTCCAGTGGCCTCCCATCTGCCCCCGTTGGCCTCATGTGATGGTGCCTCTCTGGCTCCCTGCACTCCCCGTTGCGTTGGTCTTCTTCCAGCTGCTGGAGGAAACTGACATTCTCACTGCCGCACACCCACCCCAAGGCCCTGACATCTCCGCCTCTTTTCAGTCAACTTTTGTTCCTTCTTCAATTCACAGCTCAGTTATCACTCCCACAGGAAGGGGTGTTCCGATATCCCATGGGAGCCAACACCCCCGTGTGTCCCTCTTCTCACAGCTTCCACGGCACCTGTGATTTTACATACAGGCACTTACGGGACTCATGTCTGTCTAGTCCAGTAGCTTCTGAGCTCCCCGAAGAAAGGAGCCATATGTCCTTCCTCTTCTCAGTGACTGGACTAGAGGAGATCTCAGACATTCTGTTGGGTGCACGGACAAGGGGCTGGCTACACAGAGGGACGGTTGGATGAACAAGTGAACAAACACAAGCCTATAGCTAAGGTGACATTCCTTGGGGAGGCATCGACAAGTCCGTGAGTTTATTTGTTTTCTAGTTAGACCAGAGCTCACACCCAGCTGCTTAGAGAAATGAACGCTCTCATGTATGACCTCTGTGGCAGCAGCAGTACCTTAACCTTCTTGTGTGAAGTGACAAAACTGTGAGTCTGCTAGGAGTGCAAGAGAAGGTGGGATTCACAGGAGAGGGAGTGGTAATAAGGAAAACATAAACATATTCTTGTAGTTTAAGATTCCAATAATGCCCCCAAATAGAAAAATCTCCCAATACCCTCCACTTCCCTACCCCAAATATTTATTTATTTGTTTATTTAATTTATTTTTTGCAGCCGGGGGAGAGGGTCAGAGGGAGAGAATCCCAAGCAGACTCCACCCCCAGTGCAGAACCTGACGTGAGGCTCGATCCCATGACCCTGAGATCATGACCTGGCCCCAAATCAAGAATCGGATGCTTAACCGACTGAGCCACCCAGGCATCCCCCAAATATTTATGATTAACAGTTGGTTGTACAATCTAATGGCCGTAAGCTCTGAATTTACATATATGCATACATATCTCTTCTCTCCCCGTTTTTATTTTCCCTCAGACTCTTATGGTGTCATGTGTATTGGTCTATGATTTTTTTCATTTAACCATGTGTCTGGTAGATATTATTTCATTAATATTTTATTTATGATTTTATTGTTCGTATATGAAATGATATGTAAGTGTATATATATGTGTTTTTCATTTTAAAAATAAAATATCTCAAATATAGCAAAAGCTACTGAAAAAGAGAAAGAATATCTCTGTGCCTGTGACCTACCTTAAAGTATAAAATATAAACAAATCTCCTGATAAAATAGCTACCTCTTCCTGCCCCCACCACACAGTCCCTGCCCTGGTTCCCTTGCTTATCAACCCAATGCATATCTTCATATTTTTCATTACATGTATGTGGATTCCTTCATATTCTTTTTATTTTTTAATTATTTTATTTTGTTTTGTTTTATTTTATTTTATTTTTTTCAGTGTTCCAAGATTCATTGTTTCTGTACCACACCCAGTGCTCCATGCAATACGTGCCCTCCTCAATAACCACCATCATGCTCACCCAACCCTTTACCCCCCTCCCCTCCAAAACCCTCAGTTTGTTTCTCAAAGTCCACAGTCTCTCATGGTTCATCTCCCCCTCTGATTTCCCCCAAATCACTTTTCCTTTCCTTCTCCTAATATCCTCCACGGTATTCCTTATGTTCCACTTTCATATTCTTTTTAACATTTGCATAATATTTAAGGATAGCAAAGTACTGTGATTGAATTAATCATTCCCAGAATGGTGGACATTTATACTATTTTCAAGTGTTCATTCTTTAAAAAAAATAGATTTATTTATTTATTCGAGAGAGAGAGAAAACATGAGCAGGAGGGGCAGAGGGAGAGAGAATCTTAAGCAGACTCCACATTGCGGGCAGAGCCCTACTCAGGGCTTGATCCCATGACCTTGAGATCACCACCTGAGCCGAAACCAAGAGTCCAATGCTCAAACGACTGCACCACCCAGGCGCCCCAGGCGTTCATTCTTAACAAAACAGTGACACACGTCCTTCTACACCTAAGCAAGTGTTTATTTCCCTAGAATAGATAGGTGGAAAATATACATTCAGAATTTTCAAAAATTTGGCCAAAGTAGCATCCAGAAAGCTTTGCCAATGTATCTTCTCTCCACTAGTCCTGGGAGTGCCTTTTCAGCACATCCTTACCAGCTCAAATGATTGCAAACTTAGTGTTCTCCCAATCTGATGGGAGGAAATTATCCCTCAATGTCCAAATTTTAAGTGACGTTTTCCGAACAACCTGTATTTGTTGAGTACAGTAATCCTCCCTTACCCATGGGAGGATGCATTCAAAGACCCCCAGTGAATGTTCTGACATCATGGATAGGACCAAACCCTATAGGTATTATGTCTTTTTCTATCAGTACATATCTATGATAAAGTTTAATTTGTTCATTAAGCACAGTAAGAGATTAGCAACAATAACTAAAAATAAAATAGAACAGTTACAACAATCTACTGTAATAAAAGTAATATGAATGTGGTTTCTATCTCAAAATATCCCACTGTATTGCACTCACCCTCCTCGTGATGCTCTGAGATGATAAAATGCCTTCATGATGTGGTGGGTGATGTAGGAGTTGTGACATATCGCTAGCTACTGTTGACCTAAGACCAGTGTCAGCAGGAGGATCGCCTGTTCCCAGGGCAGTTGCCTGCAGGTGTCCAGAAGCACAGGAAACGGAACCACTGATAAGAGGGGACTGCACCTACTGTGCGCCAGGAAAACAGACAAAACCTCAGCTTTCATGGTGCTTACGATCTGTTGCCGGGGAAGCCGTCAGTAGACACCAAAGAAACAAAGAAACAGACAATATGTTAGATAAATGCCCCAAAGGAAAATAGAACACTGGAAAGAATCTGCGATGCCAGGGCATGTTCGGTCAGTTAGGATGGTCAGGAAAGCCCTCTTTGATGAGGCTGCTTTGAGTAGAGATCTAATTGATGGCCCGAAGGAAACCCAGTGGATATCAGGGCGTGAGTTTCTGGGGGGAAAAACACAACAGGGGCAAAGGTCAGAGTGCACTTGACATATTGAAGAGATAGTGAGAAGGCTCTTACGAGGCGGTCACAGTAGAAACTTCAGGTATGCTTCATGAGTTGGGAAGCCACTGATGAATGCTGGGGCAGGGAGCTCACACTGTCTGCTTCAGTCTCAAGGCTGTAACTCTGGCTTGTGTGTTGAAAATAAGCCATAGGGGCTCGGGATCAAAGACCAGGCTTTTTTGCAAGAGACTAAGTTGGAGATGATACTGGCTTAGACTAAGATTAATGGGGCCACTGGTGGGAAGTGGTCAGATTCAGGAGGAAATTGGAGACACCCAAACATCCACGGATGAGGGGAGGAAAATTTGGAAAAAGTATTAAAGTTATTCTTTCTTTACAGCAGCTTCAGGTGGATGGGCAAACACTAAGAAAGAATCGATTCCTTTAAGTAAGTCCCACAGCTTACGACTACATTTGCAATTAATAACTCTTTTTAAATTAAGCACAGCAATTAGTAAGCTTAATAATTGGCTGGAGAAACAGTACTTATCAAAGCCATATACTAATCAAGGAAGTTTTAGAAGCATAGATATAGGCACTGTGTTTTGAAAAAAATAACTTTTGGGCATTGGGGACATATTACACATTTGATGTGGACAACTGGAAGTGGTAGAAAAATATAAACAAGTAATTCAAGTTTTTCTAGAGTATTGTTATCTAGAGATAACTTATGTTTTATATGATTTCAGTATATGGGTTATATGTAATGTAATCTATAGATTATTACACATATAAATATTAGGTACTATATATGGATTGTATATCCGTATATAGTGGGAACATATATGTTCCATATATGGAATATATATGACCATATATATATGGGAACACATATGGGTGTGTATGTAAGTATGTGTATGATGTGTTTGTATTTCACATATATTACCAGTCTTGCATTTGGATTTTACTCCACAAAATTCAGCTATAAGAAATGCCCCATTTCCTTCAGTCTCTGGATTTAATGAACCCTTCAAGATGGATCTTGTGGGGAAATTCAGACTCAGACATTTTTTGTACCTCTCCTCTCTGGGCCAGGCTGGGCCTTTTGCATTCCAATCCACTGTGGTCACCACTGCCAATATATCTGTCCACCTCTACTGGGTCCCTGAAAGGGACCTGCTGCTTTTATGTTAACCTTGACCCTGGAGTCTCTGATCCTAGTGGTTGGTGTCTATGAGTCCTGAGAGGGACTGCTGTGTTCTTTCTTGCTGTTTTTTGGAGTGTGCACACCTCTAGTTTCTCCATGTCATAGCTCTTGAAACCTCCCTCCTTCCTTAACTGGCTGTTTCTGTCTTTAGGGCAGATGATTCTGTTCTTGTGCCAGAAACTTCTGCCTTCAGCCCTGCAACTTGAAAAACCATAACCAATGTTGCTGATAAAACACAAATTTTAGTTATCTTTTTAGGATAGAGGAGGAAGGTAACCACTCATTCCTTCTAGTCTTTTTCTGTGATTTTAACAAAAGAGTCACAAGTTAATTTCTCAACAGTTGTTTTTCTGGACCCATATGTAAAACAACATTTTTATAAAAAATTGAACTTGTACTTTACTGTGTCATACCTGCTTTTAGCACTGAACAATATTTATGAGAACTTTCCCCTGTTGTTATATTCTTTTCAAACCTGGATTATAATGGCTGTGTAAATATTAAATAAATAGGAAATTGTTTATGTAACTGATATACAAATTTAGACATTTAGGTTGTTTCCAATTATAAGCAATATGATTGTGAATCACAATGTATCAAGTCTTCCTTTTTTTTTTTAAGATCTCATTTATTTATTTGAGAGAGAGAGAGAAATGGGAGGAGGAGCAGAGGGAAAGGGAGCAGCAGAGAATCTCAAGCAAATTCCACGCTGAGCTCCGAGCCTGATGCTGGGCTCGATCTCACAATCCTGAGATCATGACCTGAGCCAAAACCAAGAGTTAAACGCTTAACCCACTGAGCCCCCAGGTGCAGCCATAATATACCTGAGTCTTTAAGAGCAGCTCTAATAATGTATTTTTTAGGATGAATTTTTAGAAGTGGGATTATTGGAGCACGAATTTTTAAGGCTCTTTCTACATTTATCAGGTGTGTGGCCTGGACACACGTTTACGGACTATAGTACAGTTCTTAGGTTTGGCAGGTTGGAATGCCAAGCAGTCCTCTGTAAGCGAACTTACTTGATAAGATTCTGTCCTAGGGATGCCTGCTGGTGTGCAGATAGAGAATCCAGGTGACCCCGCAGTTACTCCCTGCCTGCCTTCCCCTCTTCCCATCACTCCCCAGCTTGCTCTTATGGACTCT
>CM053607.1:33059426-33088024 GCA_028646535.1 Procyon lotor | reverse complement strand
TATTTTTAGTTGTTATTTCAAAATCCCCCAGCCAAGTTGCAACATGCTGTCATAATGGCCAGTCATCGGCCAGGCTGAGTGTCTGACTGTGCTATGAGTTAGAAGACCAGGATGCATGGGAATGTCATTTGTGTATATTTGAAATAAACAGAAAAGGTGAATAATAATAGCTAGCATTTATTGAGCATGTAGTATAATCCAGGCAATATCCTGAGTGTTTTACACATATTTCCTTAATTAATCCTCACAATTCCAGTGCCCAGGAGATGACTAGAAAATAGATTTAAAAGCATTGTCAGCCTTCAGAGTATGTGGGAAAGGCTTCTGATGTTCTCTAGGGAAACTACTGGCAGTCTGCATATGGTGTCAACAGTTATATAAGTTGTAACTCAAAGAGATGATTGGTGGCCTTACTGTACCTGACGCAGACAGTGGTTTAGATAGAGCTTAAGTAGAAATACTGAGTTGAAGAAAGAAAAACAGAACAAAACACACCTTTATGTTGATTGCTAGGGCTTGAATGTCTTTCAGGCATGGGTTAACTTACACAGTTTTTTGTTTTTGTTTTTGTTTTTTACTTGTTTTATATGTATTTGTTGTGCTGGGCTCTGCAGATACCAAAGTGAATAAGACAGTATGGTTGAGATGACATGTATATTTAAGTGAATAATTAAAATAGAGTGTGATAAAAGCTATGATATATAATTATAGGTGCTATAAAACATAAAGGAAGAGGAAGTTCTTGGAGCTTCCCAGAGAGGAAGATGTTTAACCGTGCCCCAAAGGACATGCAAGGGCTTGCGGGGGGTGGGGGGGGCGAGGAAGGGGACAGCAAATGTGTCACATCTCCTCCAGTGGGGATTTGGTATATCTCTGTGGTAGAGTTGGTTATGGAATAGTGTCAGAAATAGAGATGGAGAACTAAGTAGAGCCCAGGTTAAATCAGGTCAAATTTGGTATTTTACTGACATTGCAATTGGGGAGGACATTACAAGGTTTTGGACAGATGGGGGACATGAGTTAGTTCCTTCTGGAAAAAAAGCTACACATATTAACTTCAGTGCTGCTGCTAATGGTTGGGAAGAGGAAGAGTCAAGGCAGATGACCAATTAAAAGGTGACTCATTCCTTTATTCATCCAATTGTTCATTTATTCCTTCATCTTACTGAGTATTTGTATGTGCCAGACACTGTTTTAGGGGCTAGAAATACCATCAGTGGACAAACCAGACCAATTCAGTGGGATTACATTCAAGACATTCTGGTGTGTAGGAGGGCCTCCTAGTTAACTGCTCTGAAGATCAACCATGCAAGAGAGGGGACTGGAGAGTGAGAGGAGAGGTCTTGTGTTAAATCTGGCGGGCAGGGAAGCCGTCTCTTCAGAGGTGAATCTGGGCAGAGACTTGAATGAGGAAGTAAGTAGTTTTGATCCCTTGGGGTAGAGCGATCCCGATGGAAGCAGAGCCCAATGAGAGAGCCTGAGGCGGGAGCCCACTTGGCTCCTTCGGGGAATAATGAAGTTATTCCAAGTTTATAGCTGGAACTGCATGAGAAAAGGAGAATGGGGTAGAGGGAGAGACCATAGAACAGCCAAGAGCCAGCTCTGTGGAGCCGTGTAAACCATGTACGTGTTCTGGGTAATACTGTGAGGGTCATCAAAGCCATCTCGAGGGCGGTGATTAGGGACGTGACATGTTCCAACCGAAACATTTTACAGACCTCATTCTGTCTACTGGGTGAAGAGTGGATGGTGTACAGAAAACAGTGGGAGGCCCTTGCCATCAACCAGGTGAGGCGTGATGTGGTTTAAAGTAGGGTGGTAGTCTAAAGAGCAGGGAAAGGGTCCAAAGCGGGAGACATTTTTAAGGTAGAGCTACAGGGTTTGCTGATGTGTGTGATATATGGCAAGAGGAGGCTTGCTGAGAATTACTCTAAGATCTGTGGCCCAAGCAATGAGAAAATTGGCTGCTTCTTGAGATGGGAAGCAGGGTGAGCTGAGGACATTGAAGAGTTCAATTATAGATCCATAACTGAAGACACAGCAGGCAGCGGGACACGAGTGGTTGCAGTAGTCTCTGCGAAGGTAACAGAAGAGCCTTCATTAGGGTGTTGATGGCGGACTGGAGAGGAGAGAGGAGTTTTAAGAGCTACTCAAAGTAGGTAGTGGCTTAGATCAAGGAGGAGAAATGGAGTCAGATGCCTGGTTGCTGGCGTGGCCAAGTGGAATAATGCCTCTTTCCGCTTAGTGAAAAAATCCAGAGGAATGAATGACTCCCAGTGAAATAGGTTTCTTTTAATAGGTTCTCATAGATCCTAGGGTCTCCATACCATATTCTTCTTTAGGCCAAACTCATTTGGGGTTTGAGAAGAGCAGAGATCACCAAACTCATTTCAGAAAGGATCGGAATAAGTCGTTTCAGCTTCGGCGATCCACACAGTCTCTGTCATAATTCCTCAACTCTGCCTCTGTCGTGGAAAGCAGCCACAGAAAATGCATCAGTGATTGAGTGTGACTGCGTTCCAATGAAATTGTATTTACGAACACAGGCAGAGGGCTGGATTTGGCCCACCGGTCATTGCATGGCTGTCCTTATGGGAGAGCAACACCAAGCACTTTCTTCTTTCATCTTGAGCACAACAGTCTTATGCCATCAGAGCAGAGGGAAGTGAGAAATCTAAGCACTGAGCAACTCGAGCCTGGACCCTGGCAAAATATGCGGAGCGGGCTCCATTAGTAGCTGGGCCCAGTGACGGGGGGCCAACTACAGCCGGGGATGGGGAGCAGCTTGTTATCAGAGTATGGGAAATTCTGCTTTTCCTTGAGCCCTTATCCTTCGGGTAAATGATTGACTACAGGGGAGAGGCCTCATGTGGCCCACATTTCCCCCCCACCCCCCGCCCGGGCTGGATTTCTCATAACCACAAGAATAATTTCAAGGGAATGATCAGCCAAATACTGAGCACATGCCACTTGTCTTCTGCCAAAGGAACACATTTCTGGACCTGATGGGTGTTAGGGACCCTCAGCAACTGTGGGCAAAGGGGTGTTTGCCAGATAGACCAGAGACCCTACACTGAACTTGCATATAGATAAAAAAAATATATTGTAAAGAAAAAAAAATCTCTTAGGCTGTTTTCTCAGTTCCAATTTTGGAAGAATGGATTTTCTTAGAGCGAGACTCACCTCTCAGGTGTAATTTACTGGCACTGGCATTTAGCATGTTATTTCCTAAAGGAATGGAAGCCCCATGGTTAACACGCTGTGCAGCAGTGAGAATCTTCCCAATGTAGGTCTCATCTCGTCACCTCAGTCCTGACCTGGCTTGGCATTCAGGCACGACCTGGGAACACGGTGTCTTTGATCCTGATAGCCTTTGTATTCCTAAGCGGCTTTGAACTCCCATTATACTCTATACAGACAGAGCCTCTTAAGGCTTTGAAGTTTTTCTCATGCCCCACGTGTGTGATCTTTGAGGACCTCGAAGAGCTTATTAAAGCTTGCTACTAGAATTTTCCTCCCCAAGTTTGCATTTGAAAAATACCTAACCTTCATCAGGCTGTGCATCAACCCCCACCACTGCTCTCCCACCCTCCTCTGTAGGGTCTCCAAAAACAAAAGGAAGTGGTTTTTTTTGTTTGTTTGTTTTTTTGTTTTTTTAAGAATTGTATAGAAACTCCATTTTGCATAATCTTCTTCCAGGAAAGATTTTTTTATTCCTACCATTTTCTCTAGCCGGCATATTTTCGCAAGGCATATTAGCAGTGATCATCATCACGTTGGGTATCAAGTTTATAGACAAAAAGTAAAACTTTAGCAGGTTTTTTTAAAAGAATTTTAATCCATTTCCAATCAGCTTGTGTAAAATCTGGTGGGGAGAGCTCTGGGCTTGCAATCAGAGTGCATAAGTCCCATGCATACCACTTGACAGCTTTAGGATCTTGAGTTTCCCGACCACCCTGAGCACCAGTCTCTTCCGACAAAGGACATTATGATTCTAGATTAGATTGTGACTGTGAGGTTAAAATGAGGCAGCATCAAAAACCTCCCTAGTGCACTGTTTGCCATAGAGTAGGTGCTCAATAAATACATGTCATAATTTCCCCACTTGCAAGCAGAAAGTTCCATACCTAGGAGCGAAACAAAGTAACTTGCAGTGGAGAAATGAGGGCAGGGTAAAGGGCATCCTGTTTCAATGCTCTAGGTAAGTGGTCTCCAAAATGTGGTCCCCAGACCCCACAGCGTCTGCATCTGCATCACCCAAGAACTTGTTAGGCAGATTTTGGGCCCCACTCCAGAGGTACTGAATTAGAAATTGTGTAGGTGGACCCAGCAATCTGTGTTTTAACCAAGATTTGATACTCCCTGGTGATTTGGGAGCACCATGCTCTGATGCTCTTATGATGGAACCGTTTTAAACGAATTATTGTATTTTGTCTTTCTGTAAAAAAAAAAAAGGTTTTTTAAGGAAAAAAAAAACTTAAAAAAAATCTAGCTGGAAGACCTGAAAACTTACCATTAAGAACCCATAGTAACGTAAAGAAAAATAATAAGAAATATTCCCCCCAGAGTATTTGAAAATAATAGGATTCCAAGACTGTAGAACACCTAGAACACACCTAGAACATGGGAATAAATGAAGACCGCATGCATGGGCACAGCGGCTTTCCGCAGAGGCTACAGCGAGGGGGTGCGGGGGTCAGCCATCATCACTTGCAGTTTGCAAGGACTCAGTCATGCATGAGAGTAGAAAAGCTTATGGTGAAAATAACAGGGCTTTAGCCAATCTCTGATGGGAGGTTGTTGGCACAGGGAAGCAAGAGGTGAGCTAACAAGAAGGGGAACCTCTCGTGTAATTGGTTGTAATTGGTAATTGGGCATATTTGTCTTTCTGTGGCTCATCTTGAGGGAAAATATACAGAGATTGGCCGTCACTGAATAAGGACTGACCTTTCTGGGCTGGTTGCAGCAGACAATGCCGGTCCGAGTTTCTTCTTTATATAGGGTCTGGCCATTGTTCGTACATTAGGCTCTCAAGAAACCCAGAAAATAAGTGCATATATTTAAAGGAAATGATGTATCCTTTTTTTTTTTTTAAGGTTTTATTTATTTGTCAGAGAGAGAGCACAAGTAGGAGGAGATGGGGAGGGGGAAGCAGGCTCCCCACTGAGCAGGGACAGAACTCTGTCCCAGGACCCTGGGATCATGACCTGAGCTGAAGGTAGACGCTTAATGACTGAGCCACCCAGGTGTCCCAGGAAATGACCTATGCTTTAAAGATTATAGTTACAATATTTCTGAAGTTATTGGTATACAGGAAAACGGTTAACATACGCGTGGGCTCTACTATTTCTGCTTTACCTAAAAAGGCATTTAAAAATTAATTTACGTAAGAAATACTACCAACACAAACATTATCTGAGCTTAAGCCTCCTGCATGTACTCTGTCATGGGTTTGGTCATGACAACTAATAAAGGTAATGAAGACCGTACACACACGGCATGACATAATTAGTTATAAAAGTGATGCATACTGTCAAAGCAAAAATTGCACTGGACAAAGTTAAACAGATAATGACGACTTTTTCAAGGCTGTTGCTATTGGGGAGAGAAACCAGAATGCACTCTGAACTCAATTTCGCTGAAACAGAGGACAGGAGAGGTTTCCAGGAATGGAGTAGGGGTGGGGCTCACAGGCCATCTGTGTTTGCTATTTGGCCTTTCCCAAAGGAAAACAGGAGGTAGTTTTACAATTTGGAGCAATGTGTCCATGGAAGTTAGGCTCCTACCCTCCCACAGAAACTGGGAGGTAGGAGCTCTGTCTTCCTTAATGATAACATTTCAAAGGGATGGTTGCTAGGTCCATGAGAAAGACAGTTCTAGCCTGTAAAACTGGAAAAGGGCTTTTAAAAATATTCTCTCCCAGAGGCCAGAGAAAGAATTTATAATTACAAGTTTTCTAAAGTAAATGCTCTAAGATCACGCCTGTCAGAATGGCTAGTATCAAAAAGACAAGAAATAACAAGTGCTGGGGAGCTTGTAGAGAAAAGGGAACCCTTGTGCGCTCTTGGTGGGAATGTAAATTAGTGCAGCCACTATGCAAAATGGTATGGAGGATCCTTGTAGAACTACTATATGATCTAGTAATTTCACTTCTGGGTATTTACCCACAGAAAATGAACACACTAATTTGAAAAGATACATGTACCTCTATGTTTATTGCACCCTTATTTACAATAGCCCAGATATGGGAGCACCCTGTGTCCGTGGATAGGTGAATGGACAAAGAAGATGTGGTGTATATAAACCATGGAATATTACTCAGCCATAAAAAAGAACGAAATATTGCCATTTGCGACAACATGGATGGACCTAGACGGTATTATGCTAAGTGAAATAAGTCAGAGAAAGGCAAATGGCATATGATTTATGTGTGGAATCTGAAATACAAAATAAATGAACAAAAAAGCGAAATCAGAAGCAGACTCCTAAGTACAGAGAACAAACTGGTGGTTGCCAGAGCAGGGAGAGGGGGAGGGAGTGAAATAAGTGAAGAGGTGTAAGAGGTACAAACTTCCAATTAAAAAATAAGTCACAGGGATGTAAAGTACAGCATAAGGAATGCAGTCAATAATATTGCAATAACTTTATATGGTAACAGATTGTAACTACACTTATGGTGGTGACCATTTCATAAGGTACATAAATGTTGAGTCACGATGGGGTGCACCTAAGACTAATATAATATTGTATCTCAACTGTATTTTAATTTAAAAAAAAAATAAAGCAAATACTCTAAGAAAAGGGAGGCCAGAACCTAGAGTAGGGAGAAGTCCGTCTAAAGTCTAGTCAAGCTGAGCAGAAAGTTGTCACCTTGGTCAATACCCAATCTTTCATCTTTATTGAAAATACCAGGGACCTTACATTAAGGTTAATAAAACCCACACTAGAAAAACAATCCAATTTTAGTCCGGGTCTCTCTTTCAAGTCAGAGTACCTTAGCATCCTTTGTGCCGCCTGTTGACTGGCAAGAAAATACATACTGTCTTTTGTAATTTACCTGCATTTCTTTCAGAGGACCATGCAGTGTTGAACCGGATGGGTGAAGGAAGCCTTGGACAGGGAGTATTTTGAACTGCCTGGGGTCCCGTGCGGATGTGCTTTTGGGAAAAATGCTTTCCATGGGACCACGACTTACCGGAGTGGAAGAGGAGACACATTCTCCAAAGATCATTAGTGCGGGGCTGGAGCCCCCTGATCAAATATTTTATTGTACAAGTCCATACATAAAAAGAAAAAGAAGAACTTCTCTAGTCACCCTGCCTCTTGGTCTCTCCTCATTCCTAGAAGTGGTCCCATGGTGTTTCTGGGGAGCTATCAAGGGACACTTTTCCCCCCACTTGTCATTTTCTTCACTCTTGGCCTCCACAATATCTCTCACCTGATGTTCCTCAGGTATTTTTTCCTCGTTCTCCTCTGCTGATTCGTCCTTTTCTCCAGCATGACTTAGTGTTCAAGTTCATCAAGCCGTTGGCCCTCTTGTTGGATGATCCTCAAGAGGATCCCTCCTCCAGGATCTAAATCCCATGGAATGCTGGAAATCCCAAGTGTATCTCCTTCCCAGCCACCCCTTCTGAACTCTAGATACACGTATCTAATTGTGTCTTTGACATCTTCATGTGAATGTCTTTTAAAAACAATCTTTTAGTAATTTTTAATGCACCCAGTGTGGGGCTTAAACTCATGAGCTCCGAGATCAGGAGTCATATGCTCTTCCGACTGAGCCCACCAGGCACCCCTTCACTTAAAAGGCTTATAGTTATCTCACACGGCATGTTCTTACCCAGCTCATGAAATTTCTGTCTCATTACTCATATAAGCAGTTCAGAAATGGAACTTCCATTTCTTCTTATCCATCCAAGGATCTGTTGTTTTTACCTGCCCCTCGACTTCCCAAACGTAGCTTTATTCCACCGATGGCCACAAGCCTACTCCAAGCCACTGTCCTCCCTTTCCTGGACTCAGGCAAGGGCCCCTGACAGGCTTATTCTCTTTCTCTCACATTTGCATCCCCAGGGCCACTTTTCTGCATAATTCACTTCATTGCATTCTCTTTTATTGTCTGATAGAAGATGAACTTCTCAGCAGTGCAGACAAAAGCCCAAGGGATCTGGCTCCTGGCTACTTTTCAGAGCTTACACCAGCTTCTTTATTCCTTGCTCATTCCTTTCCTAAGATAGTGAATTCAAAATGTCTTTCCTGTCTTAGGACCTTTGCACTTGCTCTTCTCCTGACTCCTCTAACTCATGGATTCTCCACACGTATCAGAATTCAGCTAAATGTCACTTCCATGTTCCCTGATTACCTAGAGTTTCCCTCTAATTCAGTTGTTCTCTATCCACTGTCCTGTCAATGCCCTTGATAGTTTTACTACCCCAAGTGTGATTCATGAACCAGCAGCTTGGGCATCAGTGATGCTCTTTGTGAGCCTGCCTGCTTGTGGGAAATGCAGAACCCCAGTCGCCATCCCAGACCAAAAGAATCAGAATTTGCATTTTAACAAGACCCCCAGTAAATCACATGAACATTAAAGTTTGAGAGTGTCACTTTGAAGTATTGATCACCAATTATATTTCTTTAGCTATGCACTTGCTTATTGTCTCTGTCCATTAATAGTGTAAACTCCGTGAAGGGAGGGTCTTGGCCACCTTCTTTACTGTGGTATCCCGGTGCTTAGCACAATGCTTGGCATATGGTTGGCAATCAATACATATTTGAGAAATGAGAGATTTAATCTGACTTTCTCAATTGATCCATGAAGAAACTAAGGCTCAGAGAAAGCTAGTGACTTCTTTGAAGTTACATAGCTGTTATTAACATGGCCAGTGCCAAAAAAGAGAAAAGTATTCTTGACTCCTGAGAAAGTGTATTCTGTGTGTATGTGTGTAACCTTGAGACCAATTGTTCTGGATGATGTAACAAACCTAAAACTTCCTTAGCTATTGTCCCTATGTGGGCTTCTGATATTAATAGCAATGATTACTTATTTCTATTAGACTTTGTCAGTTATATTCCATTTTCACGTACACTAACCTATGTGGAAATTTAACCAGAATAATTGTCATACATTTTCTTCTATAAAGAACAGAGAAAATGGTACACAGAGCCATCAGGTTTGTGGTTTCTTTGTTAATAGATTAAGAGAGCACTGAAAAAAAGCAAAAAAGAAGAGAAAGGAGGGATGCTTGAGTGTCACAGCTGAGTTAAGCATCTGACTCTTGGTTTCATTAGGGTTATGATCTTAGGGCCATGAGATCGAGCCCTGAGTTGGGCTCTGCACTCAGCGAGGAGTCTGCTTGAGATTCTCTCTTGCCCTCTCCCTCTGGTGCTCCCCTGCTTCCCCCTCTAAAATAAATAAGGATTAAAAAAAGACGAGAAAGGAAAATTTCTCATAGGAGTAACTGTCAAAGAGCCAATTTTGTGGAGTGGACAGCTCTGGACAGAGGAGGCCTGCCTGGTCGCGGTTGACCAAGTGGTTGGAGGCTGTCAGAGGTAACCCAGTAATCTGACTTGGATTTTGCTGAAGTGGTTCCTGATTTATTTTAATTATCATTCCTGGACTTACATTTAGTTCAGTGGATAGTTCTATTTAATTAGCAAAGCTCCTTCCATGATTTAAATTTTGCTTGTCACTCACAGTTTAAAGTTTAAGCCTTTTTGGTGGCCACAAATGAACCGTAACACAGAACTTGGCATTTTCTGACCCTGACATACCCTTTGAATCTGAAATGTACATTCTCTGATGCCAGAGGTGTTCCCCATATATCTTGAATCTGGCTTTTTCTCCTACAAGAGGAAAGGCAGTACAGGGGAGTTGGTTCTAATGATGAGGATGTGGTTGATGGAGAATCTGCTTTCTAAGAATATGTTCAGATCATTGTCCATAGACAAGAAAACAACCAAAAGTCATCCAGTTCAACCTGCCTCCAACACAGGAGTCTTATACGATATCCTTGTATGTGGTCATCAGTGTAACCTTTTTTTATTATGATAAAATACACGTAACTCCAGGACCCACGTGGTTAACAACACGCTCATTTTCAGTTTTGTTTTATTTTTATAATAGCTGTCCTAATGGGCGTGAAGTGGTAGCTTATTGACATCTAGGTATTCTTAAACATTTCCCTCCCTCGAGGTGACGAGTTCAAAACAACGCCAGGAAAATGTTGCAGACCATCTCTAGTTGTAGAAAATTCTTACTATTTGTTACTAAATCTTACCTTTCTCTAGCAGTGACTCTCAACCTTGGTTGCACATCAGAATCATTTGAGAGCTTTGAAAAATTCCAATATTTAGGCTGCAAAACCCAGAACAATTAAATCGGTGTCTTTGAGATTGGAGCTCATACATCAGCATTTGTAAAGGCACCTTAGGTGATTAAAAAAATGTTCTATTTAAATTCAATTATAGTTAACATATAGTGTGTTATTAGTTTCAGGGGTAGAATTTAGTGATTCATCAGTTGCATGTAATACCCCGTGCTCCTTGTATCAAGTGCCCTCCTTAACGCCCATCACCCAGTTACCCCATCACCCCCCCCACCTCCTCCCCTCCAGCAACCCTCAGTTTGTTCTCTAGAGTTAAGAGTCTCTTCCGGTTTGCCTCCCTCTCTGTTACTTTCTTTCTCCTTCCCTTTCCCTATGTCTTGTCTCTTAAATTCCACATGTGGGTGAAATCATAAGGTATTTGTCTTAATATGTAACTAAAGTTGAGATCCACTGCTTCCAACTTGACCATTGGTCCCACTTAGTTCCGTAGCCTGCAGGACATCAGTTGCTACAACCCTATCACAGTGCCTTCTCTGACGACTCCTATTAAATAGCTAGCGTTTCATCCCCCTCCGGCAGTACTCCCCACCCTCCTAGATTTTTTTTTTACCATAGTATGTATTGCTGGCTGATACTTGGCATAGTTTCTCATTTATCTGTTCATTGTTCTCTGTTTCGCTTATCTCTGCTTCTAGAAGACTTACAACAATTCGTAATGCAGAGTAGGTGCTCAGAAAACAGTGTGGAATAAATGAATGCATAAATCTGCTCTTATTTCAAAAGATGGCTTCAGTTAGTTAAAACTAGCTTTACAGCCAGTCTTCAAAGTCGTTGATGAATAAACCTCACTGTTAGGAATACATTGTCTTTCTTTCATTAAATTAGGAAATAATTGAGTACTTCCCATGTACTGTCCATACCTGTACACACACATTGCCGATCAGACACTGTGCTAGGATCTGGGAATTGCAGTGAAAAAGAGAACCAAAGTCATTCTGTGGGAATGAGACACAGACAATGATCAACAACACAAATCATTTCAGATAACAAGTGCTGTAAAGAAAATGCAGTGTTTGTTGGCCGTGGCACATTAAATGGGGATTAATTTTATTCGTCCTTTCTAATGGAGGCATACTATTCCATTGTGTATATGTACCATATCTTCTTTATTCATTCATCTGTTGAAGGGCATCTTGGTTCTTTCCACAGTTTGGCAATTGTGGCCATTGCTGCTATGAACATTGGGGTACATGTGGCCCTTCTTTGTAATGCATCTGCTTCTTTGGGGTAAATATACAGTAGTACGATGGCTGGGTCATAGGGTAGCTCTATTTTCAACTTCTTGAGGAATCTCCACACTGTTTTGGACAAGAAGAAGCCAGCCACTGAAGAAGCATTCCAGGAGGAAGGCACAGCCAAATACAGAGACTCTAAGGGGGCTGGGCGGGTATATTTCAGAAGGGCTCTCAGTCAGAGCCTGTGAGAAGGACAAAGAGAAAAACCACTGTCACCTCCTTTGTTAGACACTTCACCTGCATTCACATGACCTGAGATCAGATTAGTTCCGGGTAGCCAAATCACCTTCTTGAAGCCTTTTCCTCCTGAATTAAATCTTCACTGCCCCATATTTGTAACATGTTGGTAGTTGGAATTTAGGTATAGAAGAGTGATATGGATGAACATAAATTGAATTTCTTTTCATGAACCCTTAACCATGACAACTTTAATCAGTCAATCAATCAGAACACTTGTCAGCAGAGTGGAGGAACTTGCTGGTTTTCCAACCATTGTAGAATGCTGGCTCTTTGTTCCAGTTGGCACCTTGTCTTTCATGTCTAATGGGAAAAATTGGGGATGAGGCCAGAGCTAGAATGTGGTGACTACTGCTCTGGGGGGCCAGCAGCCATCTTGGTTTTCAGTCGAAGTAGCTCAGTAAAGACAGCTGTTTCTTATATCTTGGGACCCTGTGTTTCCAGGGGTGGGCTCACAGGACAAGCAGCTACTCCCAAACCAGACGCTAATATATTCTGACAGTTCATGTCTCACCTCTGGGCCTCAGTTTCTCCAAATTGTAATGTAGGGTTTGGGTCTGGAGGTTTTGAGATCCTTTGAAACTTCATTAAAGAAGGAAATCTTACTACTATTCTATTAAAAATAAAACTTTTTCTTATAGCTTCTTAATAACCTGTAGATTTTATGCTTTCATTGATGGGGACACTTGCTTCCAAATTAATAAAATAAATGCTGAGTTTGCGCAAGGAGGGCAGGGTTTATAGGACTAAATCAGGTGCTGAAATTGGCAAGAATACAGATCTGAGCTGTGATGTTGGGCACCAAAAGAAATAGGATTCAGGGCAGTGAAAGGAACCCCTGAGCATATTGATTGGCTGCTCTCTTTGTGATGGACTTCCCAGAATCAGAGATCTGTTTATTCAGGTCAGAACCATCTTCAAGCCGTGACCTCTCCACTGGACAGCCCACCTGTACACAGCAACTTCCACATGGGCAGGGGCGGGGTTCTGGGGACACAGTGGCTCTTGTTTTCACGCAGACCCTGGTTCAAGTTACTGTCATTCATTCATCCAACCCATCTTTCCTTGATCTGACAAATGTGAGTGATACGTTGTAATTGAATTGGTCAGTGGGTAAAACACACAAGGAGTCTGGCTCATGGAGCTTACATTCTAGCTGGGGAAGTGCACAAAACAGGAAATCAAATCCATTTCTGAGCACAAGCTGGGGTAAGTGCTCTGAAGGAAAGTCACAAACTCTCTGATGGAGAATAACTGTGCAGTTTCAGGGTAGTTAATTCCCCTTTCTGAACCCCCTCCTCCTTACGTAGGAGTTAACTAAGGTAACATGTTAAGTGACAGGTACAGACATTGTATTGGGTGCAATGTCTGGGTGCACAATAAATGCATATTACAGCTGTGATGTTAAAGTTACCTTCCTGAGGATAAGTGAGGGAAAAAATTTTCTTTCCTGTGTCTCAGTTTCCTTTAATTCTGCGTGTGTGTGTGTGTGTGTGTGTGTGTGTGTGCCTGTGCGCATGTGTGTCTTCCAGTTCCAAGGAGGGTTTTGGGTCAGTGGAGAAGGTCGTGCTGCTCACGTTTCTCTCAGCGGTTATCCTGATGGCCATCTTGGGGAACCTGCTGGTGATGGTGGCTGTGTGCAGGGACAGGCAGCTCAGGTGAGTAGCAGGAGGAGATCTCAGGAGGAAACCGGGGTAGAGTTCTAGACTCTCCCTGGACAGTTGGTGTCTGACCTGCGAATTCCATTACAATTGTAATTATGAAAGGGAAATGATATTGTGAAACAGAGCAGGGAATAGATGACACATAATTCCCCTTGACTAACGTAACCAGCGTAAGCACTTACAATCATCTCTGTCCCATCTTTTTTCTTGTGTTCAACTTGGGGTTTTGGCAGGGGGTTGGTGATAGGTGTGATCACTTTATGTGTATATACACACATCCAATTGTTGAGGGCATGCATAATCTAACCTCCCCACTTTATTAGTGGTTCAGAAAAGGAGTGGCTGCCCAGTGACTGATCTAGGATTTAACCTGTCTTCTGCTCTTTCCATTGCATGAGTCTCCACCCAGCTGCAATTAAAATCTGAAGACCTTTTGAAAATTGCTAATGTGTAGTATAAGTATATCCCATGTAGTATTTGGAACGTACTTATACCAAGTACTTATTTGTTGTTTATTTGAAATTGAAATTTAACTAGGAGACCTCTATTTTATCTGAAACTCTTGGGGGGCGGGGGCGGGGGTGAGTTAATCACCCAAAGTCTCTGAACTAATTGATCTGGGGAGAGACATGGGCGTTGATATTTATAAGAATTCACTAGGTGATTCTAGGGTTCAGCCTGGATTGAGATCCTCCAGGCTATAAAGGGGCATAAAAGATGCAGTCCTGCCTGACCTGCAGCCTTCCTCTCCAAGCAAGGCATGCACGAACCCAGGGATGATGCAAAGAAAGTGGAAAAGCACAATTCTGACCAGTGTCATGAACACGAGGCACATGGTAGTCTCAGAGTGGAAAAGAGTGGAATTTGACGTTATTTGTGAGGAAGGCCCTTTGGGAGGGTCCCCTGAGAAAAACCAAACCATGGCCTGAAGGGAAGGGAAGAGCAGGTGGGGAAAGAGGGCAGCCTCCTCCTCCTTAGGCCCTCAGGAGGGGACCCACGCATGGGGCGCTCAAATCAGGCCTGTGTGGCCTCAGGGAAGAAGATGGGAGGGATTTGGGTGCAAGGGGTCTGGAGAAGTTTGGGTGGTTGGACCATGCATGCCATGTGACAGAGGGAAAGGGAATCTCACAGAATGCATTGCATAGTTGATTTTTTCCCCTTTATCTCTCTCCCTTCTTTCTTTGTTTCCTTCTCCTTTTTTCTCTCCTGCTCCTTTCTCTCCCCTTTGTCCCTCCACCTGCTTTCACTCACAGGAAGATAAAAACCAATTATTTCATTGTATCCCTCGCCTTCGTGGATCTGCTGGTTTCGGTGCTGGTGATGCCCTTCGGTGCCATTGAGCTGGTTCAAGACATCTGGATTTATGGGGAGATGTTTTGCCTCGTCCGGACATCTCTAGATGTCCTGCTCACGACGGCATCGATTTTTCACCTGTGCTGCATTTCTCTAGATCGGTAAGGGCAGAGCAACGGGCACAGTAGAGCTCCATGGTGGGGGCAAGGACCTGATCGCTATTGAACCACGCCCTTCTTCCCTAGTTCATCAGAAGCGATGAATCTCAGAGAGATGGATTTCGCTACTCACTGGTTCCCCCACTCTCTAGTCTCTGCAAAGGGCTCCTTTTTAGGCCCTCCTCTCTCCAGTCCTGCAGACACAGAGGTATGCAAGACTTAGAAGCTGGGCCTGTGGGGAGCTCATGATCTAGTCAGTGACAGGTATCAGCAATCATATCTGCCCCAGCGCTCCACATTCTATACTGATGGCGTGATCAAAACTCGGACGGAGCAAGAATCAATACAGCAGCCCCATAGGCAGCAGGCCTGGTTCAGAATGATAGTTTGATGTTTAAACATGACCTCCTCCCCCAAAATGTGTCTGTATCATGATTTTATGTGCATGCAACTTGGAGAAACTTTTCCAGAAAATTAATTATAAAATCCCCAATAATTGCTTCTTTGGGGGATGCAGGGCTAACATGCAAATTTTATTCTTTTTCTTCACATTTGACTTCAGGAGGCCTAATGATTTCCATCTTTGCCTTATTTGTTTGAGATGTACATTTATCAGTCGTATTAGGAATTTTCATTTTTCCAGTCCCTGCGTGTTTGTATTCAGTAGCAGTTTAAAGCTCAGATGATTCTAGGGTCATAGGCCACCATGGTATCGTATCTTAGGGGTAGCTCCCAAAAGGAAGTGTGGTGTGCAAGTCACGTGTTATGAGAATGAGCAGGAACAAACATTTCCTGTCTCTTGAAGAGTCCAGCGGACCCAGTTTTTCCTCTGGTCTAGGGTAGGTCGCTGTGTCTTTAATTGGGGGATAGGAAAAGCAGTTAACTAAAATTAGAGATTGTGATGTATCCAAAATATGTGTCTTTAAACACAAAGATCAGAATCTGTCCAGGGAATTACTCACTCTGGGGAATGTTCTGGGGGCCTGAAACCAGCTGCAGAAACAGCGGATTCGTCGTCCATCCCATGGGACAGGTGCTGATTGGAATGGCAAGTGTAATGGCCAGTCTGTTTAATTGTGTGCATTCTTTCTCTCTCTTGCTCTACCAAGAACACAGAGTTGAATGTGCCCAAGTAAATGCACATATGATGAGACTCTGTAGCTCTAGACAATGACTTGGTAAGTCTGAGCTGCTGGTTGGCAGAGAGACCCATAGCGTCTCATAGTTTGTAATTTGTGTTTATCAGCTTACTTACAACAACCTGACTTCAGCCCATGCAAGACTTGAAGACGGTCACTATATACATGGAAATTTGCATGAGAAGAAGTGAAACGTCAGGAAGTAGAAGATGCATGGAAATGTAGCAGGCTAGTCTGAGTGTGATCATTGCCAAAATGAGTGCCAAGATGGGAAGTATTATAGGGATTCGGAGAAGGCCAAGCTGAGGGGATTGTGGCACCTGGAGGTAACCTTCCATTTGGGGCAAGAGCAGATGAGCTGAGTAGGGAGTGAAGAATGGGGGGGACGTGTAGAATTATCTTCCTGATACGGGAAATTTACTCTGAGCAGTCCTGAGGGAGGGACTGGAGGTTCCCTAGGGAGATTTAGCTTCAGAGTTCCAGATTAACTATCAGGTTCTTCTGAAATCATGAAATTTTCCCCGAGTAGGCGGGAGCTGTCATGAAGCAGGATGGGCTGCCATCTGCTTTAGAACTGAAGAGATTTGGGTTCAAATCCCCTCTCTGCCAATGTTCAGCTCTAAGAATGGTGGTAAGTTACTAAGCTTTTCTGTCTCAGTTTTCTCATCTCTAATAACGGGGGCAATAGCATCTATTTTATAGGACTGAAGTTAGTATTAAGTGAGATAGTCCATTGAAGGCATAGCACTGGCCCAGCTAGACACCATCCACAACGCTAGTGGATGTTAATATCTGTTTCTGCAACTGTGCGTGCACCTCATGATCCTTCTTACGGAACTTGGACCTCCTGCTCCAGCAGATGCATCCTCCAGGTTGTTGTTCTTAATGTGGTCTTTCCTTATCCCCTGCATTTAAACAGTAAGTGCTACTGATTTTCCTTCCTAAACAGATCCAACTCCGTTTCTCTCCATCTTTATTATCCTAGTCCAAACCAATGTCGTCTTTTGCATAAGCCACCTCCTCAACCTCCTAGTTGTTCTCCCCACATCTACTTTATCCTCCAGTCTGCTCGCGCCTTATAAGAGCTCATTGCCAGAGTCAGCCATGCAACTCTGATGTTATTGCTCCTTTGCCTGAAACCTCCAATGGCTGTCATCAGACTGAGGATCAAGACCAGACTCCTTGGCCTGTGGGGTTTGTGCCATCCGTCTCTGTCCCCAGCCTCCCTTGATGCCCTTCGCCAGTCTCAGTCCCCTGGGCTGCAAGCTCTCTTGGCCTTCCTTCTCTCTCTAGTGCTCTGTGCTCAGCCATCCCAGACCTTAGCTTCGCCCTCTTCCTGGAAAGCTCCTTTGCCTCCTCCTTTCCTGCCTGTTTTTCAGATTTTAGCTCAATCCTTTCCTCCTTCCAGAAGCTGTCTCTGACCCCATCAAACCAATTCTGCTATATAAAATTTAGTGCAATTGTGATTTCAATTAATTCTTTAACTTCTTTGCATGTATACTTTTTATTGAAGTATAATCAACATGCCGTGTTATATAACTTTCAGGTGTACACACAGTGCTTCAACAATTCTGTGTATTACTTAAGGCTCACCGCGATAAGTGTGGTGACCATCTGTCACCATGCAACGTTATTACAATTTTATCGACTATATTCCCTGTGCTGTGCCTTTCATTTCTGTGATTTATTCATTTTGTAACTAGAAGCTTGTACCTCTTATTCTTCTTTATCTATTTCACCCACCCCCCCCCCTTCCCCTCTGGCAGCTCCCTGCTTGTTCTCTGTATTTAAGAGTCTGAGGGGTTTTGCTTCTTTTTTTGTTTTGTTTTCTTTCTTATATCCCACCCATATGTGGAATATCTCCCCTGAGGGGAGAAAGTGCAAGGATATGAATAAGGACAGGGTCCCGCCTTATGGAACTTCCCCCCCGCTTTTTAAAAATGGGGAAATTAACAATCGACTAGTAATTACATAAATACTGATTTAGGTATTTGGTAAACACTGTTCAACAAATGGAGTGTTCAGTACACTCTCTTTTCGAGGGAATTCTCTCAAAACTCCTCTGTTTGTGCCACCATTAGTTCCATTTCCTTCTCTGATAGTGGACGTCAAAACCTCTGATGCCATAAATAAGATGGAGTCAGATTGTTTCATTTGGTTTGTTTTCCTCAGGGAGCCTGGGAAATGTGCCAGTTGTCTCTAGCATCTCTTGTCCCTACAGCGATATTCTCATTGGCTGGAAGGTCCACCCTGAATGTGACAAGACATCTTAGCCTGGAAGGGTATGCTTTTATTTATCATCTGGCTTCTGTTTTTCTGTGTCCCTTCCAGCCTGACAGTTGGTCTGGACTGGACTGGGCTGCGCCAGAGCATGGAATGAGTATGTCAGTGAGATGTGATTCCTGGCAAGATGTTTTGTCTTCCTCTCTGGAGCTGCCATGAGTCTGTGGGGACAACTGATCTAGGGTAGTGCTTCCCAGGCAAGAACGCTCACGGTGATTCTTAATTCCAGCCGGATGGCAGACCTTTGGATCAAAGCAAGATGTAGGACTCCATTAATATTATAAAATGTTTTTTCCCAACTGCAGTGCTCCATCCACTGTGTTTCCTGGTGCCTCGAGAATTGAATCCTATTAATGAAAGTTGATTGCCTTGTTAAAAATCATTTCTGAAGCATAATTAAACTACATGCATCGTATAGTATGGGTCATGGGAGACCAGAAAACTGCATTGAAAGCACTATAGTACAGTCGGGTGTTTTGAATCTAAGGTTCTGTGGTGAATGAAAACCAAGTATCTGTCATAGAGTACTGGTTTTAATCCAGCCACTAAAAACCGTGGGAAATAGTTATGTGTGTTGTCCTAGAAAGGTACTTGTGTGTGTTATTTGGAAAACAAAACAAAACAAAAACAAAAAACAAGTGTCAGATTTTAATGTTTAGAATAATTCCACTTCCGTAAAATAAATATAGAGATGTTTATATCTAGGTGTACATGAGTGAGTGTGAGATGGGCAGAGACAGAAAGAGAAAGAGAGATTGATTATAAATGAAATTGCACCAAACTATTAATAACAGTTACATGGGCAGGAGATGGGGGCAGTTGGGAGTGGTCCTGGCGAGACTGGATAATCACTTGGATTGGGGTTGGGAGACATCACTCTTACTAATTTCTAAAATGTGAGTTTTAATAAAACTTCAGTTTTCCATTTGCTACATGTTGACACTTCTCAAATGTAGGAGTATCCATAATAGCCTTATGCTGAAAGGGCTTCTTTGACCAGCACATTCTCAAGTCACTGAGAACTTTCTGAAATTAGGCTAGGAGTTCCCTCTGAGGGCTGAGCAAGCAGAGAGCACAGACATCTTTCTGGCCAACATGTCCCCCCTGCTTTCCCACAGGATGCCCTGGATTCACCCCCAGGGGGAGCCCTCATCATCCCCCAGGGTCAGCACACTTCCCCGGACCCTCCCATCATCTTCCTTGGCCCCGCCCCAGGCCATGACCTGCCACCTGACCCACTGCAGCAGCCTCTTTTCTAATCATCAGTTTTTAACAAGCATGACAGTAATACCTGGGCATCGTAAAAAAAAAAAAAAATGCTGTCAGTTTACAAGTAGAATATAAAAAGGTCTCCATTCTCCCTCTGCACCTCTGCGGCTGAAAACCCTAGAGGTAATCACCAGTTACCTCTGTACTGCAGTTACCTACAGTAACTAGTAGCTCTCCGCCAGTTCCAGTCATTTTATATGCAAGAAGCAGACTTCCGTGAATATATTTTGAGTTTACTCAAATGGATTTATGTTCTAAATAAGCCTTTGAAAAGGGCTTTCCCTGTATATAGCCCAGTGAATTTCCTGAATGTAGTGTCTTGATCAACTTGCTTCTCAGATGATATATTAGTAAGATCTTTTTCAGCAGCATGTGACAGAAAGTAAATCGATTGGTTCGGTCAGCTAAAAAGTCTGGCTTTAGACGTGGCTCTTGCAGGGTTTGAACAATGCCGTCATTCTCTCCCTCTGTCTCTCTCTCCTGCTTGTGTCTGCCTTTTCTTCTTTCTTCTGTCTCTTCCTTCTCATTCCGTCTGTGTCCCTCTCCTTCTCTGTACATTTCTCTGTGTTCTTTTCTATCTGTCCTCTCTGTCCCTGTGCTGTGTTCTTACTGGATTCAGTCTCAAGCTAGGGTTAGAAAAATGAGTCTTGGGGCGCCTGGGTGGCTCAGTCGTTAAGCGTCTGCCTTCAGCTCAGGTCATGATCCCAGCGTCCTGGGATCGAGCCCCGCATCGGGCTCTCTGCGCAGCAGGGAACTTACCTTCCCCTCTCTCTCTGCCTGCCTCTCTGCCTACTTGTGATCACTCTCTGTCAAATGAATGGATAAAATCTTTAAAAAAAATGAGTCTTAAATCATCCTTAACTCATAAATCCACAAGAGAAGAAACCTAAATGCTCTTTCTTATGGAAGAACTTTGGCTGCCTTTGCTTGAGTCACTCTCATCTTGACCAACCACCATGGTGGGATGACACACCGTGGTTGCCAGGCAGGGGTGAGGCGCTATGGCTTTCAGCCTTCCCCGAAGCGTATGGCATGGGAGAATGGCAGTTCTCTCTGGAAGAAGGATGTTGGGCAGACAAGAATAGCGGACATCAGTTTCTAGGCTGGTTGAAGGACGTGCAGATACCTTTATGGAGCCTCCACAATAAAACAAAGGTTTGCTATTCCCACCTCTTCTTGTTTTAGGCCAAACATCCCTAGATCCTTCCACTGGCTTTGTAGGCCAGACTTTTTAGACTTAATCATCCTCTCTCCCTCATCAGTGCTGTACTTTGTCCCATATTTGGCATCAAATGCAACCCCCTTTAAAATGTCTCACTTCACCCAGTACACCATTCCCTACGGCATTGCGAGATTTCCTCGTTGATACCGAATTGCTACCCTTTCCCTTGGCAGCCCAAGAACTTGATAAGTTTTATCTGCAAAAACTCTTCCAACCATTTCTCAGTCCCAGATTTTCTTTTAAAACAGGTTTACTTGTTAAACATATGATTCTGACCCAAAGGTTGCGTATTTCATCCTGTGCTAGAGAGAAACATGTCCTCGCTTCTTAAGGCTCTCCCGAGGCGCCACTCAGTTTTGTAACACACACATGAAACGTGTCTGTCATTGTGAACTTGTGTCACACAGTTACGTTTGTTTTCCCAGTGGGACTGAAATGTGCTTCTGTAAGGAAGGCGTATTATATTTCCCCTTCTCACATACTCTCTGGGGCCTGGTTCATGCTTTGTACATAATAGTAATATTTGTTGAGTGAATCTCATGCTAGAGGATGTGAACTCTTATTTTTATATTCATTTCATCAAATATGCTTTGAGCACTTAACTGCTAGGAGCTGAGCAGAGCAGTGGAAGTGCAGTGGTGAACAACCAGAAAAAGCTCTGAATCACAGAGCTTTTAGTCTAGTAAATACTGGTAGTCAATAGGGATTTAGGGTAAAATGGTGGCCACTGAAGTCAAGGAGAACTTAGCTTCCAAAGCGGGGGAAGCTCTGGGAGGAAGTAACGGTGAGGCTGGGATCTGTGGAATATGAACATGTCGGTAGGTAAAGGGGAAGAAGAGGAGGCATGGGGAAAGAAGGTTCCAGAAAACAGCATGTGCAAAGTCCCAAAGGTTTCTCAGTGACACCTTATCAACTCTAGGCTACATTCTTACCTTGTCTTTTGGTGCTTTTCCCAACTTGTCCTCAGTCTGTTTTTCCTACCTCAGCTCCCACCCACGAGTGATCCGTCATCATATCCTGAGTATGATACGTTTCCTCACAGCCCCCTGTTGCTGCCTGTGTCTTGCTTTCCTTTTCTTCTCCTGATGAACTCTCACCTTTCACTAGTCAGGCAAAATATGTCACCTTCTCTACCAACTGGCCAGGGTTCATTCCCAAAGATGTGTTTTTTTCTTCCTCTGAGCTCCCATAGAATGTCAAATATCAGCCATCATTTATCTTAATCATTGGTTTATGTCCTTCTCACCCCAGACTAGAAGCTGCTTGAGAGTCAGCCTTCAACTCACCTGTCCTGTGCTCTTCTGGTCAGTCAGTCCCCAGTATCTGCTCCAGGCACAGTTAGTTGATGCTCTGAGATGTGACTTGCAGCTGCTTGGGCAGACCTTGGTGTTCATTTTTCTGCCCTTCTAGAACGTGCAATGTTGCAAATCGTTTAAGATGAGGCCTGGGGTGCTAGACTGCCTGAATTCAATCCCGGCTTAAGCAGTTATCAATTGTCTAATCTCGAGAAGTCACCTAAATTTTCTGGGCTTTATCTACTCAGCTGTAACATTGTATTCATAATAGTACCTCCTCTTTGGAGTTTATGAAGAATAAATAGCTGAGTGCATGCCGAGAACATAAATCAGTGCATGGTACATACTAAGCATTCAATAAATGTTAACCACAGTACTGTTCCATTATTGTTTTCCTTTTCGAGTGCAAATTTCTACTGGTGGTTGCGGTGACTTCCCAGACACTGGTAACTGACTTTTCCTTTGTGTTGAATGACTGAGTGTCCTTCAAGGTTTGCCCCTCAGCCTGCCAGCACTGAGCCTCTCCCCACTTCCTCTGGGGAGCTCCCCCATTCAGTGGCTTCACCAGCACCGCTACTCTCATCTCGCCTGCAGTCTTGTCCTGTGCTAGACATGGGGATCCCGTCTCTGCCTGCCTCTTCAGCATCTTGCCTTAAGCTTCTTTCTGTCTTCTTAATTCTAGGGTGCCCCAACTGGAAATTTCTATCATAAACTAATATCTTTTTCTACTTTGTACATCAAAGGGTGCATCTATTAGTCATCTTTTAGTCATTTAAATGCAATTCTTTGAAGTCATCTTTGACTTACCTATCATGACCAGCTGGATTTTCATAAATATCTTTCTAATCCATCTTCCTCTTCACTCCCCCCCCCCCATTTCTTGATTGTTGCAGTAGGTTTTTAGTTATTATTCCTGTGTATTATCTTATTTATCAGGAGTAGCTTCACATTATTTAAATATATTTCAATTTTTTCCAGTGTCCTCATCTCAGAAAGCTTATAGGATGCCTCATATTCTTCTTCCTCTTCCTAAATAGGCTTGTTTTGGTATAAACTTGCCCATTTATTTACCAGCATTACTGGAGCATGGACTTTGGCCAATATGGTTTTAAGTCCCAGTTTTACTGTATCTTGGCCGTATGATATTAGTCAAGTGGATTGAACTCTTTGGGGCTCAGTTTCCCCATATTTAAAATGTGGATAATGAGGGGTGCCTGGGTAGCTCTCTTAGGGTCATGGTATCAAGCCTCACACCAGGCTCTGCACTGAGCATGAAGCCTGCTTAAGACTCTTTCTCTCCCTCCTCCCCTCCCCACAGAGTGGCTATAGGAATGAGATACAATATAGAATACACCTCCGGCCGCAGGGTGTGCACTCAGTGAGTGGGTGGCACATCTGGTAGGAAGAGCAGTTATTGTAGCAGAGAGAAGAAACCAGACAATTATGGTATAAGTGGAGAGCTGCTGTGTAGTGGGCATAGACAAAATACTATGAAAAACCAGGCTGGAGATGGGGAACTGATTCCAGATATCTAGCCTAAACAATTCTCTCCTAGTAGTTTTTTTGGTGGGGAGGGCATAAAGAACTTTCAAGGTGATAGGATCTTTGAGCTGAGTCTGGGAGGGTGGATGTGACAGTCATCCAGTGCCTGTTGGCAGATTGCTCGATCCATACATGTCCTAAAGGATTGCTCGGAAACCTTCACGTATGTCCAGTAAGCCCGGCCACAATGTTTTCAGATGACAGTTTTGGCAGATTATTCCTTTTTCTTTAGTGTATAATAGCTCAGGAAGACCCCTTCCTAGACAGCTGATCCTCCCCTTCTTGCAAGTTTTCTGATCTCGAAGGTACAGTATATTTAACAGAGAGGAACACAGTAAAGCATTAGATCTGCAGACTGCATAGGAGGCTATGGCTCCTGCAGAGGCCCAGCCTGATGCCCTTCACATCTCTGATGGAAAGGCGTCTCTCCTTGTCCCCCCACCTGCACAATTTTTTCGTACTAGAACCCAAGTTCTCACTCTGCTTTTGGGTACATTCTCAGCCCCCCTTCATGTCCCTGGCTCCTGATGAATATCCCTTCTGGGGTCTTTCTTCATTGATCCTCTAGGTGACTGGCCACTTGCCAAGCCTCTTGGGGACCATAAGAAAAGCCCTTTAGTTGTGTTTTTGTTTTTGTTTTTTTTAAGCTTCTGCTGCTTCTCTATCTCTTTTAAAGGGAACCAGAGCAATGGGAATATTATAAAACCAGTTACTACAAGCAGAAAGGTAAATCTGTTTATCCAGAACTCTGCCACAAAATGTTTGGCTAGATCCCCTACTGGAGGGAGGACTGCTATCCAGCCAGTGAACTACACAGTTAAACCATAATACTTGTTTACTTGTTGTGTTTATCTATATAACATCTGCCCCAAAACTTAATGGCTTGAACAACAATGTGTGGTTAGATATCACAATTCTGTGCACCAGGAATTTGGGCTTGGCTAAAGTCTCTTGATGGTGTTTAGCTGGAGACTGGACTAGCCCGGAGAGTCCAAGGCAATTTATCACATGCATAGCACTTTGGTGAGGTCATCTGGAAAGCTGGGCTCAGCTGGGCCCCTCTCCCTGTCCACATGGTTCCAGGTCTCTGTCCCTAAACTCATGGTAATCCATGTTAAATTTCTTACCTGACAGCTCGTGGCTCTGAGAAACCAAGAGCCCTCTTAAAAATTAGTCTCGGGACTGGCATTTAATACTTCTCATGAATTCCTTGTTGCAGCAGTCACAAGACAGCCCAGATCCAAGGGAAGGGGTGGGCTCTCCACTTGTGGATGGGAAGTGTCAAAGTACTTGTGGCCACCTTTAGTCCAACACACAACCTCTTACAAGAACTGAGATGTAATTAATCCCCTTTTACACTTAAGAAAACAGACCCAAGGACACCAAGTGATTTGTCCAATGTTGGAAGGAATATCCACCAAAGGGTTGGGACTAGAACTGCTTTTCTTGCTAAAGAAAAGCAAATGACCTCCTCCAAAATGCTCTTGTAACTAATAAATTTACTGATTCAGTGGAGCTCTCTATCCTCTTAGTCCAACGTCCTGAGGACCATTAATGAATTGGTAACTTTGGGGAAAAGTCTGTGGTGAAAGATTTGTTTTCCTGATCCCATTGCAGTACTTGGGACTTAGAAGTCAGGTGCTACTTCATCTCTTCTTTTGTGCAGTTGGTATTTCTTTCTTTATCTGATCTCGATCAGACATTTGGTCTCAGTGACCATCTGGGATGGTCTTCGATCATTTCAGGTAGGAGAACTGGGCCTGGCTTAAGTCCATAAGAGGATACTGCACATGATCAAATTCACTGCTTGCAACCAATACGGTCTCAATGCTTCCATTCACTTTTAGGGACCAACTCATTTACCATTTTGTTTCTTATAATTGACTACTAGAAAAGATGTTGAACCAAGTGACTTCCATTTTATTTGTTAAATAGTTTAGAGTCCCTGATTCTCGTATTTGAATTCACACACACACACACACACAGACACACACATATATATAAATGCCCTCTGATCTTTTACATATATATGTGTATATATATATATATACACTTATATATACTTATGTGCTTATATATTAGATAGATACATAAAAGATCAGGAGGAATAGAGGTACAAATAATAACCATTATTATTTATTAATCTTTATGTGCCAGGAACTTGGTATTTCAAAACATTATTTCATCAGTTCTCACCGTCAGTCAAGGAGGTGGACACAATGATTTCCATGTTACATGTGAGGAAACTGGGTCGTGGAGAGGTCACAACCTGATCCTGAGACCACAGAGCTAATAAATGGTTAAGGCAGGGAGACTTGATACCCAGATCAAGACAGAAAGTTGACTGCTCAAATCTCCTCTAATTCTGAGAATCTAAGGTTCCAAGTTATTCTCCTTGCTCCTTCTGCTTTCCCTGTGGTTATATGGCAGGAAGTGAGGAGGAAGAATTTTCCTTAATTGCAGGACGAGTGGGGAAGAGATTAGCATGGAGCTTAAAATACATGACTGTCTGCTAAGAGTTGTCAAAGTAAATTGTGTCCCCAGAGACATTTAAAAGCAATTTGAGCACACATTTACACATGGCTGCAGTTGGGGAAGCTGGTGGCTAGGCTATCAAAGGGGATTTTAATGGAGTTCTATAAGCAATAGTTTGAAATGTTTTTGCATAAGACATTTCTTTGCAAAAACCCATGCCACATCTTAGTTAATCCGGGCCATCTGGAACCTCACTTGTCACTTGAACATTCATTTAACCACTTTGTAAAAGGTTTCTAATTAAAGAGGAATGGGACTTGTCCAAGGGAAGTCTACGGAACAGATCTTGCAGATAAATCTATCCCTAAGATGAGACAAAACTGCTTTCCCTAATGAGCACTGTCCACCTAGCCTGTGAACCAACAATGCTTTCTCTTGAATTTGTTGTAATTCAGCTTCTTTAGCAGAGCACGCAGCAGCGTTGATTGCGGTGGACATTTTCCAGTTCAAAAAACTTTTGATCACTCATCCTGGCATAGTGTGCAAACACCTGTGAGACAGTGGTTCTCAGGGTCCCCAAACCACCAGCAGCAACATCACCCAGGAACATAACAGAAATGCGAATTCTTGGGCCCCGTTCCAGATCTTCTAGCAGCCTGTTTCAGCAAACCCTCCAGATGATTCTGTTGTGTGTTACAGTTTGAGAACCACCGCCTTTCAGCCGACCTTTTTAGATGTATTTTTCCCTATGTCCTTACACACACTCTGGTACAGCTAACTTGTACTCTTTTTACGTTTATATGGCTATGTGGACACATGGATATAGATTTATGGATTTATTATATATAAATAATATGTGTAATAAATATATTTTATTTGTATATTTAATATAATATAAAATTATATAATATATAAATTATATATCTAAATTATATCTTTTTGATATGTATATATAAATTATATATTTTTTAGATATGCATAAATTATATATATAATTTCTGTCTCCTGGTCTTTGTCCATATTGTTTATAGGACATAGATTGTGCTTTCTCCTCTACCATCCTGACCCAGGCTCTGGTATCTACCTTAAAAGACATTTGTTGGAGGAAACTTTTCCATTCCTCTCCTAAATATGACCCTTACATCCCAAAAACTTGGTCCCACATTGTAATGGAATTTATTTTAAATGGTGGTGACTAAGAGTTTATTATTTATGCAACCCATTCTGTGAGTATCCACTCTGTCTAGCACTGTACGAGGCATTGGGGATCTAGTGGTAAACGAGGCAAACATTTCTGGAACTTATAAATCAGGTAAGGTGGACTTTCTCCCCTCCTGTCATAGATCATAGCTCTCTGAAGGAGTGTGCGTGTCTTGTACCGCTGGGTGTCCTCCAGGCTCTATTAAGTTACAGTGAGCAGGTAGAAGGCAATGTGCTAGTCTTCTCTGGTCTGTAGAGAATGCACGGGGGTCTTGTGCTGTCATTAGTAATGGCACACTGTAGTGCATGCCAAGGACATGGAGGTCCTGCTACTGGGGCACCTCACCTCCTCCAAACCAGACTTTCTTAACCTCACCACTGTGGACATTGTGGACGTTGTAAATTAGATGATTCTTTGATGCAGAGTGCGGGGCGATCTTGTCCATTATGAGACATGTAGCATCTCTGACCTCTACTCACTGGTTGCCAATAGCATCACTCTTCCCAGCTGTGACAACAACAAATGTCTCTAGACATTGCCAAGTACCCCTTGGTGAGCAAAGTCGACCTGGGTTGAATCCAACTGCGTATATGTTTCCTACAGAAAGTAAGACTTCAGAAAAATATAAAAGCTCTCCTTACATGTCTGTAGGAGCATTATGCAGAAAAAGAGCTCGAGATGGAAATGTAATTGAGCCAGAGGGTGAAGCTGGAGGTTGATAGAGGGTCGGTTGTGGAAGGAACTTTCTTAACTTCAGGATAGTCTTATGTTTAGAAAGTTACGCGGTGGCCCTTGCTTCCCTTGCCTTTGGAGATGTTTCTAGGAAGAAGTTGCTGCGGCTGAGGTCGAAGAGATTGCTGCCTGTGTTCTCCTCCAGGATTTTGATGGATTCTTGTCTTACATTGAGGTCTTTGATCCATTTTGAGTCTATTTTTGTGTGCGGTGTAAGGAAATGGTCCAGTTTCATTCTTCTGCATGTTTTCCCAACACCATTTGTTGAAGAGACTGTCTTTTTTCCATTGAATTTTCTTTTTTGCTTTGTCGAAGATTAGTTAACCTTAGAGTTGGGGGTCCATTTCTGGGCTCTCTATTCTGTTCCATTGATCTCTGTGTCTGTTTTTGTGCCAGTACCACACTGTCTTAATTATTATAGCTTTGTAATAGAGCTTGAAGTCTGGAATTGTGATGCCGCCAACTTTG
>CM053607.1:33043646-33058926 GCA_028646535.1 Procyon lotor | reverse complement strand
GTGGCTGCTATCAGCTGAGCTCCAAATAAAAACATATGTTTTACTCCATGCCACTTAAAAATCAAAGTATGTCTGTCATTAGACAGCATCAGGCTGAATATGATGTAGGGGGGAAGATTCAAGTCAAACAGATATCAAGACACAGTTTGGTATTTTCCCTGCTCTCCTAACCTATCCCTTCCAACTTAGCCAATCCAATTCAAGTAACATAAAATTCTCTTTTTCCTTTTACTGATTGCTGATTTTTAAAGTAGGAAATAAGGGAGTTTTCTTAGGCTTACCCAACCACCCCACAGCGTGCAAGAGTAACTCTCTACGACCATCTGTGCAAGAGACCACAGATGCCTCCCCCCGAACCCCTATGGAATGAGCTGTCCAAGCAACCTTCTTTCAGGCATCCATTGTCCAGCATACTGACTGCATAAGTCAAATAGGGAAAAGACTAGTAAAATGTGTATGACACCTGCAATATTCCCCCTTGAAGTTGAACTTCAGAGGGAAATCTGCCACCACAATTTACTTCTCTGTGGCAGGAGCTCCTAGTAACCTAGGGTAATGCAAATAAAGTAAGAACACTGGACCAGCAGACCATGGAGAGATCATTTTTTTTTTTTAGAAAGTTAAGTCTAATTAACTATTTTTTATTGAAGTATAGTTGACATACGATATTATATTACTTCCGGATGTACAACACAGTGATTTGAACTTACATACTTTATAAATGATCACCACAATAAGTCTAGTTGCCATGGGTCACCATACATGTTATTGCAACATTATTGACCATATTCTCTATGCTGTAGCTTACATCCTGTGACTTGTTTTTTTTTTTTTTTACAAGTGGAACTTGGTATCCCTTAATCTTCTTCACCTATTTTGCCCATTCTCTCCCCCCCGCCAATTTGAACATGAGGAGATTTTGTTGTGCACAAGATATTCATCATGCCATGGAAATCAGGCAATCACTCTGGCCAAGAAAGATTTTCACAAAAATGTTCTGAGCACTAATATAACTATATATTCTTAAGTCTTCTTCTCTACATTCTGTTGTCTTCCCAACATAACCCTCTAAATATCTATATCCACGTATGGAAGTTTAAAGTTTCTTTGCAGCTAAGATACCCGGCTTCCTCAAACTGATCTTTTGTCCCACAAGATACTTAATTGTGCCTTGTCTTCTGAGCTTTTGGATTTCTGTAACATTGGAGACCCAAACAAAATTCCTGAGATCTTGTCTTCATTTAACATCTGTTCCAAGCCTTAAAAATCATAAATTATACAGCAAAGATAGGGCAACATCTGTTCTGCACTTAGCCCTTGATTGCTTTCTTTGGGATGGTAGATGAAGGGATGTTATAACTTTGAGCTAAGATCTGAAAGTACGTTGAATCAAACAAAAATAACCTTACCTAGAACAAAGGATCTATGCAGGACATGTTTGACATTCAAAATCATTTTTACGGAGGCAGGAAACTTCGCTGGCAAGAAACTGACTTACGCCAACTTTGTTAGTTTGCTGGAGCTGTCATAATGAGTACCACAGGTTAGATGCTTGGAACAAGAAATGTATGTTCTCACAGTTCTAGAAGCTAGAGTCTGAAGTCAAGGTGTCAGCTCCCTCTAAAACCTGTAGGGGAAGGATTTTTTCTCAGCTTTTCTTAGCTTCCAGTGGTTTGCTGCCAGTCTTTGGTGTTCCTTTGTCTGTAGAGGCTTCATTCCAATCCTTCGTCTCTGAGCATATCTGAATCTGTCCAAATTTCCCTTTTCCTAAGGACATCAGCCATTTGGATCAAGGCCCACACTAATGGCCTTATTTTTATTGTATTACCTCTGTGAAGACTCTGTACACAAATAAGGTCATATTCCAAGGGACTGAGGGTTAGGACTTCAACGTATCTGTTAAGAAAGTGAGAGTGGAAGCAACTCAATCTGGGACACCAGCTTAAGCAAAAAAAGGAATTTATTGGAAAGATATGTGGTGACTTACTTAATTGAAGGAAGAGCTAAAGCAAGAAGATCTAAAAAGGCAAGAGCATGGTTGCCCAACGATCCAAGGACCAGGACCTACTCCCAGCCCCAGTGGGAGGCTGCTGTGTCAAGGGACCTCCACTGACTTCTCGTCTTTGCATCACTCCACATGGCATTCAGAGTCCCAGGAGAAAGTCTGATTGGGTCACTACGTGGCCGGAAAAGTTGGGAACGCCATGATGTGCTCTCCCAACAACACGAAAGCATCAGAGAAGAAAAAATTCTGAAAGGTTTGGGGTTACTATTACCAAAATAAAGGAGGAAGGTTGTGAAGTGGATAAAACTAAATGTCTTATCTAGATCCTCCAGCAGGAAACAAGGAAGGGAGCACAATTTGGGAAAAAAAAAATATTTTCAGGTACTGCAAGTTCATGATTAATTCTATGTTCATAATATGTCCTTGATGATTATTAATACAGCCATTCAGAAAAATTTGTCATTCTGATATGATTTGCCTTTCCAAGATCAAGATCATGGGGGGAATTCCAGCTAATCATGATTCTTTTACTGCATTGTCTTTAGTTACACTTTGCAACCATGACAGTTTATAGATAGAGAAAATGAGTTCCCAAGTGAGCCCTTCTCCCATTCTTTGATCTGCTGTTCCCTGTACTCTGGTCCAGGTCAAGACACCGTTGTGTGGCTGGCTACAGGAAGCCTCCTGACATGGTACGCTCCACTGCTCCCTGATGCCTTGGAGGGAAGGGTATAATTCTCCCCCCTCAACTCCAGAGGCGCCCACTTCTCATGTTCCGACACTGAGGGGGCCCTCCTTCTTATTCCACCCTCTTTCCCAAGTCATCCTACCACCACCTCTTCAAAGAATATAGCCATTGTTATGTTAGTTACGCTTTGAATTAAGAAAAAAGAAGAGGTGGGAAAAATTAAAACCAGTTGCATAAAGTGAAGGATATAAGGGGGTGTCTCATCATTCATTGGTATAAAATCTTAAAGAATAGACTTATCCTCCAAGCTTTCTGTTTGCCCTTATTCTTTGAAACTTCCGAAGACAAATTGCTGATAGATCTACCGGAGTGTTCTGCCTGTTGTTAAATTCCCTGAACTGCCTGGAATGAAATTCCAAGACTGGAATATGAGTGGAGCAGGTTGCATCTGTCTCCAGAGAAAAGAAGGAAGCTAGTACCTTGGCAGGACAGGGACTGGGAAGCGGTGGGCCCCAGGAGGGAGAGCACACCCCAATAAATGAGGGCAAGGTGTTTTATATTTTTTATACTGGTCTCTACCAGTAAGTAGGACACGATGGAGCAGGGAATATTTGACATTCTACATTCTTGGCATCAGAGAAATAGTTAAATGGCCTAGTTCCGAAGTAATGCCTGTCAACTCTGTTCACAACTCCATGGCCAGACCAATCACTTGGCCCCATCCAACCACAAGGAGGCCAGGAAGCACATGTGCCCAGAAGGGGGAGCTGGACATACTTAGCAAACAGCAGCAATGACTTCCCCTTGTCAAAATGCAGACTCCCTCCCCAACAGACTGATTCTGGAGATCCTTGGAGTCTGCATTTTAAATGGGTCTCCTCAGGTGAGTCTGATGCAAGGGAGAAGAGTGGAGTCTCTGGAACACTGACTTAGAACTCACCTCAGGATAGCCAGGTGATCAAGAGGATGGGGGCAAATCTGACGTCCAGTTCTTAGAGCTCAGATATAGAGCCAAGCCTGGGAGACCTTGTTATCAAAGGGGGCCATGGATGCCTGGATGCTGTGGTCCAGAGGGCTCGACAGAAGATCCCAAAGTGCCCAGGCATGAAGGTAAGTGTTGGAACCATGCCTGAGACACAGCAGACCCTAAGGTGTGTATCAAGCTTCTCAGAGACAGGGAGAGGAAGGGGGATTTGGGGTCAACTCCAGCAGTGACTCTCAGCTGTGACCTAAGGTTGATACTTCTGTCCAAGGTTGATACTTAGGCATGCAGAAGTCATGGGCCAATGTCACATCTCATTATGTAACTGCTTCTTTCTTTCCTCTGTCCTTTTCTGGCGTCATCTTCCCTTCCTCTACTACCCGCTCTCTCTGCCTTCCTCCCATTATTTTCTCTTTTCTTCCTTCTTTATTTTTCTTCTTAGTCCCCTCTCTGATTTACCTCTTTCCCAATATCTCCTCTTCTTACACCCCTTCTCCTCTCTACTCCTTCTCCACTGTTCTTTCTCCTGAATCATTCTTCCCTCCATCTCCCTCTCATTCCTTCTTTCCCGTGGTACCCACACCTTCTATTCTCTCCCCAGGTATTATGCCATCTGCTGCCAGCCTCTGGTCTATAGGAACAAGATGACCCCTCTGCGCATCGCATTAATGCTGGGAGGCTGCTGGGTCATCCCTATGTTTATCTCTTTTCTCCCCATAATGCAAGGCTGGAATAACATTGGCATCATTGATCTGGTGAGTACCTGTGCAGACCCTGCTGGTTTACTCTCTGATGAACTGTATTAGCTTGGGATTCTGAATAAACAAACAGTATCAGGTTGGGTGGATAGTCTAAGAAAGATCCTGACAGTGGTCTGAGTGATGACAATAACAACCGAAAAATGCAAGTGAACATTGTGGAATGTTTGCCGTATGCCAGAAAGTGTGCTCAGACTCCACATAGGATCCTGACAACATCCTTCTCTCATCTCATCCAGATGAGAAAAGTCAGGCTCAAAAAGGTGCAGTAACAAAGGTACAGTCCAATAAATAGCAAAACAGGTACTCAAAGCTTAGCATTCAGACTACAGAGGCTGAGGTGCCCCAAGAGGCCTTATCCCATTTCATGGCTTCCAGTGGTCAGCAGAAAATACATCGCATGGGTGCAGACTTCCAGAGAATGAGGAGAGCTCTGGGCCAGGAGTCAAGAGAACTGGACCCTGAGCCCAGCTCTGTCTCGGACTCTGAGGGACTGCGATGAGAAGGTACATTGGTCCTCAGTGGAGGAGCGTGTCTTGCAGGGGCGGAGGAGAGCAGCGCAGGACATGCATGCCAGGCGTTTGCCAACCCCCTACCCCAATGATCTTTAAGAGTTTGCCAGCTTTAACACACTGTGTTGATAGTGCCAAACTTGCAATGAAGATCAAATGTTACGGTGGGGGTTCACTGGTGGCGATATATCCCTAAGGAAGTTGTCAAGCAGTTACTTTGCGATGGGGACCAAGTTGAGGTAGAAAGGGGACTAGAGATGAGAGATTGAGAGCAGGCTCCCGCCCAGCAAGACTAGTTAGAGTAGGAGCTGCCTGTTCTTCCCTCCACTACATTCCCAGCCCCTAATCTTGCCTTGTTCTTTGTCCAGGAAAGGATATCCAAGCCAAGGCTGGGCCAGGATTTGCATGTGGTATGTCAGAACAAGAGTTCCTTGGGCTTCTGAAAGAAATGCTGGGGACAAAGGAGTGGAGAAGTAAAAGGGGATTCATACCAGGGAGACTGTATGGATATTTTCTCGAATCCTATCCTTCTTCTTTCAAACTTCCAGTTTCACCATTTTCAAGGGAAATGAAATTCAAATTTCCAGTGACCAGTAGAGTAATAATTATGGCCGTCCCATGTTGAACTCGTACTGTTGGCCAAGTCCATGTTCACTTAATCATCACTTCTGTGAAACTCACTCAGGCCTCACAACCATGCGTAGAGGTTGATCCTATCATTGTCCTCAGGAAACGGAGCATCAGAGAGGTTAAGTCATGAGCTAAAGTCAGATTGGCAGGGAGCGGTTGTGACTCTAGCTAAGCGGAGGCTTACTGCCCTCCAGAGTCTAGGCTCTTAATCTCTGCTAAACTTACTCCTTAATGAAAAAGACATTTGGAAGTGTAAGTTTTTGTGCATCAGAACTTTCAAAAAGAGTGCAACACTCTTACCTTTGGATATAGAATTTCTAAGGGAAAGAATTTAGAGAATTGTAGTCCATTTTGACAGTGAGATAGAGGCATCTCCAATTCATTTCATGCAGCTGGGGAATGGGGCATCTGCTTGTTGTGAACATGCCTAGTGTTTGCACTATGACACTGTGATTGCATTGAATATCTTTCCACTAATCTGCACGTTGAACTGGCCTCCAGAGAAGCTAGCATGACCCATACATTCACGATACAGATACAGCTAATTCTCACCATTCGCAATTAAGTAGGTTCTATAAAGTTGCCACAAGTACTGAATTAGCAAATACTGACTCTGCTTCTCGGAAAAATACAGGGTTAGGTTCCTATAGGTTCTGGTCACAGAATTTTCACCAACTTGTCAGTACATAATATATGCTGCTTATGAGAGAGGCCCAAGAAATGTACGGTGACAGTAAGGTTCATACAAAATAATGGAAAATATAATCTGCAAACACTAATCGGAAGGAAGCTGGTGTAGCTGTACTGTTATCAGTGATAAAATATATTTAAGGCAAGTCCTACTACTTGAGGTAAAGAGAAATATTTCCCTATGAGAAAAAGGTCAATTCAGTAGGAAGGTATACTAAATTTTATAATGTGCTGTGAGACAAGATGCTAGATAATATGCAAATAAAATAGCGTATATGTGTATCATATATATTATTCATGCATTTGCTTATGTTTGTGTTCACATGGGACGCAGGCTGACCTTGGACAGCTCTCATCAGCCAAGGTCTCTTCCTGTACAAGGCTGATAACACAGAGCTGTCAGTAGACAGAGTTTATAGTAGGGAGAAGAGCCTTTCAATCTTTAAAAGAGATCCAGTGTATCACAGTATCTAATACTAGTGAGGTTTATTCCAGGAGTGTAACATAATCACTGTAATTCACCTTATTAATAAATACACAGCTAAAAAAGTCCACATGATCATCGCTTTACTGCCAAAAACTCATTAACAAAATTCAGTATCTATTCTTGTTTAAAAAATTCTCATCAAACTAAAAACAGAAGAGAGCATCCATAAAAAATTTCCAGCGAGTATCATACTTAGTAGTAAAATATTGAAACTCCCCTCCTGAAACAGAATGTAGAATGGTGTCCACTATTACCTCTTCTATTCAGAATTACACTGGAGGTCTTATCAAGTTCAATAATGCAAGAAAAATGACGTTAAGACTGGGAAGGAGGAAGTGAAATTTTTATTATTTGCAGATCACATGGGCACTTAGGGAGAAAATTCATAAGAATCTAGAGACGAGATTAATAACAAACTTAACAAAATTGCTGGATACATTGCCATACAAAAAATTTTCACCAGATTCCTCATACCAGCAACATCAATTAGGATTAAGGACTTTAAGGTGGTACAATTTATAATAAGATAACAAGTCATATACGTAGGAATAAATCTGACAAAAGATATGCAAGATATTTGCCCCCCAAAATTGTAAAATATTACTGAAATACATTTTAAAAGAGTTAAGGAAAGGAAAGAATCACCATGTTTGTGAATTGGAAGGCTTACCATGGGAAAGAAGTTCATTTTCCTCAATCATTCTACTCTGTCTCCAATCAAAATCCCCAAAGATCTGTACAGTAATTGATAAGGTAATTCTAAATTTTATATAGGAAGTGCTGAGATGTAAGAACAGTCTCGAAGGAGACGGGCCACAGTTCCAAGATTTTTACTACTAGATGTATTGTATGTAGGCAGATGGGGAAGGGAGGAGACACAAACTCCACTCTCGGTTGGGTAAAGAGATTGAAGGATGATTTGTCCCTATCTTATTTCTCCTCTTTCCTGGGGCCTTCAGCCCCTTGTGCGGAGACAGTCCCTCTGTGCCCCGGGATGCAATCATATTCTTCTCTACCTTTGCGGTTCTATGTGCTATAGGCTTATTAAGAAAAGAGAACTTGGCTGATAAACCTTCTTCTCTCTTTCCTTCTCTTTTTCCTCTTGTGTTTTCCCCTTCCCTTCCTGCCTGTCCCTGTTCCCCTCCTTTTCTTTCTCCCTTCCAATCCCTCTTTTGCTTTTTCATCTTTTTTTCTTTTCTCACAATTTTCCTCCTTCCCCTCTGGCTTCTTTCTCTTCACTTTTCCCTTCCCATTCTCCCTTCTGTCCTCATTTCTTTTCTCCCTCCAACTCTCAGATAGAAAAAAGGAAGTTCAACCAGAACTCTAACTCTACGTACTGTATCTTCATGGTCAACAAGCCCTACGCCATCACCTGCTCTGTGGTGGCCTTCTACATCCCGTTTCTCCTCATGGTGCTGGCCTATTACCGCATCTACGTCACAGCGAAGGAGCATGCCCACCAGATCCAGATGTTACAACGGGCAGGGGCCTCCTCAGAAGGCAGGCCCCAGCCGGCCGACCAGCACAGCACTCATCGCATGAGGACAGAGACCAAAGCAGCCAAGACTCTGTGCATCATCATGGGTTGCTTCTGCCTCTGCTGGGCTCCATTCTTTGTCACCAATATCGTGGATCCTTTCATAGACTACACCGTTCCCGGGCAGGTGTGGACCGCTTTCCTCTGGCTTGGCTACATCAACTCTGGGTTGAACCCCTTTCTCTACGCCTTCTTGAATAAGTCTTTTAGACGTGCCTTCCTCATCATCCTCTGCTGTGACGATGAGCGCTACCGAAGACCCTCCATCTTGGGCCAGACTGTCCCCTGTTCCACCACAACTATTAATGGATCCACACATGTGCTAAGGTGAGTGTGAAAGGGTTGGTTAGAGTTTGCTTATTTGCATGACTCAGAACCGGTACCTCTCTAGTTTTTTTTGTTTCCAGAGGGATTGTTCTTGAAAAGCTGAGCAGCGTTTACAAAGATTAAAGAAAAAATTTACTATCTGGTCATGAAGTAGAAGAGTGGATAAGGAAGACTCGGGCTCTGGGGGAGACTGGCCTGTATTCCAATCCAGCCTCCGCCATTCTGTGACCTTGGGCAAGTCATTTAAGCACCCTGAACTTCAATTTCAATTTTTTAAAAAAATGGAGATCCCAGTTACAGTATCTACATCACAGGGTTTTTCTGAGTGTAAAATTAGCTAATGTGTGTCGAGCGCATAGTACAGATCCCAACACCTAGTAAGCACTCAGCAAATATTATCTACTATAATTTATAGGTAGTGTTTTGTGGTAGTGGTTAAAAGCATGGGTTTTAAGGTAAAATAGACTTTATTTTGACTCTTAGTGCCACTACTAACCATTTGTATAATCTCTTTTTATTTTACTCAACTGTAAAAAAAAAAAAAGTAATAACATCCATCTCATCGGGCTTTTGTGACAGCTAGAGATAATGTATTCATTTAGGGCCTGACTCAGAGTAAGCACTCATAATACTCCTAACAATGTTACTAATACGATTAGTAGGAGCAGTAGTGATAACATATGGCCTGATACCCTAAGGTAGCCATAAAATAATGTGGTGAATGAAATAAATAGAAGGATGAATGTGCAACAGTAATACCACGTGATAAAGGATATAATGGAGGTATGGATAATCAAGAAAGGGAATTTGAGGAGCAAAGAAGCTGATATGGCTTAAGAAAATCAGGAAAGGCTTCAGAGAACAGCATTTTTTAAGAATTTGAGACTTGGAGGAGAGATCATGGAAGCCATTCTAGGAAATCGAACAGCATGAAGCAAGAAATGGAATGTGAAAGAACATAGGAAGGTCAAGTGGCTTACCCAAGGTCACCTGGGTTGATGGAGATGGGAGTGACTTTCGAGCTGGATGTTCAGTGAGCAGTCATGATGCCTCTCTCTAAACTCTGAGAACTTTCCTGCTCCCTTAGGCTAGAGTCGTTCTCAGCCATGAAGAACCATGTGTTAAATAAGTACATTCATCCTGTAGCAAAGATAAATTGTCAACATTTTCTTTTTTTGCCTCGAGATGTACAGACATTTCTAAAACGCAGCTCCTTCTTTGACACAAACATTTAATTTTTCTGATGGCGGCATTCAGTTGTCCTGGCGGCTGAAAACTGGGGAATTTTCATTTGTGTGTGTAAGAAAAGAATAAGGGAAAAAAGGGTTTGCAGTGAAATAGAAACACTTTGCCTCAGAGACTGCTCAGAAGTCTGAATTCAGTTTACTGCTACCAGGGTGGGCAGACTTGTAGTTAAAGGCTAGTCTGGTGTTGAGATTCCAGCAGGTGGAAAGGCCTCCGAGATGGCTCCTCTAGGCCGGCGTTCTCTCCTGATTAGTGTGCCTTAAGCGAGGGTCATAGGAAGAATCCAGCCATAAAGTGTGTGTACAAGAACATTTTTTGCATTTGGGAACATGCAGTAGGTCCTAAAAGCAAAGGTGGCAGTTTTGAGGTGGTTTGTGAATGTAGTCTCCATGCTCTGGTTTTCATATTTCTGTGTAAGGTAGTGAAAAGTGCAGGAAGTTGATCCAAGATACTTATCTGGGGAAGGTGAAGGATTTTTTAAGGTGAGGGAGCCGACCCAGAGAAGACTGTTTGAAGCCTGAATCCGCTACGGTGTAAGCTTTACGAGGACAAGAATCCTGCCTGTTTCATTCATTGCTTCATACCAAATACCCAATATGTTGCCTGATGGACAACAGGAACTTAAACTCTTTTTTTTAATTTATTATTTTTTTGGAACTTTAACTCTTGATGAATGAGTTAATAAAGTTAATAATTCTCTAGATCAATTGTATGAGCACCACCTAAGAACAACGTGTGTTTTTCTTAAAAATCCTGTAAGCAAGACATAAACAAATTCAGATGGATTCAAGAAATATAAAACCTAAACAATCAAAATTAAAATCCAGCTTTTTTCCTGTTGATCCTACCCCTTACCTCAGAGACAATTAAAACTAGTCTGGTGATTTTTTAAATGCATTTACAGACATTCATAAAAACATACACATTCATAGATTTCTCTCCATTTTATTTTATTATTTTATTTTCATCATCGTAAGTGCACTCCTTAGTCCCCCATCCCCCTGTTTCACCCACTGCCCCCCGCCCCCGGCCCCCCTCTGGTGACCATCAGTCTGCTCTCTAGAGTTAAGAGTCTGTTTCTTGATTTGTCTCTCTCTTTTTTTTCCCTTTGCTCATTTGCTTTGTTTCTTGAAACTCATGTATGAGTGAAATCTTATGGTATTTGTCTTTCTCTAACTGACTTATTTGCTTATTAGTGTTATAACTCTCTAGCTCCATCCATGTTGTTGCAAATGGCAAGATTTCATTCTTTTTATGGCTGAATAATATACCACTTCTTCTTTATCCATTCATCTATCAGTGGACACTTGGACTGCTTCCATAGTTTGGCTCTTGTAAATAATGCTGCAATAAACATAAGGGTGCATGGGTACCTTTGATTTCGTGTTTTTGTATTTTGGGGGTAAATACCCAGTGGTGCAATTTCTGGCTCATAGGGTAGTTCTGTTTTTAATTTTTGAAGTGACCTCTAGACTGTTTTCCAGAGTGACTGTACCAGTTTGCATTCCCACCAACTGTACATGTAGGTTCCTTTTTCTCCACATCCTTGCCAAGACCTGTTGTTTCTTGTGCTTTTGATTTTAGCCATTCTGACAGACGTAAAGTGACAGATCATTTTAGTTTTGATTTGCATTTCCCTGATGATCAGTGATGTTTGAGCATCTTTTCATGTGTCTGTTAGTCATCTAGATGTCCTAGAGAAATGTCTGTTCATGTCTTCTGCCCATTTTTTAATTGGAGTGTTTGTTTTTTGGTTGTTGATTTGTATAAGTTCTTTGTATATCTTGGATACTAACCCTTTACTGGATATTTCATTTGCAAATATCTTCTCCCATTTAGTAGACTGTGTTTTAGTTTTGTTGATTGTTTGCTGTGCAGAAACTTTTTGTTTTGATGTAGATCCAATAGTTTATTTCTGCTTTTTTTTTTTTAAGATTTTATTTATTTGTCAGTGCACAAGCAGGGAGAGTGGCAGGCAGAGGGAGAAGCAGGCTCCTCACTGAGCAAGGAGCCTGATGGTGGGACTCGATCCCAGGACCCTGGGATCATGACCTGAGCTGAAGGCAACGCTTAACCGACTGAGCCACCCAAGCATCCCTATTTTTGCTTTTATTACCCTGCCTCCAGAGACATATCTAGAAAAAGGTTGCTATTGTCAGTGTCCGAGAAATTGCTGCCTGTGCTCTTCTTCTGAAACCTTTATGGTTTCAGGTCTCACATTTAGGTCTTTCCTCCATTTTCAGTTTAGTTATCTTTGACAAAGGAGGAGTGACTGACTATGGGAAGAAGATAGTCTCTTCAATAAATGGTGTTGGGAGGATTGTAGAGCCACATGCCAAAGTATGAAACTGGACTACTTCCTTATTCCCTTTATTTTATATAAATGAGGTCATTTTATATGTACTTTTTTATACCTTGCTTTTTATCCCTTAAGAATGTATTTTAGAGATCATTGCACCTCAGAACATTTAGATTTAACTCATTTTTTTAACTGTTCTCTAAGCATGTTAAAATTTATTAATTTCCCATCAGTGAATATGTAGGTGTTTCCAGTCTTTTGCTGTATCTAACTGTATTGTTTTTAACACCCTTGAACACTTTTCTTTGTGTATATGTATTTCTTTTAGAGAGCTCCCCAAAGTGAAATCGTTCCATTTAAAAATATTAGGTTTATTGTAAGATAGACCTCCGAGAATACAGTAGTGATTTGCATTCCATCAGCGGGCTGTGAGAGTAGCCTCTTCTCCTTCCTTTCACTAACACAATACATAATTTTTCTCTTACTCTTTTGCTAATTATGGGAATTCTGTGTCACTTAATTTGCATTTTCCAGATGATTTGGTAGGTTGAACCTCTTTTAAGTTAATTATTGACTGATTAAAAAGTTGTTGACATATATTACCCTTCTATAAGCTGCATCTTCACATATTTGGTGCTTTGTGTGACAATTTTATTGTATTTTTCTTACTAATTTCTGAATAATATATTCTAAATATTAGTCCTTTGTTACATAATTTGCAAATACATTTCCTTCTCTTCTGCTTACTTTTGAACTTTGGTTGACTTTTTCATAAAAAGTATTTGAATTTTGAAAGCACTATTGATTTGACCTCGTAAAGCTAACTGTCTTCCTTCTTGAAATATTTTTCGCATTGCTCTTCCTTTTTTTTATTGTGTTGTATTAGTCACCATGCAGTACATCATTAGTTTTTGATGCAGTGTTCCATGACTCGTTGTTTGCGTATATCACCCAGTGTTCCATGCAGTCCGTGCCCTCCTTCTTACCCACCGCTAGGCTCACCCATTCCCACACTTCCCTACCTTCTAAAGCTCTCCGTTTGTTTCCTGGAGCCCATATTCTCTCATGGTTCATCTTAGGAGAAGGGAAAAATGAAGGGGAAAAAATCAGAGTGGGACATGAATCACATGAACTTTCCTAAACAGTATATACTTTCTTGGTTTGCCTCCTGACTCACCAGCAACTTGTTCTTCGTAGCTTTTATAGGTTCTTCCTTCTCTGGCCTCTAAATCTTAGAGCTCTTCAGGGCTCAGTTCTTCTTACTCTTCTCAAATGACATTCTCACTTAATGTGATTTGACCATCCATGGTTTTTGTGTCCTCAATCTCTCTTTAATTAATAGCTCTAGATCAGAGCTGTCCTCTAAGCTCCAGACCACAAAATCCAATTTGCTTTCTTGACAGCCTCACATAGGTGCTTCTTAAGAATCTCACATTTCATGTACTTTAAACACAATTCTCTTTTATCCCCCACCCACCCACCTACTCCAAGTTTCCAGAGCCTCCTCTATCTCCATAAGTGGAACTGTCATCTACCACGTTGCTAAATCTGGACACTTTCTGTCACTCTCAGGGAGAACTACCATATTAAACTGCAGACTTAAAGCTTTAAAAAAGAAAAACCAATCAGCTGATATTGGAAATATGGAATTCAATCTAAATACATGTGAAATCCAAACACAGAGACAAAATGTAAATCACAAAAGTGTAGGATGATGTCTGAACATCCTGCTGCATGTTTAAAATTTGGAATTTGAGGGCATCTGGCTGGGTCGGTCCGTAGAGCATGCGACTCTTGATTTCAAGATCATGAGTTTGAGCCCCACGTTGAGGGTAGAGATTACTTTAAAAAAATAAAAATAGTTGCTCAGTCCACAGTCTCTCAAACTGAGGGTTTTGGAGGGGAGGGGGGTGGGGCTTGGGCGAGCCTGGTGGTGGGTATTGAGGAGGGCACGTATTGCATGGAGCACTGGGTGTGGTGCATGAACAATTAATCTTGTAACACTGAGAAAATAAATGTATTTGGGGGAAAAAATAAAGGAGAGATATAATATGAAAAAGAAAGAAAGAAAAATAGAATAGAGTAGAATAGAATAGAATTTGGAATTTGATAAGTGCAACTTCATTTTCCTCATGCAAAGCATTCATTGACAAATTTCTATCATTCTATGTTATTAATAATAATGATTATGATGCCTAGCATAATTCCAGAAGAATGTGCCAGTCACTGTATTTAAGAACTTTGAATGCATTATTGCATTTAATTTTTACAACAACCAAATAGGTTGCTCTCATAATTACCATGACTTTAACAATGAGAAAACCAAGGTTTAAAGAAGGTATGGAACTGGCCCACGGTCACACAAAGTCTTCATGATTGTCTTCAGGTTAATGAAAGATTAAAACACTCAATAAAATTGAAAATTATCTTGCCTTTAAAAAAAAAATCTTCCCTGAGAATCTATAATGTATAGAGGACTTAGTCTGCAGTCCAAGAATCACACTGGGGAGAGCTAGGTCATGGCAACACTCCAAAACTGTGAGTCCTTTTTGTTTAAAGTCTCTTTGAGAGAATAGAATTTTACTTTTCCAGGTTGAACTAAAAACAGGCCAGTCTGCCTCAGTGGTTTGGAATTGTAGGGCCTTCCAGTCTTGGTCCTATTCTTATAGTCCTTTGACTTATGCAACATATTTATTTGTTTGTTTGTTTTTTATTTAGATTTATTTATTTGTTTGAGAGAGAGAGAGTGCATGAGCAGGGGGAGGGACAGAGCCAGAGGGAAAGTGAGAATCCACAAGAAGACTCTCCTCTGAGCTTGGAGCACCATAAGGTTCTCTATCCTAGGACCCTGAGATCATGACCTGAGCCAAAACCAAGAGTTGGCTGCTGAATTGCTTGAGCCACCTGGGCACCTCCACCCCCTCCCTCCCTCCCTCCCTCCCTCCCCCTCCCTCCCTCCCTCCCTCCCTCCCTCCCTTTCTTTCTTTCTTTCTTTCTTTCTTTCTTTCTTTCTTTCTTTCTTTCTTTCTTTCTTTCTTTCTTTCTTTCTCTCCTTCTCTCTTTCTCTCTTTCTTTCTCTGTCTCTCTCTCTTTCTTTCTTTCTTCTTTCTTTCTTTCTTT
>CM053607.1:33020022-33043546 GCA_028646535.1 Procyon lotor | reverse complement strand
TGAACATACCATTTGGTTGGCTGATGAAGTATTTTATCTAGATATGTAGGTTACATAGTCTTTTAAAAAGAGTTTCCAGACATGAATTATTGTGATATATATGTTTCTTAGGCAGTTTTAACTTGTATGCCCCCATATATTAGGAAGAGGCATAATGCCATCATGTGGGCAATGGATTCTAAGAGGTTCATCCTGGGTGTGGACTGATTCTTAGCAAATTTGGAGCCAGCTTCTCTCTCCTTGTCACATCTTTAACCTGGCTCTATAGTTGTTTTCCCCATCGACCAATCTCTCTCTTAGTCTGATAGAAGTCACCTTTCCCACTCTAGGAAACGCCCATCAGACATAATGGTAGAGAAGGAAAGAAATAACCTAGTGAGAAGACATTGGCTGCATTCCCACTCAAGCCTGAGACAAGACAAGGTTGCCTTGTCACCTCTACTGTTTAACATTGCATACAAAATCCAAATGACAGAAAGAAGAACTATGAAATATAAAAATTAGAGAAAAAAAGAGCAAAACTATGACTATTTATAAACAATATAATTTTTTGACCAGGAAAATCCACTCTAAACCATGAAAACTAAGACATTTCACAAGGATGTCCAGATACTGAATAACTAACCCAACATTCAGTGACTCCTACACCCTAGAAATCACCAGTTAGAATGTAGATGAGAAAAACTACCATCACCCACAGAAGCAGTAACTAAAGGTACTATGAAAAGTGCAAAATGAAAACATAAGACAGATATTGAAGGGAACTTTAAAACTTTACTGAAGGAGAAATCCAAGATCTTTCTAAGGGTTCACTGTGGACAGCAGAAGAGGGTACTAAAACATCCAAATTTTTCCATGGAAGTTATAGGAAACTCATCAGAAATGAGGTTTGCAGATTCTGGAACTTGATTTATTAGGTTCTGAAGTTTGATTCACTGTAACTGTATCCTGAGCACCTAATGTGTCAGGCACTGTGTATGAGGTGGTAGATAGTAAGATAAATGAGAGTCGGAATCTCCCTGAGCTCGCAGCCCAAGTGAGGAAAGAGACACATAAGTACGTAATTACACTACAGTGAACATTGCTGGGGTTGTGCACAAGGTTTAATGGGACTGAAGGGATTGCTGCCTAACCAGTGGTTTCCTCATCATCACTGATGGGGGTCACCCAATCTCTGCTTGAATTCCTGCAGTGAGAGAATTGTACTACTCAATGAGCCTGCTCAATGGTTGGGCAACTCTAGAGTTGAGAAGGTCTTCCTTATATTGAGGTGAAATCTTCGTCCCTGTGACTTCTGCCTGCTGGCCCTAGTTCTGCCTTGAGCAAGAGAAAACAAATCTTTCCGTATGTTTTAGCTCTATGTCCCTTCCGAGGCTTTTCTAAATTCTTCCATTACTCCATGCAATCTTGTTAAAGGTTTGGAGAACATAATAATGCCCCCCATTTGTAACCTTTGTTATTATTTTTTTGATCATTTTTCCTTCAAACTATGGTCAGTAGACCACTCCCATTAAAATCACCTGGGATCTGAGTAAAAACACAGATTCCTGGACCCCATTCACGGAATTGGGGAAAGTTAGGGAACATAACATGTTTGCCAAGATGATTCTTACGTGTGTTCAACTTGGAGAACCACAGACTCTGACCCTGGTGGATCAGAATGGTCCAATGTGTGCTGGCATTGACTGTTCTTCCGGGTTATGGCACATATTATAATTCTTAGGTCCTTTTAGAGTCTCTTAAAGGGTAATAATTTTATATGATTGAACTAGTAAAATTCCTTTGGAAGTTGCCTCAGCTCAGCCATTCTTCAAGCCAAGTGATTCTAGCCACTTGGGAGGTGAAGTGTGATCACATATACTGTGACCACATAGTGTGGCAGGAGATAAGAAGAAGCCATCCTGATGTGATTTGGAGTTGATTCAGGGTTTGATTCTGGAGTTCTTTGTCCATTATCCTTGAATAAATGTCAAGGATCTTGCCGGTGCTGTTCTCTGCTGAGTCTTCAGAGCCTAGTATAGTGCCTGACACATTGTAAGACTTGACAAGGAGTAAAGCAATGCTTCTGTCCCTTTTCCCTGGTCTCGCTTCTCTTCTATTTAACTGTCTTTATGAAGATTAGCCCCGATGATCCAAGGCAGAGCAAGGATTTGTGGTGCTGACAGTAACCTTAGAACAGAGATTTTTCTCTACATGAAATCCACTGAGGATTCCAATTTTGGCTTCTTGGGTAAATAATCCCTGCCCTGCCTGTCTCACTACCTCATTGTGAGAATCAAACGAGGTAATGGAGGTGAAATTGCTTTGCTAACTGCAAAGCTCCATCCTCGGGGGAGAGATAATTATGTTATGAGAACAGACTATTTATAAGTTAGGTAAATAGCTAAGATTGCATGCTTAGCAATGCAGAGATGGCACGCAGAGTTTAGCTTTGGGGATGGATTTCTCTGCTCTCAGGCCAGGCTTAGATATCTCCGGTGGTTCTCCGAGTTTAGATCTTGCCCAAACCTAGGACACTCACCCAGTTCCTCAGAAGGCTGAGAACTTCTGCAAGCACTTCCCAAAGAACTTCTTGTCTACCTAACTGGGCTCTTGGCTACTATCCTCCATTACCTACCCTCAATCCCCCCCTGATAAATAGTTTTTTTTGTTGACTTGGGGATTCCTAGAGCTGTGCTATCCAATAGGGTAACCATTGACCACACTCCAAGGATTTAATGGCCACATATTATATGTAGGACAGTTTCATTATTGTAAAAAGTTCTATTGGACAAAATAGCTCTAGAGCCTTCTCTCTGTAATGAGGTAGTATATGCTTTTCCTCAGACTTACTCTTACCAACCAAAGCTCAATAAATAAGCCAATTCTAATGGATGTGCTATAGAAGTCTTTGACATTTCCATGCACAAAATTAGTATGCTCAGGTTTACATATGGAATCAATATAGGTGGAAAATATGAGGATAGAGAAAAATTGAAAGTGAGAAAGAGGCAAAGAGAATGAGGGTTCAACTAAAAACAGTAGGAGGAAAAAAATCTTCTAGACTATTGCTTTTTGTTGGTTCTTTTATAAATAACAGTTATCAGAATTTATCATTGTATTTACTTTTTGTTGACCTGTTTATTATCCATCTCCTCGGCCAGACTATCCATACATGAAGCCAGGTAACAGGTCTGTTTTATACCCAAAAGTTCCCCCAGGGAAGAGCACATCGCTCAATTTGAATACTCAAGTAAGTTTTCACCACTTTAAACAAATATTTATTAATCCCACAACCAGAATCATTTTCTTTTTCACTGTGACATCATTTGCCAATTTTCAATGCCAACACACCAGAATTTCCCTTTTAAACAGAGATTTTCACACTGTAGGTTGGAGGATTACCCATGGATGAGACAATAATTTAGGTTTGATTTTACTTTGGGTGCTTAGAGGTTTCTGCTAATGGTAGAAAGTTGTTTGACATTTAAAAGCTATTTAATGGCCTTTGCCTTGAACTTCAGAGGTTACAATTGGATTCAACATTTATCTCCTTGTCTTGAGCCAATGCAAGACTTAATCTGGGTGAATCAAAGATGAGCGAGGATGACCTTGCCTTATCTCCCCCACCTTCCTCCAGGGCTGGCTGCTTAATTGGCAGGCCCAACTCAAAATGCAAATCAAGGGCCCCTTGATCAAAGTGCAGGTAAAAACTTCCATCGAAAGTATTAAAATGACCTTTTTCTTTCATCTGCTGTTTTTCTCTCAACTTGTCATGGCATATTTTCTTTTCTATTCACCTGTCCTCCAGAAGAAAAATAAAATATAATTTTAAATTATTAGCAAATATTTATCATTCATCTGTATATTATGCAGTGCCAGTTTTCAGTGCAAATATGAGAGCATTTTGCTTATATGGAATCACCAAAGTGTGACACAAGTCACACAAATCGTATTTCACAATTCAAGTGTGTGTATGTATTTTGTTTTCACCAGCCCGCGCACAAAACTAATACAACTGTTTATACTTCACCTCTTGATAATACACACTTCCTACTAACACTCTGCCTCCTTCAGCTTCCTGCCCAGCAAGGAAGCACTGAAAGGGAAAAGAGCCATGGTTGGCCATATCTTATCCATTCTTTCTGTGCTGATATTCTCAGCAGAAGGGGTTGGCTAATACGGGGGAACATGAGTGAGAAAAGACGTGATAGGGTTTTTTTGTTGGTTCCTCCTCCTTAGCACAGCCCTGCCTTCCTCTTGCATTGGACAAGTTCTGGTCAAATAGAATCCATGACCTCTCAGGGCTGTCTACATTCCCATTCAGTCATAGACGTGTTGATAAGAAGCATGGGCACAGGATTCTGGAGAACCCATGATTTGTGGGAATTCAGTAAGAGTAGTAAACATGTTGTAGAAGTTGCTGATAGAGAGACCATGGAGAAAAGGAAAGTGCTTTCTCTATATAACGAGTTCACCAAGTACTTGTTTGGAGTCTTAGTAAACTCTTTATGCATGGTGAATCTACCAGAAGTCTGTGCTCGTGGGGCATCACTAACGTTTTGAGGCAGCAAGGAGCCATGGTGTACACACACAAACACACACACACATAGCCTGTGCCCCCCGGAGCCCCCCATAACCAGTGCATGTTACATTTTTCCTTCAGACCTCACAGTTTCAAAGATAAACTTCTTAAGAATTCCAAGATGGCAACAAGCAGAGCATTAAAACCAAGGTCTGGGTTTCTGCCTGGCTGCGTTGGTCACACGACCATGAAGCTGGCCTGTCCCCGGTCCTTCCCAGTCACAACCTAAAGCAGTGTCTCGGGAAACATTGCACTTGTTGGGATCACACCAGGAACACGAGCAAAATAACAGCATTGGAGGAGCTCCCCTTGCCTTGAGTTCAGTAATCAGGTGTTCTAAGCTGCCTCCCAGAATGCCCTCTTCTGTGCCGAAATGCTGAGGCCGAAGTGTTATTCCCTCCACTGAGACGTTTTTCAAGGACAAGTTCCCGCCCCTAACCTAGAAGAAGGTGAGCGAAGGAGCTGGAGTTTGGCTCATCTGGCTTTTAATCCCAAGACTTGTCACTTACTATTGATACACATTTCTGGGTTTCCTCCATCTGTAAGATGGGAATACTGTGAGAACTCATCTCTTGATGGACTGTGTGCTGGCTAACAACATTAAAAAAAAATAGTCATCTCGGGCTTTTGTGAAGGGGAAGTCTCTGTGCAGAGGGGAGTCCAGCCCCTGCTGTCACCCAGAAAGGGCTTCCTGAACGGAAGCAGGTGCAATTGCTGTTATTATAATTATCTATGTAACATCATTCATATCTTGGTCAAACAAACTTCTCCAGTTATTTTCTCAGCTTCCTGATAAGCATTTCTTAAGAAATGAGTCAGGAGAAATCTCTGTGTTCTAAACACTGCCCTCAGACGAGGAATGCAGAGCTCCCTCTGCCAGAAGAAAAACCCAGAGATGAGTTAAATTAAATTAATCACGCTGTTTATAAATAATTGTTTAAGCAGCACGAGACGAGCCTTGTTTCCTGGGTACATCGTGCCCCATGCTGAACAGTTGGGGCTGTTATGTTGAATGTGCCTCTGGCCTTTGAATTACCTTCAGGCATGTCTCAGACCCAAACTAAAACACGGTAACCATGTCAAACGAGTCGGGTGCGTTCTGTGTGTATTTGTTTTTCCCCTTTGGCTCTGCAGGCGCGCTCGTTGCTAGGGTGCTAGGGTTCTGTGTACCAGCCTCCTGGGACTGGTGCCCACAGCACAGGATGGTGTGCACCACACCAAGGGGCAGACTCCCGACCCACACCGGGCTCCAGAGATGCCTGAGGTGGTCCGAGGTCACCGACGTGGGCAGTGTGGTGTGCCGTTCTAACCCTCGACCTTATATCGCAGTAGAGGCATTAGGAGCTTTTAATAGCTGAGCCTGGGTCCCAGTTGTAGAGAGTCTATTTAATGGGTCCACTTGGGAACCAGAAACGCACGTGTCTCGGTTGCTCTGATGTACAGCAGTACTGAGACCCACTGGTAGAGTGGGGAGAGCAGGAAGCCCATGTCCATCACCAAGCAGCCCATGATCTTTCGTCACAAATAAAACAAGGAAGTCGTAGGGGCGCCTGGGTGGCTCCGTTGGTTGGGTGTTTGCTTTTGGCTCAGGTCAGGATCCCAGAGTCCCAGGATCAAGTCCTGCATCGGGCCTCTTACTCAGTGGGGAGTCTGCTTCTCCCTCTACCCCCCACCCTGTCTTGCTCTCTCTCTCTCTCACTCTTTCTCAAGTGGATGAATAGAGTCTTTAAAAAAAAAAAACAGCAGGGAAGTTGGAGGTAATGCTTCAAGTTTAGGGCTTGTTCCACATCTTAAACTGCTGAGGTGGTGTGGGTCTAACCCATTAGTTCTCAGCCAGGGACCATTTTGTACGCCAGGGGCTATTTGGCAACGTCTGAAAGCATCTTCGGTTCCGCCACCGGTGGGCGCTACAGACACCCAGTAGATGTAGGCCAGGGATGCTGCTCAGCCCCCGACCCCCACCCCAGCAAAGAACGGTCGGGCCCCAGATTTCAAAATAGTGCTAAGGTTGAGGAACCCTGCCTTAAACAAGTCCTCTGGGCTTCACAACACAGGATCTCCTTACCATGGCCAGGGGCCCCGCAAGAGGGGTCTTTCCTTGGAGAGACGTGTGCTTTCCCTGCCCACGTCCGAGTGGCCCCGGCCCCTGTGGCTCCTCTTAATTCATCTCCCTTACCAAGACAAGACAGGTTCAAATAAATAAATAAACAAACAAATAAATAAGCCACCCTGTAGCTTTGTTTGTAGAAGGCGGTTGGTGTTACTGCTGCGACGAAGGGCCCCGAACTCCTGAGGGTCGCCTGCCGGCAGTCACCTTGCAGACAAGCCCTTTCCAGCAGGCAGGCGCTCCGAGCTTGTTCCCTTACAGCATGTACTTGGCAGGGACACAGCCCTCCCGATTTAGTCAGAGCAGCTGTTCAGGAAGGAATCGCCTCCAGAGCACGCAGGAGACCCACCGGAAAATCATACTCCTTGTAAACGCGTGTTCAGTCCGCAGCGTCCGGAGGCAGGTCCCCAGCCCATAGAAGCGGTAAAGCTGTCGTTATACTGGGCGTGAACAAACCCGAGTGTGTCCAGAAGAGGGCAAACACCTCGATTTTCCTTGCAGAATTAATGACCTGGGAGCAACCATGTCAGGAACAAGGGATGCTAAGCTTAGAGCATAAAGAAGTTTCGGGGCATTAGCTTTGATTTTGTTTATCTAAGGACTGTTACCGGAGAAAGGGGTCTGGCTTGTTCTGCAAGGTCCCAGGGGAGAGAGATAGGGACAGAAGATCGACGTTTTAAGAGTACGTATTTCAGCACAGAATGGAATGGACTGCCCCGCTAGGGTGTTCCCAATAAGGAGAATCAAGTAGAGAATGAGTAGAATGAAACAGAAGGAGAAAATTGGATGACCACCAGCCACATCGAAGTGGTGATGGACATCGGTCCCTGGAAGCTTTGACTGAACTCGTCAGCATGGCCGCGGAGGTGGTGGGTTGTCTGAGGAGACGACCTTCCTTTGTGGTTGTGGGAACTGCAGAACCACACGAGGTCCTCCCTCGGTGCAGTTAAACTGGAGACAGAGCGAAATCTACCTCAACCAGCGTACAATTTTCTTTGGTTGAAGCCAGAGATCTTCTGGAAAGATTGCCAACAGGAAGAAATGTGCCAGAGGTAGTACTGTTCATTTCAGGGGCCATTTTGTTTTGGTTTACGATTCCTCTGGCAGTCTGTGGACAGTAGGCAATCTAGACTTCGCTAAGGAAGAAAATTCCTCCCCAGGCTCTGTAGATGCTCAGTGCTACATAGCTGATTTGGTGCCTGAGACCCCATTTGAAGAAAACATTGTCGTCCACCCATCAGGATAAATTTCTATTGTTCGAGCCCTTCATATGAACACAATTACTATCTAAAAATATTTATAGAGAAGGACCCTGAGGCTGGGTTTAAAGAGACACCGCCCTCAATGTGGTCCTCATGTTCTTTTTTCACACAGAGATGTCAGGGCCATGACTTCAGGCTCTGGAAGTAACAAGGTGGGATCCCAACCTAGAGGGAACCAGAGAGAGCAGCTTAGTGTCATGGCTAAAAGCATAGGATGTGATATTTCATAGACCTGAGTTTGACTTCAGGTCCTGCTGCCTTGAAGCTGTGTAACCCCGGGCAAGTTGCTTGGCCTCTCTGTGCCTGTTTCTTCCGGGGCAAAACGGTTCTTGCCTCATAAGACGGTGGTGAGGCTTGTGTGAGATCTTATGCATATGGATAGATAGGTTATTGATAAATTGTGTTCTCATTATCATAATCTTCATCCTTTGAAGCAAAAAGCCAGGAACACAGATTTGTGGAGCAATTGCTGGAACACTGCTTCGTTGTCAGAACGGGTGGTGGAGGGAAATGGTTTGGTGCCACCATAATACCCTTCTGATAAGGGGAACTGTGGAGAAAGGAGGCAGGAGAAAGTTCTAGCTGCTGCTAGAACTGGAAATGCTGTGAAATCATCCACAGGCCCTGAGTGAGGAAGCCCAGCAAACAGCTTCTGGTTGTCGAAACAATTGGGTGCACTCTGGGTGACAGTCAAGCAAAGAGCCAAGAACCCACTTTTCACCAAATGATTTCAGAATGTCTTTTCTTGTTTCCCTGCCTATTTCAGGTTATTTTTAACAAGATTCTTAGAAACAGTTCACAGTTAGAATTGTTCTTGGAGAGCCTTTTATTCTCTAAGAAATGAGTGAATCTATATTTTGATAAACCTGACAAACAAATATATTTGGTGCCTGCTCCTCTTCCTTTATTCTTTCCAGACTTTCATTTCCTTTGCTGGCTGGTTTAATGTCATTTGTTCCTCTTTTTGTGAATGGGCGTTGGCTGCTTTTAAGTCTCTGGCTTTGGGGAAAGAAGTGTGTGTGTGTGTGTGTGTGTGTGTGTGTGTGTGTGTGTGTGCATATAGGGATATACACACATATACATATATGTGATTATCATGTATAATAATTAGATGCTTCAGGAATAATTTGGTTTCCTGGTCCAGACGTCCCCTCCTTCTCCCCTTCTCCTTCCTCCTCCTCTCCCCTTCCTCCTCTCTCCTCTTCCCCCTCCTTCTATATCACCATCACTGTAGCATCTACCATTTACTGAACATGGCTTTATTTTTTTTATTATGTTTAATTAGCCAACATATAGTACATTGCTTTAAATGCCAGGTATTGAGCTAAGTGTCTTACATGTACCATCTTCTTGAATCCTTAATATCCTCTATGGAGTAGGTCTTATTCTTCTTCTTCCCATTTTACTGATGAAGAAACTGAGACTCAGAGAAAATAATTTGGCCCATGTCTTACAGCTGGTGAGAGTTAGGACCGGGGTTCTCATACTGCATTCATCTGATTCTAAAGCCCTTGCTGAAAATCACTAAGCTAAGCTCCATACTAGTTAACTGAAAACTCTGGAAAGAATATGGAACTTCTGGCTCCTAGACATGAGAAAGGCTTCAGAAGTGATCTGGTCACATCCTCCAGCCTGGGCAGTGGTCTCTTCTGTAACTGATCTGACAGCTGTCTATCTCCCCTTCTGAGGAGAGATTCAGCTCCTTATGATCCAAAGCAAGACATTCTATTTTTTGAACAGCCCTCTCATTATGTATTTTGGTCAAATTTTACTTGTCTGTATCATAACATTATAAAAACTTAGTTTTGTAACTAGAAGCGATAACAGGTCTCGAGTAGTCCAGCAGTTTTTAAACACTTTTTTCAGGTATGGAAATCTTTTGTTCAAGTGGAATCCTACTTGGAACTGTGAACAGTGAAACTGTTAGAACAGATGAGCATCTGTTCTAACAAATGCTCATCTGCGCAAGTGTGTGCCCATGGCTATCAAGCCCCTCCCTTCAGTGTCTCCTGTGGCCACACCATGGGCTTATTAGTCTTATTAAGAGAATAACCTGAAAATAGACTGATGAACCCAATGTTTTACAGACAAGAACATTGAGGCTCAAAAACTTAAGATGTTTGCTTAAGAGAATGCTGCTGTATCTGCAGAACTAAGATCTGAATCTGAGTCTCAGAACTCTTAGCTCATTCTCACTCATTCATACCTGAGTGGCCTCTGTTTACACATCTCATATGGACCAGGCACTGTTTTAGGCACTGAGAACATGGCAGAGATCTAGACAGGCAAGATCCCTGCCATGAAGGAGATCACAGTTGAGATTTTACCATCCAATTTCTTTTTGATGGTTTGAGCCCTTGGAAACAACACACACACACACACACACACACACGCGCACGCACGCACACGCACACACATGCACACACATGCACACACAAGCAAATGATCCTGGACAACTTACTCTGCATTCAGTCCAGTTTGCCCATGACTTTCTAAAAGAATGGGCTCTAGGATTCAACTCAAGGCTATGCACATATTTGGTAATTTTAGGGTGACCTTTTCTTGACAATATTGCAAATTATCATTTATTTTTTTCTACTTCTGATTTTCTTTTGGTATATGTGTGGAATGTCCTCGTAGCTAGACAACCTGTTTCATGTGTGTCTTTCAAGAGGATGGAAAGGCCATTCAGACATGTGGGATTTTAAACTGTAAAAGCTTGCTGGATTGAGTTGTAGTAGAATAACCTTGAGCAACAGAGTGGGACTTGGGGTGGATGGGCAGATAGTGAAGGGTACAGAAAGCCTTTCTTGCTGGACCCAATCTGGTTGTCCAGCTCATGTCCCCCAGCTCTTTCCCGACCTAACTCCCTGTGCAATGTGCATGTAAGACTGATCAGTTTTCCCCGAATAAATAATGAGTTCTCCTGCCTCTGGATTATTTCTGCTGTCTTAAATGCTCTTTCTCAATTTCCTGCCTGGCACAATTCATCCTTTAAGGTGCAGTTCCAACATGAGCTCTCTAAACTTCCCTGATCCCCACCCCCTCAATCTCTGAGCAATAACCAATCACTTCCCCCTCTGAAAACCCTTACCACCTGCTTCTCCTTCTCTTGGAAGCTTAGTTCATTATGAGGGATCTTGCTTCCTCTTATGCACCTGACGCACTCTCTTTTCACCTGGGAAAGCTTGTCAAGAGCAGACCATTTTCTCGCCTGAAGTGGTTGGGAGCCAAGGGTACCCATTCAGGGAAGGCACACATTTGGAGGCTCTCATTGAATTGCCCAGTTCGGATCCAGGCTCCCCTTGTGACACATGTTTGACTTCAGGCTTCATGGCATTCAGCCAGAACCTGCAAATAATAAAACCTCAGTCAGGGGATTGTTGGGGATCCTGGGTGGCTCAGTCCTTAAGCATCTGCCTTCAGCTCAGGTCATGATCCCAGAGTCCTGGAATCGAGCCCCGCATTGGGCTCCCTGCTCAGCGGGAAGGCTGCTTCTCCCTTCCCCACTCCCCCTGCTTGTGTTCCCTCTCTCTCTGTGTTTCTCTCTGTCAAATAAATTTTTAAAAAATCTTAAAAAAAAAAAACCAAAACCTCGGTCAGGGGACTGTTGTGAAAATTATATCCGGTGATTCGATGATTTGTTTCTCTGACTGGCAGTGAATGGCACATAATAAATGTGGGCTGTTTTTCTTCTGGGTTCATTCTTTTAAGGCATTTTCTCTTAGATATGTTTAGGTTCAGTCATATTGAGACAGTTCAGCAGAAAAAACAGGCAGTCAGCCTGATTCCCCAAAGACTCACAGTTCCAACTCTTTTATCTGTCATTTAGGAATTATGGTAGACAATGGGAAAATAAATCTCACAGGAGAGCGGTTGGACTTTACTTGTATGTGCATGTCGAGATGGAGGGTAAGAAGCACACTAGGATTGGAAAGGGCCGTGCCCACCGATTTGATCTTGAGGGCAGGCATCTCGAACTGTGCAGATGCAGCTCTTTGGGTCTTTTCTGCAAGTAGCACAAAATTGCAGAACGCGTGCTGACTGTGATCCAAGAGCTTCCACCCCATGGACATGCTGCTTTCTGTCCTTGCTAGGACTGTGTCTTCCTGCAAGTCAGTTTTCTCAGCTGCCTGATAGGACATTTTGTCACTTGCCGCGACCCTCACAACTTTTACCCTATCAGCATTCTATACGTGCTATTCTTTATTTACTATTTACCTTTAAATACATTTTTTCTTCTTTTTAAACGTTGCTTTTTTTTTTTTTTTTTTTTTAGTAGTCAGGGACAGGGGAAGAGATGCTTTATTTTTTACTTATTTATTTTTAAGGGGGGCAGAGGCAGAGGGAGAGAGAGAATCTTAAGCAGGCTCCATGCCCAGTGCAGAGCCAGAAGTGAGGCTTGATCTCACAACCCTGAGGTCATGACCTTAACAGAAATTAAGAGCCTGACGTTGAACCGACTGAGCCACCCAGGTGCCCCTAAATACATTTTTAATATAAATAAATGTATTTGTAATGGAAACTGTATCATGGCCTTGAATGCAAAATCATATATGGAAGATTACTTTAAATATAAATGCAATGAAAACAAAACAAATTGTTCTTTGTATAAATTGTTATTACTAAAATATAATTCGATCCCATTGCCTGCCACAGGCTCTGAGCCTGAGACCTGCTCTCCATTTGTTAGGTATCAGAAACTTGCTAAAGCCAGAGCAGGGGGCAACTGAGTCTTTCTCTTTAAAATAAGCAGAGTGAAAGAGAGATCAAATGCCCTTAGCATGAATCCAATTATTGAACGCTGTGCCCATTGCTTGACATCTCACCCGTGGAACACATGCCACGTTTGGGATATACTGGCTCTTTCAGAGCCCATGTTCTGTTCTGGTGGATAGTGAATCTAAAGACAAATGAAGAAATCGACCTAGGACATTGCCTTTTGAGTGATTGAACTTACTGATAACTTAGTACAAGTCTATGTGCTTACTGTTTCTAGACAATTCAGTTAATTTTTATCAGCTCTTTGTACCCAAGCGTTCTATTTTTCATCGCATAAAGAACACCAGCCAAAGATTGCTTTGGGTATCTCTTTACATTTTAAACTCTCACATTTAAACTCACATGGATGAGTCCCCATCCAGTCTTATTTCATCATCAATGTCGTAAAAGCCAGTAACTACCTCCCCGTCCACTTGGCTAAAATGCGCTGTTTGTGTGTATCTGGGTGCTTACACTCTGACCCCCCGAGGAGCCCCACTGAGGGCCTCACACTGTAGCTCTGGCCCTTCCCCCTCACCTGTGCTTCCTCTTTGCAGCCTCCAGAGTCTCTGGCCCAAAGTGCTATCTCAGGTGTGAGTAACCGGATACCCACCTGCTCAGGGGATCTTTACCCCAGTGTGCAGGGGAATTACCTGAGAGCATTTTTTTAAATGCAAATCTCAGGGTGCCTGGGGGGCTCAGTCGGTTAAGCATCTGCCTTAGGCTCAAGTCGTGATCCTGGGGTCCTGGGATTGAGCCCCACATCTGGTTCCCTGCTCAGCGGGGAGTCTGCTTCTCCCTCTCCCTCTGCCCCTCCCCCCATTCTCTCTCTATCAAATAATAAATAAAATCTTTTTAAAAAATGCAGATGTCTACTGTCCCTACATGACCCCTGCCCTCTCACCCCCACTGACAGAGGTCAGGTGCGGATCCTGGGACTCTGAATTTATTGTAGCTTCCCAAGATAATTCTGACACACATAACCTGTAGACCCCTTTGTGAAGGATGACTTAGCTTGTGTTTTTTCTCCTTTTTCCCTTCTCCTCCTCCTTCTCCTCCTCCTTCTGGAACACAGGTAATTTTAAGTCTATTTCATGAACTGTTAATATTAAACTTCACCACAAAATTCTTCCCTCCACACAGATGACTTCCACATTCCCCAGCAGACAGAATTCCTGGTTGGGGAGGCAGAAGGCCTGATTTAGAGCACTGGCCCCCCACCACTTCCTATCGGTCAGTCCCTGGCTCTACATTGACCTTCTTCCTCTTCTGAAATTGAAAAGAGAATCTGTACTCTCCTTCCTTGGCGATTTGGGTTTAAGATTAACTGTGGGAAAAGATATAAAAATACTTTGTAAATTGTAGAAGATTCTACTAACATCGTTAAAACAAGAAACTGCACTTGAAGAACTCTGTTAAAATGTCGGAGGTTCTTTCTCAATGATGTTTTGCGCTGGAGATTTCGAGCGGCCCTGCCAGTGTTTCTGCTCAAGCATATGTTTGAGGAGAGACAGTTGTGCTCTCGCTGCATTTTAAGTTGTGGCATCTCGGCTCTCCTAGCCTATCCCACCCAGATCCATTTAACAGCTTTGCAGTGTAATTTCACAGATTCAGAAATTGAGGTCTTTCAGATTCTTTAATACAAATCCAAAAATTACCCTCTCTGTGTTTCCAGCAAAACCTCTACCCTCCCTACAGAATATAAAGTATCAGATACTAACAATAGAATATTAAAAGCCAAATTCAAGCAATTACCCACAGCTTTGGAGAACAGTCCCACACACAGCTGGTGCCCAATCAGAAAGTCTGTATCTGTCACCCACCATCTCTGCTCCCCTTGGAATCAGATTGTCAGAGCTGCAGAGGATCTTCGAGATAATCCTCCTCCTCCTTTAGCAGTTGGAGAAAGTGAGGCACACGAAAGGGAGTAAGTCATCAGAGGCACATGTGGATGAAAGCCAAAAGGGCCTTCGTTCCCGGGTCCCTGGGTGCTGGCTTACCTGTCCTGTTCCTACACCCTGCATGTTCACGTAGCCTGAATTGGGAGTGGCACAGACATGCGGCAGCGATTCTGTGGTCGTCTCAGTCTCTGTTTGACTCTTGACTCCCCGGCAGGACTGTGTGAGAGAGCCGATGGAGCCTTTGGAAACACTTCTCAAAGAGCCTCCTTCATTCTCCCCAACTGCTCTGGAGCCTCCCACCTGGCTCTCCCCAGCCCTGATCTCCTGTCGCGTCGCCCATCCTAGCCGACCCCCTGGCTCTCCCCAGCCCTGATCTCCTGCCGCGTCGCCCATCCTCCATCCTCACTCTTGGTTATGTGTTTTCACCCACCCACTCTGACTCTATCCTCCCAAATTTCCTCCTGCCTTTTCTTCCTTCCTTCTTTCCTCCTTCCCTTCCTCCCTCCCTTCCTTCCTGTTCTTTATTTTTTTCTTTTAATATTTATATTCAGTGATTAAGAAATACAAATGGGAGGAGGTATGCAAAGACTTGAGGCTGCATCTTGAGTTATCTAGAGAACTTATACTTGAAAATAGCATGAAGAAGGAATATATAGCCAAGGATGAATCAAAAGCTATGTTCAGAGCAAGTAGCAAACCCAGAAATAGTTAGATCTCAATATTTAGAGAAGAAATCTTGCATATTCTATTGCAATAAGAATAGTCTTCCAACTGGAAAGAAGAGAATATTATAGGGAGAAGGTTGCTGTCCAAGATTCATGAAAAGTATTTAACTGTCTCTGAGCCAAGTTGTATTATCTCAGAGGATTAAAGGAACTGGTTGATAAGATCTCTGACTGGTACTCTTTCGAGGGTGTGGGAAATGACGGCAGCCTGGAGACCAGTAAATATTGCCCAAGTCCTTAAAAAAGACTAAAGCTAGACTCCAGAAACTGTAGACTCATAGCTAGAAATAGACCTTACCGAAATTCTAAGATAGCTATTACACAAAGGATTTGTGAGCAAGAGTCAATGTTGTTGACAAAAAACAATTCATGCCTCATGCCAACTAATCTCATTATCAGGACAGATTTACTGTGTGGCAGAGACATTTCAGCAAGATACTGGATCAAGCCTTCCACGGTGGGTTTATTCTCAGGCACACTGAATGATAGCTCTTTGCTGGGAAGGCGGTCTGTGCCTAAAACAATTCTTGGTTTTAGCTTTGTCCTAAGCAATGGGGTTTTTGTTGTTGTTGTTTTGTTTGTTTTTATCTTGACTGAAGGCTGAAGACCTAGCAGGTAGATGACACCAAGCTGAAAGATCTAGGTAGCAATAAATTATCTGATCTTCTGTGTGCTTGTGAAACCCTTGAAGTCTGGTTTGAATGGGTGCTAAGTAATCATATCCTGAATGGAGCAGTTGTTAAGATTTAGAATGATCTCAGTTGACTCAAACCTATAAAATGAAATTTATCTGGAATTAATGTACTGGGTTGTATTTTGGCATAAATAAATAAAATAAAATAGGCTGTACCAATGTAATAAAGAACCACAGGAATGGACAGCTGTTTCTGTCAAGAAGATACAAATTGGCAACAAACTCAGTATAAGCCAAGAACGTGTTGCTATTAACAGGAATGAATTTGGTGTTGACCACATTCATAGAAGTAAACCAAATTGATGGTGAAAAGTACATGATATATACATGTGAGGCTCACTGTGTAGATTTGTACTCTTTCCAGGGATAATGATAATAAGGATTGTTTTCAGAGGACAGTGATCATTATGGGTAATAATCCGGAAACTGTGATATATAATGAACCATTAAAGAAAATGAGAATGTGTAGCCTAGAGAAGAGAAAACTTGGAGGATATAATTAGCAGAGGGAAGAATTTTGAGTGGGCCCAGAGGGCACAGTAGTTCTATTGGGTTGAAATCATAGGAAGATTTTGGCTGAACATTACTAAGTTCTTCTAATAACTAAAGTTGCTCAAAAATAATAAAGGCCTGGCGGGTCACTGGAGATTCCCAAGTACTGTCTAAATGACCACCTATCTGCATGGCAGGAGGGGCTCTTCTGCACAGGGTGGGCCCTTTGCTGAGATTGTGGGGCGGTCGGTTCAAAATCTAAGGTGCTATGATCTCCCCTCTCCAGGGATGCGGTGGAGTGTGGTGGCCAATGGGAGAGTCACTGCCATCCTCCAGCAACTTCTTCCTTGGTGGCTCCTCAGCCCGGTGACCCTTAGGCCCTGGGGCGCTGACTCAGAAGACAGCCATCCCTCCGAGAGAGGGCAGGCTCTAAGCCGCTGCTTGTGTGGGACCGCTCCTGCCATCCATTCTCTCCACCATGCCTTCCGCCAGGCAGCCACGCCTTCCGCCAGGCAGCCACGCCCACCGGGGATATTCTCTGGGTCTCCAGCAGGTGGCGCTGGAGGCCCTCAGGGGACAGGAGGTCTCCTCGTTCCCTGGGATCTCTCCTCCAGAGACCCCCTGCAGAAGGGATTTTTTTCATTTTCCAGCACTCCTTCTTCCTGGCGTTTCGCCCTTGCGTCACACTCTCTGTTGTCCCTAATATGTCCCCTTACTGTTCCTGGTTTGTCTCTCTCATGTTCCAAACACCATCGCTCACTGTGTCCTATCTCAGTCATAGATGTCTCCAAATACGCCTTCTTTGCTGTGTCTACCCACAGACATTGTCAAAACACATCCTCCTGGCGCCTGTCTTGGTCAGAGCCATGTTCCAAAAGCACGCATTTCTTGCTTGTTCACGCCTGTTACAGCCGTGGTCAAACTCCTTGCTCTCTCGTCTCTGTCCTGTTCTGGGCCAGACCCTAATATGTATGCTTTCTTCCCGCTGTTTGGGTCCAAACCTGCGTCCTCCCAGCCAGCTCCCATGTCAGTTGCAGACTTCTACTCACTCTTCCTTGAGGCCAGTTCCAGTCCTCTTCAGGACGTTCTCCATTTATTTGCTATGGAAGAAATGGGAGCAGAGATCTATCTGAGGAGCACAGTCTCTGCAGCACCCTTGGACCTTGGCCAAAGACAGCTTCCCCCAGTGCCGTGGCCTGGGGCCCTGCTGCTCCGACAGGCTTGCTTCCTCTGTGGGTAGAACCCCTTCTGCTGAGGAGCCTTGGGCAAGGCCAACAACATTGTAGTGTTTTTTAAAGACTTTAGAATCTTTCCCTTGAACTTGTGGTGAAGCCCACGGTAGCAGCTTAAAAGCCGTGAACCTGGCCTTGTTGCTCCCGAAGGAGAGAACTGTTGGCAGCTCCCACTGGGGAGATGGGAGCCTCGCCGCAGGTGGAGGAGGGCCCGGGTGGGAAAACAGTGCTTGACTTGAAGTCGGGGACCCCCCACCCCAGCAGTGGCTCTGCTCCTAACCTGCTGTGAGAACTTGGCCCACGACCTTCCATTCCTGGACCTCACTTTCTACAGACGTGAACTGAAGTTCGGACTCTGGGGTCTCCAAGATCCCTTTCTGTTTCTAGGACCGAGGATACTGCTCTACCCCTCAGCTACCTCGAAAAGCCAAGGCCTGCCTGCCTTTTGACTTTGTTTCAAAGGAACTACCCTCCTCATTTGGGCCTTCCAGACTCCCGATCGTGCCAACTTAGCCCTTCAAATTAACCAGGAAGTCTTTTATTCAAAGCTGAGGTCCTTGGCTCTTAGCAACTGCCCCAGAGTAAAAGTCCCAGGGAAGTAGACACTACCGTGTCCCAGAGCCACGTAAGGTTCTAACGGTGATCTTCGCTGTGATTTCATAGCATCTCAGGACTATCACACTCACTGTTCCCGCTGCTTAAGAGATGTCAGTTACCATTTCCACTGATGTTGACTTTAATTCTGGAATTGAACCGGATAGGAAAATGACTGGAATAAGGCAGAAAAGATCCCCCCCAAACCATTTAAATGCCAAACAAACAAACAAAAAAACAAAACCTAAAACAAAACAGAAAAAACCTCTGTCCTGTAAAGACTTAATTTTACTGAGGAGAAAGTCATGCCTTAGGGAGGGGAAAAAGCCTCTAAAGAGAAATGTTGTTTAGTACTCCTGAATGCTGTTGAGACCAACGGCACCAGGCTGAAACGTTCCCTGTCTAGGCTGGAACTCTCGCCCATCGTGGAGATCAGATTGAACAGGGGATCTAGTCTCATCCAGGATGAAGACAGTTATGTGAGTCCTAACAGGCACCTTGACTCTGGCTGGACCAATCTCCTCTGCTTTTTCAAGTCCCTGTTCTCTGCCGACTACATTCAGGCTTAGGAGACAACCACCATCTGAGGATGGTCTTTTCTTAATACAAAGCAGGGAGCAGCAAGGTTCTGAGCCCCGAGGCCCTGAACCCGGTGATGGCCCCCAAACTCTGTGCTCGGCTTGACATGCTACCCATTGCCTCTGTGAGCACAAGGGAGAGACGGATGTGACAGAGAAGCACCAGGGGCAGGAGAGCATTGTGACCCGCTGTGTGACCCTCAACCTCTCCAGCCTCGAAAGAATCTCTCTTGCTTACTTCGCAAAGTTGTCATGGAGATAAATAAGATAATTTTTGTGAAAACATCCTGTAAATCATAAAAAGCCATTTTGTGTGTTTATTATTTCTTTGGATGCTCCTGGGCTCCCAAGGACAAAGAATTTCCTCACCAAGATGTGAACCAGTTTAGAGACTGAGCTTCCCATGTTGAAAAGCAATACCAAGGGAGCACCTTTCAGGGCTTCTTTCTTCCAAACCCACCCCTCCTCATTCGGTGACTGCACACACCCACACTGCAAATTTTATACAGCAGAAACATTCTCACTTGAAGGGATATTGCTATTCTTACAGAAGTCGGTGGAGGGAGATGGTGACCACAGGCTAATTTGGGTAAGAATGAGCCTCAATTTCATGAAATGTCGAAGTCACATGACAAAAATTCAAATGCCCTTTTGCCATGAAAACATTTATTTGGAGAGAGAAGACCTGGTCATCGAAATGATCCCCACTCTGTAAATGTTTTATATATGTATATATATATAAATTCTGTGAAAATATAAAACTCAAACATGGATTCATTATGAACGAGCAGGTGACAAGACTGTTACATTAAGAATCTACGGAGCTACTGAGCCAGATAATTAAAAAAAATTTTTTCTAATCTGATAGCCAAGGTAAATTATTGTTAATTATGGTTTAATGCTATTTAGCCATCACCTAAATTTTGTTTACATTTCCCATAAAGTAGAATTAGAGTGGGGCCACTCCTACACTTTTTAGTGCACTGAGTGTCCTGTGTAGTCAGCACGTAAGGCACATGTGTGCCTGTTATAGAGAACATGGAAATTAATTATATAATTTCAAAGGATTGCAAATTTTAGTGGTGGCTGTATCTTTGGTTTTATGAACTTAATAGTTACATATGTGATTTATTTGAGGCTAAAGCTTTGAAGGTACTGGGATCCCTCCATCTACTTTGAGTCTCTCTGGAAAACACCCCTGACTTTATGATGATCTGCTTTTGCTATAGTTCCCAGGAATGCATTCTGGGAAAAACAGGAACTGACATAGACGTGTTTTTGTAACAGATAAATTCTATTTCCTGATCAATATTGATGAACCCCACATCTGTTTATATTTATGCATTCTGTACATGTTTATATAAATTATATATTGAGGGAAATCTTAAGTCTCAAAATTAGTAACTGAATTTTGGATACACAATAAAATGCCAAAGTCAATTCCATGCCTCAGTTTTGTGGAGCTTCTCTGTAACTTTGGCAGCCCAGCCCAGCCCATTTCTTAGAAGCTTTGGTGTTTGCTGGAGAATTTTCTGTTTCCAGCATCAGGTTCTCTGAAAGATAAGGCCAGAAGCCCAGGACCCTTAAATGTTGTGCTTCTGCCTGTCTGCCCACCTGCCACCTTTGTTAGGGCCTCATGTCCTGGGACAGATGCCTCTGAGATGGTCATCCCAAGAGCAGAGACGACAGAAGGTTCCGGCCCAGCCCCTCTCAGGGCACACACTGTAGGAGCCATTCAGAGCATCCGGACAGTTGTATATCCAGGTCTTGGATTGAAATCGTTAAGCCTGTGCTTCCTGACTGAAACCTTTTTTGGTGTCATGAATCATCCAACAGTCTGGAGTCCAACTCCCTTCCCCTGGATCCCCTGGGAGGTTAGGCCTAGAGTAGGTGTTTGTGAAATCCAGGGTCAGTCTCTTCTGAGTATGGGACAATGGAAAGATGCCGTCAGCATTTAGGGCATGGTACTCATCTCAACCCTTCTGTTTTGTCCGTGGAGCCTCCATCATCTCACATGTAAAGTGCAGGGGGTGGATAAGAATTAGGTTTTCTAATCAAAATTCTTGCTTCATACACAAGTTTCTTGGGAACCCCATTGCACATAAGTCAAAATAGGATGGGGAACGGGTAGATTTGGATTCCCCATCTCTGCTCATTAATATTATAATATAATGATGACTATATAATGATTATAATATATTATATTATAATGTTATAGTGTAATATATTATCCATTCTAATATAATAATGATATCCCCGGAAGGAGGCTTCTTTATAGGCTAAAACCCTAATAAGCAGCTGGGCCAGGCTTTTTCCCTTTTCCTTCTTTCTTTCTTTCTTTCTTTCTTTCTTTCTTTCTTTCTTTCTTTCTTTCTTTCTTTCTTTCTTTCAAGTTTTTATTTATTTGTTTCAGAGAGAGAGAGCGCGAGTACACGAGCATGAGGCAGGGGTGAGGGAGGCAGAGGGAAAAGCAAACTCCCAGCTGAGCAGGGAGCCCAATAGGGGGCCCGATCCCAGGACCCTGGGATCATGACCTGAGCTGAAGACAGCAGCTTAACCCACTGAGCCACTCAGGCGCCCCTGCACCAAGCTTTTTCTTCTAAAAATTTGTGATGGTGTTTGGTTCCCCCCACTCCTTAGTTTTTATAAAGCATTCATAAGACTCCTGTGAACTATTCCTCCAGATGATTTGCCTCAGAATCACACCTGCCCACATACTTTCAAAACCTCTTCCTCTGTACGGAAAATGCCCCATTGCCTGAAACTTCTATCCTAAAAGGAAATCCTGAGGCTCCACCCCCCTGCGAAGCATCCCCCGTGTCCAGGCAAAGAACGAACCTCAGAAACCTGACTGACTTAGCCGTGGACCCCTGGACCCTCCCTTGCTTTCCTCCCAGATTGTCTTTCTTCACCTTGGAGCCAGCCACTCCCTGGACCCATGCAAGGAAGAGGAACTGCCACGGATTAAGTACTCACTGTGTTTTACGTGGTTTCTCTGTGTTCTGTAGATTAATTCTGCCAACGGCACTACAGTCTTTAGAGAGACAGAAAATTCTCCAAAACCTACTATGTGCCCCCGGTCTGTTGCCAGAGGCCCATTAATAAATACCACTGACGATGTGTCTGCTCTCCCTTCGGGGACCCGAAAATAAACAAGGGACGAAAATACACAAATTGGACAAGTTCGGATACTCACCAGTGCCATAAGGAACATGAAAAGTACAGATGGGGCTCGTGTGTACCTTATCCGGAGGAGTCAGGGGAAGCTTCAAGGAGGTCAGCCCTGTGACACAGGGCAAGAATGCCAACGAGGAGTCAGTTGTGTGTTGATCCGGGGGATACAGTGTCCGGCAAAGGGAACGGTGCATGCAAAGACTCCGAGACAGAAATGAGTGCTCAGTGAACGTGGGGGATGCGATAGGAGATGGGGTCTGATGAGGAAGTGAAAGCTGATAGCGACTCAGTAGATTTAGATGTGATTCATCAGTTACTTACTAAGTACTGGCGTGGTGGGAAGCATTTCATAGGAGACCCCGGGGGTAAATGTCATTTTCCCACTGCACTGATGAAGAAGCAGAACTGAGAGGTTACCCTGAAATTTCCCAAAGGACGCAGAGATTACCGGGAGCTGGAAATGGACCCAGTCCCTGCCCAAGCTAGCCTTTCTCCCCCACGTCCCTTGCTGAGGGAGCCTGACCCCCTCGAGGCCTGTTCTCTGCAGCAGCAAGAACCATCCCTGAAACGGAAGAATCCTCCTCCTGTACACTTTTTCCCTTTTGCCTCCTGTCTTTCTCCATGGAGTGTTTGCTGTCCAAACAAATAAAGATGCATTTATACAGTGGTTCCTCATTGATTTTAAATAAGCTAATTCCAAATACCATCTAATTAGAAGTAAAAACCAATTCTCGGCCAACCAAAAAGTGGTTTCCTGTGAAAACTATTCATTGTATCAGAAATAAGAGGAAATTGGATCTGGTTATATAATCAGAATTGTTTTCTCCTGCATTTCCTTATCTCCATCATTCCTGACATCATCCTTCTACAACTGATGTTATCTTCCTCTGGACCGGGTGTTCGGCTCTGAAACTCAACTTGGGGCATGCCGTTTCCCTGGTCAGAACCCCACGAGGATTCTCCACCGCCTACCACATGCTGGGCTCCGCGTTGTTTTTCTAAGCGTCCTGGCTAGTTTTACCTCCAGTCATTCCTCTGTGTCCCTGCAAAGCCGACAGTATGTTGTGTGCTGACCTTTGCATCTCACGGTCCGGCTGTCGGTCCCGCTCTTCCTTCCTCTGGGCACACGGCCCCCACACTCCCTTACATGGCCCCTCTCAGAGGACACCTTCTACTGGCAGTCTTTTCCAGCCTCCAGAGCCGGTTTTTATGCCCTGTCCGATAAATTCATTAAATTTTCTCCTTTGGAAGAATTCGGAGCTTTTCACTGTCTGCAGAGTCCTCACCGTGCTCTACAAATCTCGCTATGGCTCTGTCGTGTCTCCACCCACGGCAAAGGCTGCAGCCTTCTGATAAGAGAATTTTCTTGTGACCGTCTTGAATAAAATCAAGATGCTTATCATATTTCTTGCAAGGAGCAAAAGGATTATGGCTTTAAAA
>CM053607.1:32999222-33019522 GCA_028646535.1 Procyon lotor | reverse complement strand
AAAGAGTATTCTTATCGGGCTCACCCTTATTACTGCCTCTCCTCTTCTCAACACAGAGCCTTCCGGAAACATTGAGCTTATAAAAGCAAAAGGCCAAAGTCATTCCAGAATTCTGTCTCATCTAATAGTAGCCCTCTCAGTGGAGAGTAGTCTCTATTTATTTTCTAATTTCCTGGCATTTATTTGCTAATCAAACCTTCCAGTTGCGGCTGATGGTTTCACTTGGGGTCGGCTGTGTGATGGAAAAGAAAACGTGGACTTTTTGATTCCCCCTTGAATTCTGCCACCAGCAGAGTGGCTTCTGGCAAGCCACTTCCCGCCGAGCCTCAAATCTCTCACGAAACAAGTGCCCTAGCCTAGTTCACAGATACCAAATATTGTTTATTCACCTGCCAAAGATTTTTGTACTTCAGAGGAGAGGGAAATAATTAATGTTGTTCATTGGCCTTGGATGGCTTCCATGTTAATAGGTGGGAAAAGATACAGTCCCCAAAGCTAGAAAGCCAGGCGAAAAGTGCTAAGTCCAGTGAGGTTAAGAAACCATATGCTAAAATGTATGGCATTGGGCAACAAATACCAAGTGTCATGGTCATTTTCATCACCGTCATCATCATTATTCTAGTACTCCCAGTGGGAAGTCATTCCTGATTTCTCCACCGTCTCTGCCTCCTACATTCAGTTTCCAAATTCTCTTCCTTTGAAAGGTCTTTTATCTCATCTTTCCTCTTTTGTTTCATTGCCAGCTGTCTCGGCTCGTTCCCCATTCCCTCATACCAGAGAACTCCACTGTTTTCTAATGCTTTTCCCTTTACATTCGTCTAGGTTAATGTGTTTTTTAAATTACACACATGCGCATAATAACTAACAAAAATGAAAAATAAGGTGATGTCGCCCCCCAATTTTCCATATGCTGAAAATTTTCCATATTCAACGATGCTCCTGATAGACTTCAAGTGGTTCCCAGTAGCTCATCAATATGTCGTCTTTGCCCAAAACACAATCCCACCTCTAACCGTCAGGTCCTTATGTGGCTGTTCCCTGCTCTGCTGCAGCCCACTGTGTTTTTCTCCCCCCACATGCTAGTTAAAGCCAAGGCCTGGTTCGTGGGCAACCCTATGTGTGAGGTCTAATCCAGCCCACCCAGTCTCAGGCCACAGGACCTAATGCCCCGGGATTATAGCCACAGTCCCGAGGAAGGACGCTTTTAGGCTCGCACGCAAAACAAAAGCTCCAGACCAGGCCTCTCAGCGTAAAAACACCCTCTAATTGACAGAGACCAACCAGTGCATATAGTCGGTGTACTTGAGATAGTATCTTAAGAGATACAAAAGGAAACAACCTTATTAACTATCCTAGGAATGTAAGGAGTAATTGCTATCAGTTTCATTAGTATCCTGAACTTCATTCAGATAGACTTTAATAAAACACCTGCTGTTTAATAAAATTCTGCTAGGCACTAATAATGGGGAGCCTCAGGGGCTTGTTATGGTGGTCTGGCGGTGGGGGGGCATCTTAGGGCAAAATAGAAAGCCTAGGAGACTTTCTTAGTGGGTGGTGGGCATGCTTTACCCCGAGTGCCACTCACTGCAGCCAGCCTGGACTGGTGATTAACCCTCCCACTGGATGTGCAGACCCACACACCAGGGCCAGTGGGAAACTGGTGAGTTGCTTGGGGGAGGACCCTAAGTGGGTATCTCAAGGGCTTAACGAAGCATCGTACTGACAAAGACATCTGCAAAACCCAGTACTGCTCACTACACACCAGAAAATTTCATCTTTCCCTTCTCATTACGTGGAAGCTACACTGCAAAAAAATGTATTACAGTTCTAACATTTAGGGCACAATAAAACTCTTTGAGAGCCAGAGAAGATCTCTGGCCTTTCCCCTAAAGATCTGGACATAGGCACGGATTGTCAGATACATTTCCAAGAAGCTCATTTATTCTCTATAAAGTACAAACCCAAGGTCAAGATGTAAATCCCTGCCTAATGGGAGGCTGTGTTGGTGGATACGACAATATTGATTTGATGACATCACAGAGTCTTTTCTCCTGTCCAGCCTCTGGTTGGTGAGATATTTATTTCAAAGCCATAAATACAGCCTCCAGGGCCACTGTTGTCTGTCGAGTGATTTGTCGTAAAGAACGTATTTCTTCTCGTATCATCTTTCTTTCCCCCAAATAGCTCTGTGGCAATTTTCTCATAAACTGCTACAGATTCCCCCTGAGCTAGATGGTGGAACCTGTCATTGCCTTCATTTACCGACTCCAGCGTAAGGTCTAGAAGAGCCTGAGCAAATGGCTGAGACCTTGGTGAATCACTGAATCCACTCCGGATTATTTCACTCAGTGGAGATTTGTGTGTTGGGCACAGTCGTTGGCTCCGGGTCTGCCAAATCACAGACATCTGGCTTGTTCCTAAGTCTGTTCCAAGAGGAAAAAGGCTGTTCTCCTTGGAAATTGACTGGGAAGGGTCCAGCATCCCTAACTCAGTGAGAATACCTCACATTTTAAAAGTGCCCACGAAAGCTGTTGACGGTTTCCGGAAGCAGATGAACTGGATTCGAATCCTAACGTCAGGAACTTAACTGCTTGAGGTTTAGTTTTTTTATTTGTAAAAGTAAAATTATTTCTAAAGCAAGCGTCAACCAACTACTACGGGCCACAGCTAAGAGTGGTTTTTACATTTGCAAAGCGTATGAAAACAAGCAAAAATCAACAACAGAAAACTAAACAGAAAAAGAACGAAACAAAAAAGGAGAAGAGGGGTATGCAAAAGAGGCTGTATGAGGGTAATAGGACCTCCCTGCCCGAGGACACCGGCCCTATAATAGTACAATGACCTAAATAAATAGGTCCAGCCTATTTATTTACTTACTTACATCCAGCCCTGTATGGGAAAAGTTTACCACTCCTGTTCCAGCCCCAGGATGCCTGTCTGATTCCTTGTGGCCTCTTCCCAGCAGCACGATCTTGAGCAGATTAGCCAACCTCTGTCTCTCTTTCCTCCCATGTCGGGAAGGAGTGATAATAACACTTATTGCTCATGATGGAGGGATTACATACGAAGCTGAGACTGGAGGCTGGTCTAGGGTAAACACCGAAGAAATGTTAGCTATTGCTATTAAAATCATTAAGGCCATCATCACCAACTCTTTCTATGGGATTTGTGGGTATTAAATGAGACAGCATCTCTTGAACACCTGGCACCGTGCCCTTTTCACAGAAGGTACTAGTAAATGTCAGCTACCCTTGTTAGTACGATCCCCATCACTATTATTCTCAATGCTCTTTTGCATTCATCATCTTACCAGAAGCTCCCAACAACCCTGCGGTTGACGTTACCATTCCCCGCTAATACATGAGAAACTGAAGCTCAGGGAAGCAAAGGGCTAGACGCCGAGCCAGGAAGAGGGATAATAAGGGCGAGTGTAGATTTTGCATTCTGGACCAGCCTGTCCTCTCTCCACACCAGGCTGACTCTCCCGTAAAACAGCTGAGGATCTGTTGTTTGTTAGTTTTCTCCAAATGATATACTTTGAGTTCTGGGAGCCTGACAAGACGGGCAAACACGACTGTGTTCTTCCCTGGCAAGGCTCTGCAGACAGGAAGCTGGGAAAATTGGATTCCAGCCATTTGATCTCAGGACTGTATATGTAACCAGCCAACCGCTGATGACCAAGCCTAATGGAAAAAGCCCTGAGCAAACAAACACAACCCCCCTTTAGGACCTCGTTGCTTCTGCTGCCAAGAGTGAAATTCGCCAACAGCGGCCAGCACCCACCCTCCCAATAGTTCCATTCGGGACAGAGATAGCTTCAGAATGTGCCAGACTTCAGTCTGCCACTAGGGACCGGCCGAGCTACCTGGCCTGGGGAAGCGTGAGAGGAGGAGCCAGCACGTTTTTGACGACAGAGCCGGTGTGGTCAGATGCGCACTGCGTTGTATTTGGTCCGGGCCAAAAGCCAAAACACATCTGAGCAAAGCGCACCCTCGGAGTGATGTGTAAAGCAGGTTCTCAAGATCATAGTGGGAGATAGCGGGAGCGGGAGCTCATGACTAAAAATAGGGAACATTTCAAATTTCGCTCATGGAAAGAGTCTGTCATTTCCGACCAACGTGAGCTGTAACTCGGTGTTGGCTCAGGTTTCGTTATGGCCATAGATGCAAAGAGCCTCTGTTGTTGGACAGTGTGGAAGGTGGTGCCCCTGAGGCTGTCCTTGCAGATGTCGGGAAAATGACCCTTACAGAGCTTCGGCATTGCCCCTGATGCATAGGGAAGAATTGGAAGGTACTTTGTAGGAGGGGCGTAGCCCCGCGAGGCAGAGCTAATGACCTTCCTCTGCTGGTGGCGGTCAGCTTTGCCTCAGGAACAGCTATGTGACTTGTTCCCCACCCGTTGTCCGGGAGACACAGAACCGTCCGTCTGAGGGGGACAACGACACGACCTCCCTGCCCAGGGAAGGCAGCCCTGTGGGTCTCTGTGTTGAGCCCGATGGAGCCTTCTCCCATGAGCCTATGGCAGTGACGTCGGGATATTAATACACTATTTGTGAATAAGACCCTTTTGAGTAAGCGCTCCCCTGAGAGTGACAGGAGTGGAGCTGATCGGAGAGGCCAGGGCCCTCAGAATGCCCGAGCGGGTTACGGGAGCTCTCTGGACTGTCTCGAAGCACTCCAAGCCGTTATTACAGGATCCCAGGGCCCCCTCTTTCTGTCTGCCACCGAGCCTTGTCTGCTTGGCTTTGAGCTAACCACCAAGCAGTCCCTGGCCGGTCACATCACCACCCGAACAGCAGCCAAGACAGCTCGCCTCGTGCGGCTTGCTGGGTCTGTCCCGAGCTCCAGGCTGAGGCTGTGTCTGGACTGAACATGCTCGAACTTAAGAAAGGTAAGGCCAGGGAGCGTGGTCCAGCATGGCCATTTACAGTGTCCCCCACTGTCTGGGTGGAGGAAGGGGACGAGGGGGACCTACTTCTCATTCAGATCTTCACACCACCTCCTGGGTGTGTGGTGAGTATAAAAGTGATGGGGACGTCAAAGGGGTTTTGTCAGATCACAGTCTGCAGTGCAAATGTAAGGAACAATCTCTGTGAAGAAAAACAGAGACCTGATTGGACGTGGTTTTATGTGATGGCTCTGGCTGGTGAGAGGTCCCAGGAAGACTGTCCTGTCAGTCCAGCAAGGTTGACACGGACAGGGGACAGTCGGTAAGGTCTTTAAATACAAACGATAAAATCTCTGGTAACCTAAATTTTTATTTCCTATTAATGTTTTAAATTTCATCTTAACTTTACTTCAGGGTGTAAAATTAATCACATCTCCCATTTTTAAGGATCGGGCAGTGTGAAAAAGTGTTAAGAATTACATTCTAATGTAATTAGGTCTAAGATTTTCACAAGAAAAAAATTTTGGTTTTTTTGTTTGGTTGGTTTTTGGCCAGCATCTGCTATTTTAGACATGTCTATAAACTTCCCCACACATTGCCCTTTCAAAAATTCACTCACTGGACTCGTTACGGGTTATAGCCAAGAAAAACTGTATTGCGGCTTGCATTTAAAAGGAAAAAATTATACATAAATATGTAAGAGTAGTTAAAATGGTAATTAAATAATTGAGGAGATATATATACACACACACACACATATACACCTCCCCCCCAAGTATTAGTTATTTGTAATAATTTATAGTTCTATTATCTGTGAGTAATCCCAGCCCTGCACCAATACTTGGAAGCACAGAATTGGGGATGAAGACCCAGAGAGAAGGAGTGATTTCTGCTCCTCTTGCATAAAACACACCATGGCTTCTGGTATTTAAATGGCGGGGTTCCGATAGTCTGACTTCCAGGGAAGCAGGTCAGACAAAGAGATACCCAGACATTTAAGTCTTCAACTGATTATTTATGGCCCAATGAAAGTTTCCGGGTTTCCCAAATTTTTGTGCCAGCCTGTGTGTTATTGAAATAGAAGAATTTCACAGAATATTCAGGACGATCCCACGGTAAGCCTTAAGGAGCTTTGTTGGTGAAGAATTGGGAGGCACGTCGTGGCGCTATTGCAGGCTAGAGAGAACCAGTTGAAGGAAGCAAAAGTTGGGGGTCCAAGTTGCCATTTAATCACGTCATTAACTGAAAGTTTTCCGAGAGTAGTGCCAGCTCGTATTTACTGAGCCCCGTGCACGTGATGAATGTGCTTTGTTTCAGTTCACACTCACTGTGCTTTGTTCGGTGATTTCTGGGTTACAGATGAGGAACTTGAGGCATGGGGAGGTCTAAGGTTGAGGGGCTGCTGAGTAGTGGGGCTGAGATTAGCATTCTGGACTTTCGACTCTCCATCAGCATTGCCTAGCGAATAACGATCAGTAAGGTGAATAAGCTGTGGTTCCTTTCCCGGAGAGGCTTGTAATTTATCAGGAAATATCCCATGTAAATGCAAGTAAAGGTTGTACTTCATTAAGTTACATCAAGGGCTGTCACAAGGCAGCTTATATTGTCAAATAAATTGTAGAAGCAGGAAGAAGTGTGATGTTTGTTTACAAGAAGGAAAGGGATTATCATATTGAGATGGTCAGAGATAGCTGAATGGAGGAAGCGGCCATATCTACCCAAGGATATTTTCAAAGAGTCTTTGACGAGACACATCACAGGAGATGAGCTAAAGAAGAGAGAGGAGAGCTGAAGAGGGTATGTTCTGTGCTTTTTAACGTTACGGTGACTTATTTTAATCAGACTGCCCTTAGAAATCCTAAGTGTGGGATCCTGGCTTTCTGCTTGGCTGGTCTCATCTGAAGTGGAACTTAATGTTTGCTAGGGGAGGACATGGGCAGAGTTAAGAGAGCCTTTTGGAGCCTAGAGCCCTGAAGGGAATAGGTATTTGGGTGGGGGTTCCTAGTGCAGGGGTTGAGGGTGTCTCTTGGAAGCAGGAGGGGGCCACGGACAGCTCTTCCTTCTTGAAGGGGACCCAGAGCTCAATTAAAAAAAAAAAAAAAAGGGGGCCTCATTGTTTTCCTGGCCCAGAATCTGACTGGGGGTGGGGACACAGGAAGTCCAGGATTTTAGAATCGAGGCTCAGAGATTCATGATGCTCGCAGTTTAAACGTGTGTGCCTCTGAGTCAGAGGGCCTGGGGGTCGGGTCACACTTTCCCTCCTGCTCACCAGATTAGCTTGGTCACATTGCCTCGAAGCCTCAGTTCCTCATCAGAAAATGGGGGCAGGACGCCCTGCCTCCTTCACAGGTGGTGGTGAAGATGACGTGGGCTCCCTCTTCATTCACACAAGGAATGCGGGATGGGACCCGGCAGCCATAAGGACTCGGGAAATGGCAGCTAGTGATGAGGAAGAGGAAGGGGAGGCAGGGTTGTGGCTGTCTGCGCATCCTGGAGCCACAGCACGGTGCAGGGTACTCAGAACGTGTGGCCACTGGGTACCTGTGGACAGGAGACTGCGCTCCCTAGGCCTGTGTCCTTACGTGGTAAATTCTGGGGGTCACCTTCACAGGGACCCTCCCAGGCTGCCGTGAGACCCACGTGAGATGCCAACTTTAAAGTGCTCTCTAGACAAACAGTGTGACGTAACCATGTTGTGCAATAGTTATGTTCCTCGCTTTATCCTCCCTAAAGGCACTTTGAGGCTGCTGGAATAGTCCTTTAGGCTAAGATCACCTGTCCACTAACTTCTGTGTTTTCTTTCTTTTTTCTTTCTCAACTTCTGCTTGGCTCCCCCTCATCTGTGGCTGTTTTCTGTTTCAACTACAAGTGGCTGCTCCCCCGTCTCCAGCTTCCTCCTGCTCTTCTGCAATAGACCAGTTCCTGTGTGACCCTGTAAGTCTGTCGCTGTCCGTGTTGGGAGTCTGTCTGTGTCTGTGTCGTTACTTCTCTCTACACCATGTCCTCAGTCTCTGCCTGTCCTTCTGTCTTCGCTGGACCTGCTTGTCCCATGGACGCACCCCCTGACAGGGACACATCACAGTTGACGGCAGTCACCCATCACGCCCAGAGTTCCTTCTGGAACTTGATCGCTATTGATCTGAAGGCCAGAGATATATATGGTTTGGGGGCTTTATTTCATATTACATTTTTTAATTTTTAGACTTTGTGTGGGGCTTCTTCTTCGTTCTGGGAGCACAGCCTTCCCAAAGCCTCTGGGAGATGAGCCCCCCGCCGGAGCTGGATTCACCCCGTGAAATCACGGTCCTCAGAGCTTCCTTCATCTGGGTCGTCCCAGGTCTCCATTCATCCTGTCTCGCTGTGGCTATAAGTGGTGAACTCTTTCATCTTTCCTTTTTTTCAAAGATTTATCTATTTATTCGAGGGAGAGAGAGAGAGAGAGCATGAGCGCAAGTGGGGGAAGGGGGAGAGGGAGGGAGGATCTCAAGCGGACTCCTCACTAAGTGTGAGCCCAACACAGGGCTAGATCCCACAACCCCGAGATCACGACCTTCGCCAGAATCAAGAGTCAGCTGCTTAACCGACTGTGCCTCCCAGGCGCCCCACCCTTCATCTTTCTTAAACAGGTGACTGTGATCAAATCAGGATGGGGGGGATTTTTGATAGTATTTTATTAGCTTCTTATTTGGAAACACATTTATATCTGCGGAAGAGCAGTCCAGAATAGTACAGAATGTTCCTGTATACCTTTCACGCAGCTTTCCCTAATGCTAACATTTTACACATCCATGGGATGGTTGACCAAAGCTGGAAAATTAGCATTTTCCCAATACTAGCAGCGGAACTACAGACTTTGTTTGGCTTCCCCAGTATCAAATCAGATTTTGAGCCACTTTCTTCAAAGCTGTGATTTTGATTTTCCTGTAATAAACCATCTTAGTACAGTTGTGGCCTAGAGAGACGAGTGAGACGTTTTCGTCTTCACCAAGTGGCCACTGTTGGCTTCACTGGGTCAGTTTCTGTCAGCTTTCTTACGTGTCTTTGCTCTTTGTGCACACCCACTGTCCTTTTGTCCTGGGGTCAGTCTGTCCAGCGCCAGCAGGCTCTGCTCTGCCGTGCGTGGAAGAGGCACCAAGCTTTCTAGAGTTAGACACAAACCAAGGGTAAATATTCTCTGAGTGAAAAACCAAGGAAGGCTAAGAAAAGCCAACACCTTTGTGACAACTACTCTGATGATTCAGAGGCCTTAAAAAAGAACAAACAAATGAAGACCTCTCAGTCAGGTTTCTGGATCGCTAAGGCCACTGGTTGCTTGACCTCCAGATAAATGACGTGTTGTTAGTAGAAGATTCTCAGAAGCACCCACTAACTCACACCCCTCTCGTCCTTTATTTTCTCTCGATGCCTCAGGTTTTTCTGAATTAATGACTTAAAGACAAAAAGTCCTATCTCTCCAACATATCCTGTTGTTTCCTTCTCCCTCCCTACACATTTTAGCTCTGGCTCCTTAAGATCCCCAGTATTAGTCTGCTTGGGCGACCATACCAAGCTATCATAGATTGGGTGGCTTAAGCAAGATTTATGCCTCACAGTTTTGGGAGTTGGGAAGTTCTAGATCAAGGAGCCAGCAGATTCGTTTCCCAGTGAGAATCCTCTTCCTGTCTTGCAGACAAATACCTTCTTACTGAGTCTTCACATGGCAGAGAGAACCAGGAAGGGAGAAAGAAAGAGAGAAGGTGTTCTGGTCTTTCTTAAGGGCACTAATCCCATCATGGCGGCTCCACTCTCATGACCTCGGCTAAACCTAATTATCTCCCAAAGGCCCCAGCTCCAAATACCATCCTTTGGGGACTTATGGACATATTTGGGGTTAGATGCATTTAGTCCATAATACCTTCGATCCTCTACCAGCTGGAAAATAGGCCTTTCTTCATCTTCACACTCCCAGCTTCTCTGGGTGTTTCCTTGGGAATGAGCCCAGCCCATGATGTGATTTTCAGGCTAAGGTAGCTTTCTCCATCTCCTTCCCATGGAGAGATCGAGAACCAAAACTACCCACAAGCAGGGCCATTTCTAAATGTGGAGGGGACTCCCCCCCCAGAAGCTATGGCATGGAACATGAAAGAATGGAAAGCACATCACAGATGCAGAGATTATCTGAGCTGGGCAACACACAGAGCTGTGTGAGGACTGGGGACAGAAGACTTGCCAACATCCTTTGTGATCAATATAAATGCCAGGCAGTGTCGGGGAGGAGTGTCTCATTCTGTAATGCGTTCAGTGCATTCCATTTCTATAGATTCCATGATATTCTGCACTCTGTGTGAGGTGTCATGAGCTCTATAGCAAGGATTAAGAAGGAATAAGGTTGGGAATTAGAGCAAAAAGGGCTCCGGATTCTAACACGTGTGAATTTGAGTCCTGGCTTTGCCCATTGCTGGCTGACTGACCTCTGGCAAGTCTAAAGCTCTTTGAGTTTCAGTTTCCTCATCTGTGAAATGGAGATTTGTAAAAATAATAGCGCTGACATCATAGTCATCGTAAGCACTAAATGCAATGATATTTTCCAAGCACGTAGCACAGGGTCTGGTATAGAGGGCTGAAAGATTGTTACCTCTTATAAGACATGGACCTTGCCTTTTAGGAGTTAGGAGGCCAGAGATATATCCAATCAAACACCCGACATTAACAGATAATTTGTATTTCTACAGACACTAAATGCTGATAATGTAGAAGGCTTCTGGAAGGCCTCCTGGTGGGCATTGAACTGGGTCTTTAAGGATAGGTAGGATTTGAATGTGGCAGAATTTGGGAAGTGACTGTAGATATGGAAGACAGGGAGCATGGGCATTACATCATTCAGGGCACTTTGGCCTGCAAAGTGTCTACAACACCTAACTAAAATTAACTTAAACAAGGAGATCATTTATACAAGATAGAAAGTCCGGAGTTGGGTAGTTTTGGGGTTGTTTAATCCACTGGGTCAGCAACAGCATGGAGGACCCAGATGCTTTGTATCCTTTTTATCTTTCTACTCTGCCATTCTCAACCTGTTAGTTTTCATCCTGGGATGATGCTCTCATGGTCACAAAATAGCTGCAACAGCTCCAAACACTGCATCCTCCTCAAAAACCATAGCCACAACCAAATGCTCAAAGATAAGGCAGACTCTCCTTGCATTTGTCTTTTATTCAGAAGGAAGACATTTTTCAGCAGACTCCTCTAGCAGACCCTCAGATCCTAGCCACCAGGAGAAGATCACTGACCAAGCCCTTAGCTGCAATGCATCGAGCATTTTTGCCTCTACTAAGAGACATGCTCTGTCAGAAAGAAAGAAGAGAATATGGGCACTGGATTTAAAGGACATAATTCATAGTATCTACCACAGGCTGTAAATCCATTCATGCTTCCTGAAAAAAAACAAAGATCTATTGGAGAGATACAGAGATATCTCGTGAATCTTCAGAGCAGGAAGTTTACTGGTCTTCCTTGGAGCTAAAATAAGGAATGGGGTGCTCTCAGGGATTAGCATTCCTCTTTCCATCTCTCTGAGGCCATAATCTCTGGCTTGCTTTGTACTACACCTCAACTTCAGTCTTTTCTCTTTCTGGACCACCTTTCTCTGCTGTGACCACATGGGCCAAACCCGACTCCCTCAGGCAGCCCCACCATTCTCCGTCCAGGCAGTTAAACATCTGATACAGTGTCTTGACATCCCCAGTCACATCTTCTCTGGAGATGGGAGAGGAATGTTCTAGCTTTGGCCTCCACTGTGACCAGGGAGAGCCTGCCACAGGAGTGGGGATCATTCCTCAGACTGTGGGAGACACGGGCTGGCACCACAGCTGAGTCCTATGGTGAAGAAGCATATTTAGGAGATTGTGCGCCCCTGAAAGTATGGGGTGGGGGGTGTGAGGGGAACGCACTTAAAGGAAACACTCCCTGTTTTGGAATAGTTGTAAATACCTATATAACAACGGACGCCTGAACCATAAATGTGGATTTTGATCCTGACTCCACTGATAAACAAGGGGAGGGCCTGAGGCCAAGGTCCCTTAGCCACCTGCAATATCTGTTTTCAAGTGACAAAGGTAAGCTAGTCCAGAGAGGAACAACCAAGAAGCTGAGGAGAGTAGAAACTCTGATCTGTGAGGAATGTTGAGGAACTGGAGGTGTCTCTACTGGAGAAGAGAAGGCTCAGGGTGGTCGGGGGCCCCTCATGAATGGCATCCACTTAGTTGCCCTGTCTAAACTCAGGCTTATGGGGACACCCTTCGTGCAAATCCATGATGGCGCCCTTCCCATCACTCTCTGCAGGGTCCTCTTTCTCCTTTCACTGCTATTAACCTTGCTCATGACCTCATCTTTTCCAGAGGAAGGAGTCTCCATGCAGCTCTCAGTGCCCTGACCATCCCTCCCGCTTCCCACGGTGCAGCCAGTGTTCATCTCAGTCTCCATCACCTAAGGATTCATCCCAATCTCCTTAGCCCAGCTTTTAAGACCCCCAGTAATGCCACCTCACCCTCCTTTAAGCCTCACTTCCCAGCACCCTCACCTCACCATAGAGGATATCTTCTTAGAACATCCGCCCTTCCTCAAACAAAGCACGCCACTCAGTGCTCGGTCCTGCTTGCGCACCTTTGCCTCGCTCATGCTGTGCCTCAAAAGCCAAACGCCCCCATCACCCCCATGGCTGGGGCATCAGTGGACCCTTCAAGATAGATACATCCTGACTTCTCAACACCCCCACTGGTCCCATCCAACATCTCTGAGGCACCCCTGCACACCTTGAGAATCATCTGTGTTGTGTAACGTAATGGCTGTCCTAAGGGGACCACATCCTAACCCCCAAATCCTGAAAATCTATCACCTTATGTGGCCAAAAGGGCTTTGTAGATGTGATTGAGCTACGCATTTGAGATGGGGAGATTATTCCAGATTGCCTGCTAGGCCCTTTGTGCTCACAAGCACCTTAAGTTAGAGGCAGGAGGGCCATCAGTGGAGGGGGGTGCTGATGCCAGCAGAGGGTGGGGCGGCCATACACCAAGGCTTGGAGGCAGCCTTAGCAAGAGGCAAGGGATGGGCTTCTCTAGAGCCTCCCGAAAGAATGAAGCTCAGCTCCATCCTTTGACTGTAGCCCAGTGAGACCCATTTTGGACTTCTGATCACCAAAACTGTAAAATAATTAATTTGTGTTCCTTTAAGTCAATGAATTTGTGGCTATTTGTACGGAAGCAGTAGGATGCTAATTACCTCCTAATTTACCTCTGGGTTCCTGCTCCAACCTCATTCCAGTCCATTCTACACACCACAGCTAGAATGTTCTTCCAAACATAAAGTCCTCATGCACCTGCTCTGCTCACAGCCATGGCCAGCTTTCTTTGGCTTTCGACTGAGTGAAGCCCTCCACGGTGTGCCGAGCCTCACCGAGTCTTTGTGCTCACCTTAGACTGACCTGCAGCCCGTTCTACTCGCAAGTGCCCACCGCCCCTGTGGCAGTGGTCCTTCTGTCAGCCTCCCCTCCCTTGGCCTGCTTAACCCCTTCCTACCCTTCAGTTCTCATCTCCACTGCTTCCCAGCCCATGAGACCCTGATGCACAGCCTCGCCTGCATCCCTGTGACATGCTGTCACCGGCAAGCCCAAATACCTCCCGTCCCAGCACCTCTTGCGGCTGTGACTTTGCACCTGACTATGGGTCTCCGGCGCCACGTTGTGGGCTCCAGAAAGACAGAGACTGTGCAGATTATCCTCACCACCCTCATGTCTCTGGGGCATGGCACATTCCTAGACTGTGGTAGACACCGAAAATATGTTTTTAAATAAGTGGCCGAATGAATAATGGCCAAGGACCTGAAAGTCTCATTCCTCCCAACATCAAAAAGGTCCCATGTGAGGTCTCTGTTCCCAGGTACTGGGGCTCCAGCTTCAGGAAACTGCTTTAGGGTTGAATCTCTTTAAATCCATGCACATTCTATTGTAATAATTAAAACCTCTTGCAGGCATCCCCCGTGAGCACCACCATGCCGGGGAGCACTGGGGTGACGTGGAATAAAGTCTAATCATTTCCGTAAAATGCCAGGCTGGTCAGGCAGAGGGGGCTATTATTATGCGACTAATTATTGCATCCAAGCTGCTCTAAGTGCGATGCTAATTGCTCAGTGAATGAATTGTAGACTCAGGTAATTACCGAACCTAATGTGGCTCCCTTCATGTTTGAGTAAATTAATGCTAAGGGGGGAAGCAGCCCAGCTTGAAGGGAGCTCCCTCCTGCCTCGCCGTTGCTTGGGAAACAGCAGTGAGGTTTTTCATCTGGATTTGAAACTGCCCAGGTTTACCCCCAGGCATCTGGGGTCTGCCTTCCAATGGCACAGCTGCAAAAGGCCAACTAAGATCTTCCATCAAACCAAACCAAGAGGCTTTTGCCACTCCTCAGACAGATGACAGGTTGTCTCTGGGCTCTCTTTATCTGTAAACCCATCTTGAAGGTGTCTTTCGGCTCTGTGATCAATTGCTAGGTGAACAAACGTCTGATCAATTACTACAGAATGGATTTCTGCACCAAATGAGCAACCAAGTACCGGCTTCAAGTTTTATGTCCAATGTCAAGTTGCAATAGTACTCGTTAACATTTATGGAGTGCTTACTACTTGGCTGTCACTATTCTAATCAGCATTTTAGGTGTATTATCTCATCTAATGCTCGCAGCAACCCAGAACATTAGTAGTAATTCACAGAGTTAGCGAGTGTCAGGGCCAGGATTTACCCAGGCATTAAGAGTCTGTATTCTTAACCATCCCATGTGTAACTACTTCTCAGATCCGGGAAAGTCACATTTTTCTGATTCTTGGTTTCCTTAACAGTGAAGATACCAGTATCTACTATGTGTCCAGCCCTTTGCTAAGCCCTTCAGAGATGGTAATTTTATCATCACAAAGAAGCTGTGAAGTAGGTAGAACTGATCTCCTTGACCAGGTTACACAACCAGTAGATGGTTGAGTCAGGGTTTGAAGGCTGTTCTGTTGTCTACAGTATCGTGTGCTTTCTTTTCCCCCCTGGTCCTCAAACTGGGGACGTGTAGATCCCCATGAATATACTTATAGACTGCTGGAGGTTCATGCGTCCTACTTGGAGAGACATGGCATAAAGTTGAGCACTGTCAGTGTGACATCAGGGTGGACCTCATGCAGATGTGGGATCTGAGTTCACAAGGCAGCGTGGGTCCATAAGGTGGCCGTCCTGATGCCCCCAGATCTGCCCAAATACCTGTCAATAGACTATGAAAGTGAAAACACCAAGTTAAAGATCTGCATCTCGTGGAGACCTGGCAATGCCTTCCCAAGCCCAGGGAGTCCCTCGGCGGGCCAGACCCCATCGAGGACATACCGCCTCTCATGCGGTCCGGCTGCGGAAGTCTCCACCCGTTCCTCCGTCCTGTGCGTACCACCCACCACACCATGGTGAGGACCCCCCCCCCACGTGTTCTAACTAGAAAGCATGCCCTTCTGCCTACCCCCCTCTCTCAAAACGCTGCTGCCCTTCAGCTGTGCTCTGGGTAAAGGGAACCTCCACTTGTAATATCCACTCCACTTCCACACCTCTTCTCTAGTCATTCCCAAACAATCCGCTCGTGGGCACATGAGAAGCAGACGCTTAGGAGAGATGGAGGAGAGGCTGCCGGAGAGGCAGACTAGACTCCGTGAAAGCACGTTTTCTAACGTGATCCCATGTATCAGTTTGCCTTTTCCACCGAGACGCCCTCTTCCCGTGAACTCGGTGTAGGCGGAGGTGCCCTGGATGGCCTGTGAAAGTGACTTACTGCCCACAAACAGAGTAAAGTGTTTTGAGGTCAAGAGTGTGGGCATCGTGGACACTGTGGCCTTCTACCAATCGCTTCACTTCTCTGAGTCTTGGTTTTCTCATCTATAAGATGGGTTTAAGTATAGTAGGTACTGCTTAGAGTCGTGAAGAGTAAATGATACAAACAAAACAGTGTATGTAATTATAGAAAATGGTGCCTGGAGCCCGTCTTATTTCCTCAGTCACGTGAGCTGGGTCTGAAGCAGCTACTACTTCCAGCGCTGAGAGGACAAGGCAACAAAGAAATGAAACAGAAACGTGGAGACGGGACCCCACAGAGTAGAGAGAGACCTCTGAAGAGGAGGCACTGGCCAGCTGGCGCTGCCGTCCTTGGGGGGCTGCCATGAAGCTGCTCGTGCAAGAGTTAGACTGCGAACTAGACTCAGCAGCGGGGCTGACGAAGCCTGGCTGGGAGGGTGCCCGCAGGAGGAGGGAGACCCTCTGCCTTCTCCTGGGCTTCCATCCTCCTTCAGTTCCCCCTGTTAGAGAAGCCCGATTGGAGCCCCATACAAAGCTGATGCTGGGTTCGCACCATCACTCCAAGCGTGAGAGAGTGGTTTTGGGGCTGAGCATTAATGACTCAGTAGCTGGAACACTGACTTCCCTGAGGTCCTCTGTCACGTACCTCCCCGGGACACCTTCCCTGGTCACCCTCACTAGAAGTCTATGATCTTCCTTTCCAGAGCCATTCCCACTCTAGTCTTCTCAACGCCCATGTAGCAGGTGCTAGCAGGTGGTTTTCCAAGTCCCATCCCCCCTGCTAGCCTCAAGCCCAGCGGCAGCTGCAGTGGACAGGTCTGTGAGAGCTCAGACTCGCGCCCATCACCTTGTCTCTGTTCCTCAGCTAACATCTGCTCTCAGCCGGCTCGGAGGACTTTTTATTCTAGATCAGGGTTTCTTAGCCTTGGCACTATGGGCATTTGGGACCAGGTAACCCTCTATTGCGGGACCCTGTGCTGTGTACTACATGATGTCCAGCAGCACCTTGGTGTCTACCCACCAGATGCCCTTGCCGTGACAACCAAAGATGTCTCCCTGTTGTCCCTGTTGTGACCCACTGTTCTAAGTTCATACCTGGTCCGTGGGTTGGGTGAGAACATGGGTATTGGCATCAGATAGAGTTTGATTGGCTTTATCTCCACATATTACCTTTATTCTCTTGGGCAAGTCGCTGGAGCTCTGTGTCATTTTGCTCAGCTGCAAAATATAATACTATGTTCTGTTGTGAAGATTAAATAAGGTAACGCTGGAGAAGGTTTAGCACAGTACCTGGTAAATACCAATCAATCACTACAAGTCGGCAACAATTCATTATTATTCAAAGCAAAGCATTGATGTAATTCATGAGAAGCCCCCGCGAAGTTGATTGTCAACATAGGATGCCACTAACTGGCATGTGTTTATTGGTTCTACTGAACGGGCTTGACATTGGCCTGAGGGAAGTGAGCGGTGGTAGTGCTCCGAAACTCTGTAGGAATTTCGTAAGAATAACTGCCAGATGCTGGAATCTGGGTTACTGAGGAAAAGACCCACTTGCAGTTGAGATTGATTTAAAGGCAGTTAACATATGAGTGCAACTGTGTGATTCTGCAGAGAAATAATAAACACTTGTCAAGTAGTAAATTTCACGGTGATGCTTAGAGTCAACAGGCTGTTTGATTCATCTAATTGATTTACTCTCCCAAATGTCACCAAAAGGAATCAAAGAAACAAATACAGTTACTGTGTCTTTCAGACTCTGAGTACTTCACGAATCTCAGCACTTTGATATTACTGGGTCCAGAGCCCTCTCTGGTAGAGGAAACTTAGCTTGTACCTGAATAAGGACAAGAATAAGTACACAGAGTCCACTGTGACAATTACAAAAGAGGCTCAGGCTTTGTTGGGAGGGAAGAAGAAATCGAGGTTCTAGTTCAAACTCTGCCACTAACTCTTTGTGTAACTCTGGGCCTGTCACTTCCCCCGGGGCCCTTAGTTCCCTACTTTTAAAATGAGCCACTTGGATGCAGTTCTTGGGACTTCCCTCTTGATGTCCCCCCATGCCCAGCCCCACCTCACCACGCTCTCAGAAGCATACAGCAGAAAGGAAGTCAACAGCAGTGGGAACACTCTTTTGGGGGCATCTGAAGGACGCCTGTTGAATTCTCATGCTTTCTTGCCTTCCTCCCCAGGTACACAGTTCTGCACAGTGGACATCACCAGGAACTTGAGAAACTCCCCATACACAATGACCCAGAATCCTTGGAATCATGCTTCTGATTGAGAACATGGCTCATGATTAAGCCATTCATTCCCATTCATGTCTGCATGAACAGGACCCCCTGGCATCTCTCCTGACCCTCATCACCACCCGTGAGGCATGAAGGCACCGGTGGGGCCGAGGGCCCAGGGAAGGTACATGGCGCACAGTGTTGGACAGCACCCAAGGCCAGGATATGGAGGATCTCAGAGTTGAGAAGGGACTTCAGGCATCCCCAGATCCAGCCTCCCATCCAATGCAGGAGTAGCCTCATCTTCCATAGCATCCCTGGAAATCTGGTCAGCCTCTGCTTACACACCTCCAGGGAGATAGGAGCTCACTACCTCCCAATGCAGTTCCTTATATTGTAGGGAAGCTTTAATTATAAGAAAGTTTTTCCCTTTGTTGGAACACAGTCCTTTCTCTGTTCCATCTTCCATCAGGGGCCATGCAGTTAGCTTCCTATTCCCTTTGCAAACCTTTAGATATTGGGAGACACTGATCTGCCAACCACCCACCCTTTTAAGTCTTCTCTCCATTCTGGCCATCTCCTGGACACGCTTTGGTGGGTGAATTAATCAAGGCTTCTGTGATGAAGTCGAGTTGATACCAATGCCACGATGTCTGTCCAGAAGTACTAAAGAGCTGACGAGTGAAACAGCAATATTTTCTGGTTGATAGATATGAACATTTCTCTTTTTTCTCGGGGGGTAGGTCTGGAAACTGCTCAGGTTTTGATTTTGGATCCATTACCCGAAGGCATCTTTACTGTTGGTCTAATTTGTGTGTGTGTTTAAAGATGACCTTCTTCTCATTGGCGTACTGGCCCTGAGGTCACGTGGAATGAATCTTGATCCACTTTCTTCCCATAACAATGGGAAAAGGAACCGCACCTTCACCGAGAAGGCTGCTGAAGGACCGTCTTGCGACTCAGATTCGGCGAGGAATTGCAGTTGCTCCAAGAAGACACATTTCAGGGGTTTTCTGGGCCCTGTGCTGAGGCGGTGCTTGGTCTCGAGTCACACACTTTGCTCATTGGGGCAAAGACATAATCACAGGCCAACTTACTTTCTGGGGAAAATTCGCTGGCCCCCCTGCCTGTGAAGCTGCTGGGGCCCCATTTTATTGTATCTTTTTCAGGATCTCACTTCTTCCAAGCTCCTCGGGAGATGCTCCCTTGAGCTCAAAGGTACCAGCAAGTCATTTTTGTCTTGGGGTGAATTATCCCACCAGGCTGAGACTCTTTTGAGGGTAATTTTTTTTTCCAGTTGCCTTTCTTTTGACTGCTGATAAGATGGATTGCGAAGATGGATTGGTGGTCCTTAGAGACCCAGCCCAGGGAATAGGCAATGTGGGGGGTGGGGGGTGGGGGAGGCTACAAGGTAAATGTGCCCAAAGATTCTAGCCTCATGCGTTCTCTTTGCCCTTGTGTTTGATCTGTGGACCCCGCTTTCCTTCCTAAGTCATCCCAGAAGCCACAATTGCCTCCATATCACCAACTTTATCTGTGGAAGGAGAACCCACTGGCTCTCCCTCTTCTCTCTGTCCCCAGAAACGGTGGGAAGGATGTTCAGATATGCTGGTTTTTGCACTGCAAGTCCCACATCCCAGGAAACCCCTCAGTTCCAGGAAAAGGAGGCTGGCTGGTCACCCCACGTAGGGGACCCTCCCAGAGAAGATTAACAGGCCTCCTCACAGTTGCGTTTTCTTTCTACACTATTTCATGGAAAAGGCAGAGCTGAGTGAATTCTGGGGTCCAGTTCTTCCGATGCTGTCTGAATGGGGTCTCTGATCTCAAAGCACAAAGAACTTCTTAGGGAACGACTAAGAAGAGATCATGAGAACCAGATCATCGTGAGGAGGAATAGGTTTAGTGCTTTGAGGCAACTGGTAAGCTTGGCAGAATGAGCCCCAAGTTGACAGTATCTACTATTAAATGTGTAGATGCGCACACACCAGCATACATCAGTAGAATTTGTTCCCTATGAGATGCTTCTTTTCCCAGGAGCTTGGCAAGCTTATCTGGTGGTGTGAAGTATGATTTCTAAGTGGTAGGTCGACCATATTCAGTGGTAACTTGGATTCAACAGGAACCCACAGAGGACCGCGTATGAGGAAAAATGAGATCTTCCCCTATCCTCAGGCCATCATCTTCTGGACTCTCAGGACACGCTTCTGGGGGCCAGCCCCTGATTGGCATCTGCAGATGTCACAAGCACCCTGGACCAGTGAAAGAGCAGCAACTGAGGAAACGGAAGCCCTTGCCGTTGTCAAGAAGATGGTCTCCTTTGCAGAGAAGGCCTCACAAGCAAACTT